>NQII01002323.1:205848-216232 GCA_002778355.1 Clitarchus hookeri
GGGGGGGGGGGAGATGCGGGCATCTCGGTCCTAAATGGTGATGCAACCTCAACCCCGTGACCCACATACGCGCATCGCAGTTGCACAAACCGCCGCCGCGCCGGTAACAATGGCGACGCCACCCGGCCGGCAGTTTTACCAGTGCTGCCAACAGTTTATTTTGAATTATACTTATTGCATTCTGAAATCATTCAAAATCTGGCACGATTATATACGAAACAAAAGTAAAATATGAATTTTAAACTTTTTTTTTTTACAACTCAAACGCTAACGGCCAACGCTTCAGTATAACCAACATGGTACAATAACATCGCAGTTGCCTTCACGGCTTACAAACTTGCTTATGGCCTTATTTAAATTAACTCCCATGCGTTACCTGGGATTCGAACCCAGTGCCTCCCGCACCCCGTCAGGTGAGGAAGTAAAAGCTCGGGTGTGAGTGAAGCAGTATGTGTGTAGCGTGTCATGTGTTGGGCGCGTCTTGCCTACACTGCTACGGTCTTGAGAGGCTCGGCTCGGCTCGGCTCGGCTCGGCTCGGCTACCGACGGCACGCGTCGGCGTGTTATCGCTAGATGCAACTCGCCTCGCCGAGGACTGACTGATTAAGACTCCGGCTACCAACGCAACCAACTAGCGGTTGTTCCCCTAGCAAATTGTTTTACCCTACCGGCGGATATTCTTGGGAGGGGGTGACAGTAGCCGCCCCAGGTAAGAAGTGGAACACTCGCAGAGAGAGAAGTTAAACGAGGGGGGAATGGGAATAAGAACTCTTTGACAGTGTAGCAAGCTGTCGGCCGCAGTGAACAGTGTATGTAGTGAAGTTCTGCTCGAAAGTTAGCCGCGGGGTGCCCCGTTTATTACAACTGAGTAAACTGAAGTCGTGGCAAGTGAATACGACAAAGTGTGGAAACAATCTTCTCCAACCCTTCCTCCTACGAGTTAACATGGATAGAATTCATATTTCTCACGGTTTCTGTAACCCGCTCGTCTGGTCCATTTAGTAATCGTGGTTTTTCTTACTCATTCTAGTGTTGGTAACTGGCGACAGCATATGCAGTTTCATCCAAATATCAACTACAAACACTGTAATAATATTAAATATATTACTGGAAAGTTTAATGTGTGGGTCTTCGGAGCTTCCTGTTTAGAGAATGCAAAGTATTGGCTGAGCACAGGTTGGTCCGGAGTGAAGGAGCCAGCTATGCAACTTGTTATACAATATTGTGCGGGCTGCTGGAAACTCGAGAAATAATGCGCGCGTGTGACGATGTAGTTGCCGCGAGGGGCGCTAGTGTGCGCGGACGGCCGAGCCAGGCGGCATGTTGGCGGCAGCGAGCGGCTATATCGAGTTCTTGGCACGGACGGACGGGCGGCCAACCAACCTGGCGGGCCGCACCTCCGCGCCGCGGCGGCTATGCTGAAGCGTGCCGTGGCTTGCTGTCGCCTTCTGCACGCCAAGCCCTTCCCTTGTACACGGCCCTGACCGGACTAGAGTTATTACTCCTGTAGAAGGAAAGTTGCTTCCTGTGGAGCATTGCACCTGACTGTACAAGCAGGACCGTGTAATATAGTCCATTCGTGGTTACTTGCAGCTTTTCTGAAGCCCTCCTGAAGTACTATTCCTCCGCCTCATGCTAACAAAGCTCAACCAAGTCTTGAACATTCGTTCGCATCAAGTTTGACACTATTGTGCATGAGAACTGCATCTTACTTGGCATTGCCAACGCACCTACTTTCACTCTACTTTTATACTTATTATGAACCATTATATAAGTAAAAGTTCAATTATGCCAAAAATAACATACTTTGTATGATAACAGTATAAAACGCTTGTGATACGCGACATATTTAGAAAACAACCAAACACGTCATACATGGAGTGATTTGTCAAAGGATTTATTAAAAAAGTGTGAAGAAACCGTGGATATTTTATAAGTTGTACACACACTACCAAAATTATTAGAAAAGTATGATTTGTTGCATTAGGAAAGAAAAAAATGCATATATTTTGTAATACTGTAACGTAATTTGCTTAAGTTTACGTACTGATTTTTTAAACATTTAAATAAGAATCTATTTTATATCAAAATTTAAGTTTGTCTCTATTCTGGATGCTTCAAAAAGTGCATTTTAAAAAAAATCATAAGGTAGAGCAATTTCAATAATTACTATGGCTGTGTAAAAAAATATTGTCGCTAAAATTAAATATATATATTTATTTATTTATTTATTTGTAATGATAGGACTTTATGTACGTTTATTTCAGTTATTAAAACGATAATTTTTCTGGTCCTTTTTGTAGTAGTTAAGTTTATAAGCGTCNTTATTTATTTATTTATTTATTTGTAATGATAGGGCTTTATGTACGTTTATTTCAGTTATTAAAACGATAATTTTTCTGGTCCTTTTTGTAGTAGTTAAGTTTATAAGCGTCACATGTAAAAAAAAATTTCACGTGCTTATGCAATCGATAATTTTTACGAAATAAATTGTTATTTTTCGAAATTGACATTGGTAAACACTTTCACATGCTGGAGACAATATTATAACTTTAAAGAGGATTGTGCTGCGATGATGTGTGATCAGTGTCCATAAACTCAATCGATTGCATTTAGCGTTTTGGTAGACTACCAGAGAAATATTTACATTTGCAGCATATTACTGAATGACACTGGCCAGCAAGATGGCGACCCCCAGTTCGCATCAACTCTGCTCGCTGCCTCCTAAGGTCCGGCTTACGATAAAAAAAAAAGTGTTTGTAGCGAACGTATGCGTACTGTATCGACATGATAGAAGGTACGTAAATACGTCTGCGTTAGAGGGTAATTTTCTTTTTTGGAATATTGAAATTAAATGAAATTAACGAAATGGATACTTGACTTTCATGGCTTAATTGGACAGATATATACGAGATCTTTCGTTTGGCACCAAAGTCGGCGCGCCAGCACACTGGAGTCGCGAGATGAACTGCCTGGAAAGTTTCGCTCACGCCCGAAATTTACCCCACTAAAGAAGCAAATTTCCCAGAAAATTTGTGCGCCAGAAAAAAACCCAATTTTTTATTTTTGTTTTTTTTAATAAATGGAAATTTTGGAAAAATTGCAAACATAATTAAATAAACTTAGGTTTTAAAATAAATGATAGTGCTTTTGTATTTTTGTTTGTAAAACTTGTAGTAACTAGTAAATTATCTATATTACAACAGTGTTTTAAGTTTTTAAAAATAAGACTTTGCTTTTGTGGCATATAAAAAATACATTCTTATGTATAAAAATCTGAAATAGTCAATTTTTTCCTAAATTTCAATTTTTTTTTTTCCTATTTTCAATGTTGTTGGAAAAAACTAAAAAAAAATAATAATAAACATGTTTCCCCCCCCCCCTCAAGTTTCTCGTTTTCTTCCTGCTATTTTCATGTCTAGCCCCCGCTCACGCATGCGCGGCGCAAACTCAAGGTCACGCTCGTATCGTAGTTGTATGCCTGATCGAACGAGAACACAAGCTATTTAAATCGTGTAATTAGTTAGGAAGTTGCAGTGTTGGATTGGATCAGCCTTCAAACATTACTTCGCCGTTTTCCTCCTGGTGCTTCACGGTTCGGCCTGACATTAAGGCACCCGCCTACCTGTCTCTTGAACCGCGTTGCAACGTCTTTGAAATACACGTTTTTCAACGAGACATTAAACGTGCGTCCAATGTGGTGATCTATGAAAAGAACGCACACTTCAGACGAAAGCTGTTGAGTGCTTTCAAGACACCATTTCAGAGTACTCCAGAATGGCTAAAAACGGCTTTTTCAAAGCGTCGTATCTCTAAATTTACGCCTCAGATACGTACAGAACTACCCAAGGGCCCTGCATTAATCCTCCCTACAGACTATCCATCAATAAAATAACAGACTCACCGTTGCATGTCCCTTAAGTACACGCAGTGCGACGAGAACACTGCACGCCAGTTCAGAGCCTTGCGCTTAGCGGCGATGGCGCACTTGATGCGCGTGGCAGTCTCGTCCTTACCGCTCCCGCGCTTCTCGGTTTCAAACTCCAGNCCGCTCCCGCGCTTCTCGGTTTCAAACTCCAGGTAGACGGGAGCCTTAAAAAGACATTCACGTCAGAATAACATTTTTTAAAAATACGATTGCGTCGCATTTGCGTTACAACTTAAGAAACTTAAAACTGCCGTATCTGAGTACTTATTCACGAGGTGTGCTTAACTAACCTTCGTGGAAGCCATGTGGTTTTTTTTTTTGACAGTTAAGTTGGATGAAGAGCAGTTCAGTGTTGGCACAGGCGTTTGAAATGCGCTGCAGCTTGTTTGAAGAATTCGTTTAGTTGTTCAACGTGACCCCAACAGGTTTACCTACGAACAGTACATTCCACACCACGACGAAATGGTACTTTGAAGACATAACGCACATCGCAAACATTATTTTCGTGCCCTCCTGCATACCTAAAAACGCTTTTTCATACTGCTATATCTTGAAATATACGAGCCGGATGCGTGCGAAACTACGATAGGCACGTGCATTGGACTTCGCTGCAGAGTTGCGTCCAATCAAATTATAGTCATCGCTTAAAGTCACGTTCAGGCGAGTCGCTGAAGGAAAGACTGCACACAGGTTGATGCTTCATCGATTTTCGCCTCTCAAACACACCCCTCACTAAGCGACCGCCTTAATTGAGCACTTTCGAAACCAACCTTTGAAAAAAAATGCCACTCCCCCTACCGGCTTATTTTTTAACGGGCGATCTGAGTAAAGTTGGTAACGACGGAAGGGAAGTAGTTCCATTGTTTTCATGTTCAATTAAATATGGTTTGTAAACATTTGTGAATAGTGAATTTGATTTGTTTTGTTTTCTGTTTTTTTAATCATAAAGGTAAGGATGAGTAAATTTGTAAAATTACATATTTTTCTAATAGTTTCACAGATTCACTTGACTGGCGCATGAATAAAGTGATAAGACCTATGGCAACGTAAATTGTATATATGGCGGAAGAATACACAATGTGCATACAAGTAGATGTTAAGCAGAGCTTCCGGAAGTGCTCAGTTTACAGTGAAAAATGTTTATATGTACTGCTCACGGACACTTAAAATTTCTCTGAAGCCCTACTAAGGTTCTACTTCCAGGATATTGCTCCGCCTCATGCAAACAAAACTTAACCAAGTGTAGAAAATCACGCCAAAGGGACAACGCACCGGATCCGTACGCACTCATCGTATAATTATTTTGCATTAGAACTATTTCTTGCTAGGCGTTACCAACACAGCTTACTTCTCTCTGTTTTTATTCATATCAAGAGTAAGTGAAATATTATAATTTATAGATCGAAAAGATCAAATGTTATTAAAATCAAGGTACTTTTATGTTAAAGCATAAATAAAATGCTTGTAATACGTGGCATATTTAGGAAAGAACAAAACACGTCAAACAAATGGTGATTTTCCAAAGGCTTGATTTAAAGTGTGAAGAAACAGCGTTGCGCGGGGATTTGTGCGGCGCGCAGCACGAGCGCGCGCTCTGCCCCACACGGAGGGTGGTACGCGTGCGTGCAGGTACACACACGAGTGTCGCTGCACACGACACGCTGACGGGCGGGTTGCGTAACGCGCGGGACAGCCATTCCACGGGCGCGTTGTTACGCAACGCCAGCTGATAGCGCCCTTTTGTTTACGAGCGCGCGCGGAGGTTGTTCCTGTCGCAACGTGTTCTTCTTTCTCCTGTCGTCATCGCGTCCAGGTGTACCACCCCCTCCCCCCCACAACGGTATCCTCTCATAACCTACCTGGGGAGCACGCACTTCCCCATCCGCCGTCTTTACACAGCATGACATCTCTGTGTAGTCTACTGGCTGTTTCTTCACACTTTCTGATTGTATTGTATAGTATAGGGCTTGTTAACGACCCTCCGCTGTTATGCCTGAAGACTTACCAAGGGACGGCTTACAAATTAACTTATCACCTAACTTAAACTAACACCCGAGTCTTACCTGGGATTCTCCCGCACCCCAGATCGTCGGCGCACCAACCGAATGCGCCACGGGAGGTCTGCTTTCGCGCTTTTTGAATCAAGCCCTTGAAAAATCACGTCATGTATGATGTGCGTGGTTTTTTTCTAAGTATGTCGTGTATCACTATCGTCTTCTACTTGTATTGACTTAAAATTAAACACCCTCATTTTTTTTGTATTAAATTGAACTTTTACTTATATTTTATCTATAAATTATAATATTTCAAGTATATTAATACGAATAAAAACAAGGAGAAAATAGGTGTGTTGGTAATGCCTAGTAATAAATAGTTCTTATGCAAAATGTGTTATTACACTGAGTGCGCACGAATTNAATAGGTGTGTTGGTAATGCCTAGTAATAAATAGTTCTTATGCAAAATGTGTTATTACACTGAGTGCGCACGAATTCGGTGCGTTGTCCCTTTGGCGTGATTTTCTAGACTCGGTTAAGCTTTGTTTGCACGAGGTGGAGGAATAGCGCGAAAGTAGGAATTCTGCAGGCCTTCAGAAAAGTGTGAAGTAACCATGAATTGACTTCAGCGTTCCAACCTGACCGTAGAGGGAAGACGGGGTAGAGTGCGCGCCCGAGGTGCGCAGTAGCCGGCCCGTGTCCCGAACATTGGACTGCTCACCTGCCAATAAGACGTCTTAAACGAAGTGGATAGGATTTTAGGTTGCAACACTGTTTGTGTAAACAAGTGTTTTGAGATGTTTGTATGCTTCCTCTAATACATTTTTGATGCAATTGTATTAAATTATAATTGGTAAAAGTATTTTAGTAAATATAAAAGTGCTTGTGTNTCTAATACATTTTTGATGCAATTGTATTAAATTATAATTGGTAAAAGTATTTTAGTAAATATAAAAGTGCTTGTGTTTTGAAAATTGAGATATAAACAAACACGTTCATAGCTGTTGCCAAGTGTCTTTTACAGTTGTATTGGCGTGGGGTAGGTCAGTGTTGGGAAATTTCGCAGAAGACGAATAGTCGGTCTACCTCATAAGTGGTCTATGAAGGCAGTGAATGTCAGCAGTGGCGAAACAGTGAAAGCCAAATCAGGGTTAAAAAATACTTTTTTGCGTTAAGAAGTATTGATAGTTATTACAGTTGCTTAGGTCTAAATACGTCCTTGAGGGCAGACGAATAAATGCCCTCTTGTATAATTTTGCAGTTCTGTTGTTAGTTGGTGAATATTACGCACCAAGTAAGAAGCTGTACCGTAATTTACTATCACGTTCAGTTATTCATTTGCCCTTGATTCATTGATGAAACACAATTTTCCACACTCCCTTGACCCCTTCGTGCTGAAGTGTGCATTCGTGAACTCGAAACACCCTTGTTAGTGGGCTCTTGTTGTAACCTTTGAAAATGTACCCGAAAAATATATAATATCGTTTATTAATGTTTTTTTTTTGTGCTGTGGTTAATTTTCGAACGATAAGACCCGCAACAAACGGCGGGAAGAAGCAAACGGTGTTGCCAACGTTTAATAAACAGTTGAATAACGAAATTCGCAATATAGGGTTCGTTATATGAAGGGGTCATCGCGCATGCCCTTGCAAATTATTTTGTAGGATGGTGATTGTTGCAAATCTATATAATGGTGAAACTGTGGTAAAAAAAAACAGGAATTGATAAATATTTTATGAAATAACAACGTTAAGTATTTATTCGACTTATATTTTTAGTCTTTACACATTGCATACGACATGTGCTGGTTCACATAAGCTAAAGTCAAAATAGCAGCGATAGTGACAAGATGCACAGGAATCGCAAATTAGCTTCCAACTGCCGTTGCAACAACATCGCAATTCGCGCAGGCGCCATTTTTTTTAGGAGCTGCGCTGACGTAGCAGTAATATGGTTTCGTTCGCGCTCATTCGTGTACGCAAGGGAGCGGAAATGATTGCCGCCGTCTAAGGGCTTCTGGCACGCGAAGTAGCTTCAGGTAGAATACATATGGGAAAAAAACGTGTCATGTGTGCGAAGACTTTTCAAAACTGCGTAACAAGAAAATCTGTTACTGTAATACAGAACTTGGACAGTGTTTACATAGGAATTGGAAGTAATTATTTACGTGTATTTTTAAAGAATATTAAGGTTATTCTTGTAATACTAAATCGTTTGGAAGTTGCAGGAAGACTGCAANTATTAAGGTTATTCTTGTAATACTAAATCGTTTGGAAGTTGCAGGAAGACTGCAAAAAAATGTAAGTTCTGTATTCCCCTTGTGTTGTTATTTTTGTGTGCTAAATTCTGTAGTGGTATGGGCAATGTTGAGTCTCAGCATGGGATTTTAACGTTCTGCTTGTTGGCAACACTGCAGCAGACCGGAGTCGGACGCCTGAGTAAGAAGGGCCTAAGCCACTGAACATCGTACTGCTCACAGAGAAACGAACATAGTTCTACNTCTAATACATTTTTGATGCAATTGTATTAAATTATAATTGGTAAAAGTATTTTAGTAAATATAAAAGTGCTTGTGACAGTGCTTGTGACAGAACTTGGACAGTGTTTACATAGGAATTGGAAGTAATTATTTACGTGTGTTTTTAAAGAATATTAACGTTATTCTTGTAATACTAAATCGTTTGGAAGTTGCAGGAAGACTGCAAAAAATGTAAGTTCTGTATTCCCCTTGTGTTGTTATTTTTGTGTGCTAAATTCTGTAGTGGTATGGGCAATGTTGAGTCTCAGCTTGGGATTTTAACGTTCTGCTTGTTGGCAACACTGCAGCAGAACGAGTCGGACGCCTGAGTAAGAAGGGCCTAAGCCACTGAACATCGTACTGCTCACAGAGAAACGAACATAGTTCTACGTCTTGCCGTGCTTACTCAGGCGTCCGACTCCGGTCTGCTGCAGTGTTGCCAACCAGCAGAAGGTGAAAATCCCACGCTGAGACTCAACATTGCCCATACCACTACAGAATTTAGCACACAAAAATAACAACACAAGGGGAATACAGAACTTACATTTTTTGCAGTCTTCCTGCAACTTCCAAACGATTTAGTATTACAAGAATAACCTTAATATTCTTTAAAAACACATGTAAATAATTACTTTCAATTCCTGTGTAAACACTGTCTAGGTTCTGTATTACAGTAAAAGATTTTCTTGTTACGCAGTTTTGAAAAGTCTTCGCACACATGACAGGTTTTTTTCTCCCATATTTAATCTTCTGTCATCACATTGAGTGAAGAACGTTTGCTTTTCTTAGAAAGGGAAAACTCCTCCATAGCACGTGAATCCGATGGCTCACAGATTTTACGTATTTATTAAAAAGTCAAGCAAGTAAATTAAATTGTGTTAATAAAACTCGTCTTAAGAAACACTTTAGATTTAAAATAATTTGCATTCTCCTAGTTTTCCCCTAATTTCTAGCATTTACATGCTAAAATTCCCTTTTTCCCTTTTCAAAATTTGAGTTAAAAAATCCCACGAAATGGGAAAAATTCCACGAGTTGGCAAGTGTTCTGCTGTGTGCTCTGTAAGGTTTCCGTTTCCACAGTCCCACACCAGCTACGGAGCTTTCAAGCAAGGAGTTCAAACTCGACGCCGTTTGAGAATTAGGTGCTACGAAAATGGTGTGACGTTCGCGTCGCAATTCATTATAATTAAGACGTTCGTATCACACACTCTCTCTGCGTCTTTTGTAGTTCACGAGTGTGTTGTCTTCACTATAGACTGTACACGGTAAACTGAGCACTTATGAACGCTCTGCTTAAGATCTACTTGTATGCACTTTGTGTATTCTTACACCGTACGTAAAATTAACATTGCCTTGTGTCTGATCACTTTATTCAAGCAANTTGTATGCACTTTGTGTATTCTTACACCGTACGTAAAATTAACATTGCCTTGTGTCTGATCACTTTATTCAAGCAAATTTCAAGTGAAACTGTGAAATTATTAAAAAGGTAAATATTTTCCAAATTTACTATGTGACATGCTAAAGAAAGAACAGTTCATTTCGGTATTAAAAAATTGTGTACCAAACGCTTTTACTTCAAAGTTAAATCATGGAACTACTTTTCCCTCCGTCGTTACCAACTTTACTGGGCGTGTGCCAGTTAGTATGTCCGTTAAAATATACGCAGGTAGGTGCAGTGAAATTTTTCAAAAGTTGCTCTATTAACCTTGAACAGCATATATTGTTTTTTAGTGTATATTCTGTTATGTTTGGCGCTTACTCTGAGTATAAGGTCGCTAGGAAGTTAGTTTCTGTAACCTGGGTTTCGGAAAGATAAGTTTGGATGCAACGTAAACGGTGCGAAAGTGGAGTGTAGTTGCTCTTCGCAACCTGCGTTTGTAACTTAAGTTTCGTGTCGAGGGTTGGGTTGTGCGCGCTGCATCCTGATCCCCCCCCCCCC
>NQII01002323.1:229820-261640 GCA_002778355.1 Clitarchus hookeri
GTTAAGTGTCAATATTTATGAGTGTTGTTCCACCTGTGTTTATCACTTAAAAGATTTAAAAAAAAACAGAAGGAAAAATCTAGATAGCATACAGTATTAAAATTAAAACAGATACAAATTGATTTATCGAAATGTATGCCTTTGCAACGTAAGTGTAAAACCATACTCGGCATGGCTGATTTCCTCTTTCGGAATTTAGAGAAAAAGTTCAGTTAGCACTGAAAACACTAACTCTATTCCAGTTTGTACTAACACTTGGTTCAATTGTCTTTAATGACAATGCGGGTAAACACTTGCACATGGTTTTTTTTTGCCATCGTCAGTTACATAGCATAATTGTTGAATTCAGTGGAACAAACCAGGGTTGGAGGAGGGGGGGGATTTACTTCTGGTATCAAGGTGGCTACGAAGTAATACCATACAGTATGCTGTAATTAAAGCTATTAAGGCCTATTAAAAAAATATTGTTTAAATAATTAAATTAAAGAAATTATACTTGTTGGGTTTAAGATGCATGCTGCTGTCTGAAAAGTGAATACTTATTTTCCCTTAATTTTATTCTTACAGGTATTGTACTCGTGTTCTAAGTATCTGCTACAGATCATCTTCCCTTTATTTCTAGGACCAGAGAGCGTACTCTTTTTGTGGAACAATTGAATACATGGCTCCAGAAGTTGTTCGAGGAGGCAATACTGGTCACGATATCGTAAGTAACATTACGTTTATTAATTCGAAAAATAATCTCTGTTACTCTTGCACTTCAGCACCATTTAGTCAGTGACCCCATAACTAGAAATACACATTCAAGGAAGTGATGCATTGGAATTTTGTGACTAGCTCATTTTACAGCCTTTAAGTTTGTGTTTTTTTTTGTATACGTTAAACTTGATTCAGTTTGGCGATCAGTGGATGCAGATGTCGCGTACCTTGGCAGGGATGCGTGGCGTGGTACATCAGCATCCCTCGTTAGGTTTTGGATGCCAACCAAAGATGGCGGCATCCATTTCAATGCTTGGTTAAAGGATCCCTTAGCAAATGCACCTGTTGGGGAATTATTCAGAAACAGCTTGGGTAAATTTTCAACACAGTTTTTAATAAATTCATATTGTAGCATTGTATCGTTAACCAGGTACCCTTTGAAACCATAAAGTGACAGTGGAAACTTATCTGTTTAAAAAAAAAAAATATGAAATTGTGTAGATGTTGAGTCAAAGAACTTGCAATTGTTCAGCTTATCCCGAAATAAATAAATAAAAAAATTGCTAAGTTTTGTGTGTGTATGCAAGGTGGAAACACTATAGAGCATTTTTAATGGCTACTTTCCTGATATTGCGAATTATGCAGCATATCCCTTCCCTGGGAATCATAGCAAAACTCTTGGCGTGGGAAATGTGTTTATTAAATATAGCAGAAGGGAAATTCTGAACTGGAGTAAAGATACTTAAGTAAATACTAGTGAGATAAAGCTAAAAAAAAATATGTATAATGCAATTGTTTTAGATAAATTAATTTTAGACTCCTTATGTTTTTACACCTAGGTTCTCTCGTCGAAATAAGTGTAAAAATTTTAAGTTGGCACCCTTGTCAAAACTCTGGCCACACAGATGATGGTGGCCATGCGGTGTGGTATCAGCACAGGCAGTTTGCTTGTCCTCTCGGCTGCCTTCATGCCACATCACCCCGGCTAGGACTTTCCCTGGAACCAAGTTGCGACCTGATTTCACTCGCTGTTTTTTCAGTTGGCAGCCAAGCAGAAGAGAAAGTGCTACTTCTGTTCTCTGGTCATCCCTTCTCTTCTCGCCCCACCCCACTTTCACTGTCGCTTCAGTCTCCAGTGTTCCACACTTGTGTAGCAAAAATAAACCTTTAATTCAGGGAAGTAAAGTTAATAACATTTCCCCACTGTACGTCTTCTGGCAGCATTCCTGAATGTTAGTCGCGATCTTACTTTATACCTTGACCTTCCCAAAAACACACCTAGTGAACATTTTACTCGCACTTTTCGGTGTTCCTAAACTGCAAAGTTGTTACTCTGAGCATCTTGTAAGAGAACAACTCTCACACTCGTGATTTTGGTGAGTAACTGACGGGTAAACTTCAAACCTTGGCACCAAATTACAATAACTAATAGGAATGCCTGAATGAAAGTAAAATTGAACTTACTGAAGCAGATAAATGTAGCTGGAAAGGAAACATGAGGGAAACACCATTAGGGAGTGAAAATTATGTTTTTAATATGCACATGCCATCTGAAATTCTCATCTAGTCTAAATTCCAAATTTGAACACAGATTTGCATGTAGGTTTTTCACAGTAAACTGAACACTTTTTAAAGGCCCTGCTTAAGATATATTTGTATGCACGTTGTGTATTCTTCCACCATATGATAAATTAACATTGCCAGATGCCTCATCACTTTATTCATGTGTCAGACAAATTAAACTGTGAAACTATTAGGAAAGTAAATAATTTACAAGTTTGCTAATTCTTATTCTTACGCATACAAAAAAAAAATTCAGTATTAGAAAATGTTTAACAGTTATTATGAAATGTTAAGTTATGGAAGTATGCTCCCTGCATGACCAACTTCACTGGGGGCGAGCTAATCAGTGTGCTGATAAAAATATACGCGGGTAGGAGTAACAGTTTTTAAAGGTTGACAACTTAAAACCCAGCATAGCACAATTTTCTTGGTGAGCAATATAAGATAACATCCATATTTCTTTCTATTTGCATAAGGTTTCCTGTAGTGATACCTGTTGGTATGCTGCTTCTGTTACTGATGTAAGAAGTGGCATCGTCGTCGATCAGACTCCAGTGGACAATGCTGAACCAAGAAGGTGCGAGTACATGCCCTACAAAACTGTCACATTCGTTTGCGGTCTATTTTGAATTGTTGCAATTCTGTAATAATGCACCTTGTTCATGCGTGGTTTGTTCGGCGCAAATGCAATGTAGACTGTCGCGCATGACGTTCGTATTTCACACCGGCCAGCTGGTGGCAGTGGTTGATTTGTGGGCCGCGTGCCATCCGCCTGCATCATTTCCTCGTAGAGCCCAGCTCCCTTGCGCTGCTGCGGAGGGGAAGGATCTGACCTGGATTCCTGCGAAGGTTGCACTGCTTCAACTGTCGCTCGGTCTTTAAGTGAAAGGATGCCAAAGTAGGAACCTGCTCGTTGCTGTTAGCTCATGCGTTGGTTGCCTTGCCCACATCGCTGTTCGTTATTTAAATAAATAAAAACTGAATATTGTTTGCATAAAAAACTTGACTATTTATTTATCAACTTAATATTGCAAAAGACTTCTCCCAGGGTAGCGACTGAAGTTCAAATAATGGCATTGGCTGTAGCTACTGTTAGGAATTTTTAGGTAACCTAATTGAAACTGCTTTATTGTTTTAAATTCGTACACACTCGTATATGTTGACCTGATATTTTTCAAGCTTCAGAGTTCATAGAAATGTTTGAAGTAGCTCAGAGCGATGAAATAAACTTTAAGTAGGTACATTATTTATTTTGAATTATTCTTCCTCATTGAAATGGGAAAACTTGTGACATACATAAGTAATGTGTCCTCTTAGTTCACACTTGCAAAATATATTCTTAAGAAAAAAAAGTATTTAACATGAAGTACATGGTGTGTTTGTACAGTCTGTTTTTCATGATCACTGTGGGTTTCAATTTATTTACTTTTTCTCTGATATCTTTTAAAATTGTAGTATTCTGTTATCAAGTTCTTTGAGCACACAAAATATTTCCTGTGATGTTTGCACGTTACTAGCCTCCACTTTCGACACAAAAGTTAAAAAAAAAGTACAAGCTTATATTTAGAACAATACCTATGGTATATAATATTTGAGTTAACTAATCAAATAATTAATCTGTATAGTTTAGTTGAAACCATTTAAGCTTGTAATGGTTAGTGTAAAGTTCACTATATTAGAGAAGTTTTGCCACTGGATTGTTTAGAGTTATCCATATGCCATTATCAGTATTGCAGATGTAGTAAACAATTAATATCACGTACGTTATAAAATTGTATGACTAGTTGTTTACATTTATTTAGATTTAAAAAAACTTGTTAAATTACATTTTTTGTTTAGCTGTGAATTGTGGAACGATATTTATAACATGTGTGTTGCAAAATAAAATATTAAATGTTTTTTTGAACACATTGTGCGAGTAAATGCTTTTGACTGTGAGGAATTTAATATTATTTAATATGCTGCAAGAGTGCGTATGCTTGGATAGATGCAGGCAGTTCACTGATTGGTGGAAGTAGTTATGTAACCCTCCAGTTTCATCAGAAGGCTAGTGGTCAGCTAGAGTAGATGTGTAATTGGGTTGGCTGGCACAGCTGCCCGAGCCCGAGGGCTTGCCTCGCGTTGTGAAATGATCAGCTCGGTAGTTGCCTCCCTCTTGGTCAAGATCACTCGTAAGCGGGTCGCTGGTGGGTGGGGTGGCACTCTTGTCTACTCAGTTCACTGCCTGGGGAAAGTGGAAGTGGCCTGTGTGAATTACGCAAAGCAAAGTAATGCAATGCCGCCGGCTGACCTAGTTGGTTTGAGCGCAGTTCTCAGGATTAACAGTGGGCTCATCCACATTTCCTGGAGCTGAATTTCTGCAAACTGTGACTGCTGTTTATCAACATTGGTCACACGTGTACCGTTCTGCATGAATGGAGTAGAGTGCATTTTTTTTTTTTTTTTTAATTTCTTTGGCGTTACACACATTTGCGTTAAGTCTATTTTTTTGACCAGTTAAGTTTACTTTAGGAATTATTTAATTCCGTGAATATTTTTCGTAACGAAACACAATTTCCTTACTTGCGAGTGGCACTTTTCTGTGCCTTCCAAGAAAATTGTAAATGTTTTAACACTGTTGTTAAATGCGAGAGGATGTTGGGAGAAGTGTAACATCTTAAGGAAGTGCGAAACCCGCCTGATAAGCAGTTAGCTGTGTGGACAGGACGGCTGAGAAAGTAACAGCAAGGTGGCAGCACAGTTGCCTGTGTAACCTGCGCAAGTAGGTCAGTGGAGTTTGGGGTCAGGTCAGGAGGTAGAAGGCTGCCAGGCAGATCAATAGGACCGGGCAGCAGACAGTCTACAGTCTATGCCGTGGTTACTCAATGATGCTTTGAGCTGTTCGCTAATTGCAGTCGTATTGTACTTTGAATTAAGCCAACTAAGTGCGCAGCAGGTCAGGGGGAATTAAAAAATTCACATTTGTTGCATGAACTATGCTTCCAGGGCTTAAGATAGGAGAGGGGCTTCGTATGCAGTTCTGCACCTGACTGTACAAAATGCAGTACACAGTACATAGCTGTCAGGAATGTGTGATTTATGTTGAAAATTAGAGAACGCATGTGTATATTTTGTGAGACAGTAAAATATTTTGCTATTAATTACGTAATTTTCTAAATATTTAAATAAGTCTATTTTAGCAAAATATTTTACTGTGTCACAAAACATATGCATTCTTCTTACATGTGCAAAATAAATCATGCTTCCCTGACAATTCTGGTAAGTAGTGTGCGAGTTCTGTGTTTTGTACAGTCAGGTGTGGAGTGTTCCATTGGAAGTCACTCTCCTAGCTTGAGCACTCCAGGAGTAGGTGTCATTTTTTAGGGGCAGCTTTTTGTGGATTTATTACGTACATAGATGTGTTTTTATAGAATTGTGTACCAGCTTTCACGTGGGATATTGTGTTTAGTCTGACCAAACTGTCAAGAAATGATACCAGCTTTAAAACCATCCCATGCTTTTTTTCATTTTGGGCATTGTTTGATACAGACATTCTTTCTTATGGCTATGAGGGGTTCCATCATCATTATGCAACGTGATACATGTATTGTGAAAGTGTTGCATGCATAACTTTGTGGGTTGACGGGACTTTACCTATTTTGTGTCAGAATGTAACTGTTGGCTGAGTATGTCATCTAATATTTAATACTCCCTCCTTGGAATTTAAAATTAGTTTTTTGGGTTGGGGGTGCGTTGCACTTTCTTGCTATAAGAACAGAGCTATTATTATTTGCATAATTACTTTCCAAACACGTAGCTCACCTTGTCTTGGCAAGAATAACAATTTAAAAAATATTGCCTGATATAATATAATGCATAAGGAAATTTTCGCCCATTATGGATTATGAGGTGACCAGATTTATTCTGGATGTAAAAAATTGTGCATTGTAAGTATCAAAACTTTATGAAGGACATTATTTGTTGACGTTTATATGCAAGTTTTCACTGCTACCATTTTTAATCCCTTAAATAAATTTTTGTATGACACTTACCTAAGACATTAAGATCAAGTTTTTTTTTACTCAAAGTTTGGAATGGTTGATGCTTGATGGGGAGAAACAAAATGGCGTAGTTATGTCCTATAAAAAAATATTTTAAACAGACAGTATGATTTGTGATATCAAACACATAATGTGAATCCATATATGTAAGTGGTTGGTACAGTTCATCACAGCGGAATATTTTCTGTAGAAAGTTTAATGCCACCTGTTAGTCCATTTAAATAGTCTTGGAAAAAAATATTTTTGGAAGCAAAATTACTAAATTACACATAAGTAGTGTAATACATGTAGTGTTGAAATTGTTTCATTGTCGGAACCATTATTTTACCAACAAATATTCATGCCATAAATTATTCTAGCTGCCTGTTATGGTAGTAATAAAATGTTAAGCTCAGTTTTCAAAGTTGTGTGTATTGTTCTAGCCAAGAATGACATAGAACATGTTCAAAATACTTGTAAAAGTCCACGATCTCCATCATTATTTTTCCTTAGATTGTACAGTATTTGGATTCAGATTGAGTAGTTACTACGTGAAAAGCAGAAAGGTAAATAGAGGGTGGGTGCGGTTGTAAGTTGGCTCGAGCTTGCAATGTGAAGTACTGTGCAGTGTTTGGGCATACATGCGCACAGCCACCCACCACCTCTCGCCATCTCTTGTGAACCACTTCCTGCGACGAGGCATTGTTGGAGAATGCCTGGTGCCACACCAGGCATGGTAGATATCCGCGTGCACGAGGCTTGGTGAAAGTGTGCCCGTCTCTCTCTTGCATGTCCCACTTAGCTCAGGCGGAGTGGAGGTGGGTGACCTACTTGCGCTGGGAAACTCTTATCGTGACATGATGTGATGCAAACCACCTTACTACTCTACTACTCGACTTGCTCATGCTACTCGCTGGTGTACACCCCTGGCCAGTTTCGCAGTGTGATTGGAATTTCTTTCATGCTATAGTATTCACTTTTAAAATAAACCTATTAAAAAACTCGCTGCTCACAGTACACAAGAGCATGCAGGATCCAAATAAGTTGGCAAAACTAATCCTCAACACTTGACGTATTGCAAGGGTTATAATGTTTGAATTTTTATGGTCCCAATTTATTATATTCTATTTGTGGTTACTTCTAACTTTTCTGAAGCCATACTAAAGTTCTCCTTCCAGGATATTTTTCTGCCTTGTGCAAACAAAGCATAATCTAGTCTAGAGAAAGTTCCACCCAACTGACAATGCACCACATTCGTGCACACTCGGTGTAGTAATATTTTGCTAAAGAACTGTTTCTTACTAGGTATTACGAACACACTTATTTTCTCACTGTTTTAATTCATATTAATAATAAATAAAATGATATAATTTATAGATCAACTGTAAATAAAATTTCAATTAAAGCAAATGTCTGAGTAACATAATTATGGAACGAACCAAACACATCATATATTGGGTCATTCTTTCAGAAGTTTAATTCAAAAAGTTTGAAGATATGGCGAACAGGCTTTAGGTCAGTGTTTTGTACACATTAGGGTACGAATTTGCATCTTAGTAACTCATTTACATAGATAACAATTGCATGTTTTCACTTGGATGGTGCAGGAATAAAGTGATCAGGCCTATGGCAATGTTAATTTTACATATTGATTATTTTAGTTAGTTATGATCCATGACCTTCAGATGTGTCCACTGAATTTCATCTACTTCTATAGTTTGTGTATTAGTATTGTATCTAAGCTTGTCCATTTTCCATGACTTTGTGATTAAGTTTTTAGATTGATTGTGTCAAGAGCAAAATTTGCTTTGTTGAAAGCTTTATCGTTGTATACATAACTGAAAACTTTGGGTGTTATAAGTGATAACTAGATTATTTAAATAAAATACTTCATAGAAAATTCTTTACATCAAACATTTTTTACTCTACTGGTAATAAATAGGTGTTCATTAATTTTTTTATAAAAAATGTTAATTTATTTTTTGTTAACTAAAATTTTATTTTTTCATTTAAAAAAATTGTGGAATATTAACTATAGTAATGTACATCAGGGTTGATATGTATGATTGTGATGCTACATTTTAAAATAAACAGGTTTTCGCATGTACATGTGATAAATTATAAGTGAACAGTTCTGGGAGGCAAATCACTTTTTATAAATAAAACCTTTGGCACACAGTGCAAATGAATCAAAAACCTCACTTTGTCAACAAATTTCATTGGTTAACCTAAAGCACCAAGCAATAGCTAACTAGTTTTCAGCACATTGGTTGCGTAACATATGTTCTCCTAAATTTAGCTAAGTTAAAACTGTGAGGTGTGTATGCAAACTTAAATCATTGGCTAATTATTATTCGCTGGTTTTAAAAAACAATCCGTTTTTTGGAGAAAATTTTATTCTTTCTCACAGCTTTTATATTGTGACTGTGTAGGCATAAATTCTGTGCATATTCTTGTGTGTGGTTAAGTATGAAAAAAAAACTCGGCAACTGATCAGATTGTGTGTGTAGTTTTCACTTCGTAAAACATAATGGCTTTCAAGAAGCTCTTAAGAAGTGTACTCCTTTTAGAAAACTCACTGAAAACAAACTGTCATTTCAGAAATGATTCATGAATTAAATCTTGTAATAGCAACTGCACATGCCCTGTGTGTAGTTTTTAATTACCTTGCAGTTGGCAGCAGTGTGCGTGTTTTCTAACATAGCGAGGCATGTGTTGTTGCAGTCTGTGGATTGGTGGAGTGTGGGCGTCCTCACGTACGAGCTGCTCACTGGGGCGTCTCCATTCACTGTAGAGGGTGAACGAAACACCCAGCAGGAGATCTCTCGGTTAGTCACTACTTTTTAATTTATTTCTTAAACATTCTCTCACCAGATCTTGTCTCCAGATTGATAATAGTGAACTGTTGATCAGGCGTATATTGAAGACGAACCCTCCGATACCTGACGAGCTGTCCCCGCACGTCGCAGACTTCATTACCCGCCTTCTTGTCAAAGACCCTCGCAGACGACTTGGAGGTGGGGAAGGTGACGCCGAGGAGCTGAAAAGACATCCGTTCTTTAACGTGAGTGTGTATTGGTGGCTGAAATAACAGTCAGTGATGTGGAACAACACGAACATTCCTCACAGTTTTAGATTTTATTTACAGTTGCATCCCTACATTGTTAATGTACTGTTTACACAGGCGTAACTAACTACGTAACATTTCCAACCACATTCTGCTCCTGCTTGAAGGTAGGGTCATAAATAGGATGTGAGACAAGTTTATGAGCAAGGGAGCTGGGTGCTCAACGCGCAGGACAAACCTGATGTTCCAGCCAGCAGGAATAGTCAACTCAAAGAGGAGATGTAGATGGAGAGCTGATGGAATGCATTGAAGTGGCAAATAGGAGCACCACGATAAAACACAGTGGCTACTTGCAACATCTTTCACATTTCCACAGGGGGCATTGGTGGTGTAGTAATCAGTTATTTGCTTTCTATCAAGGTCAACCGGGTTTGATTCCTGGTGGGGTCATCCAGACTTTTGCATGTGGGAAATGTGGCAGACGTTTACAGTGGCTTGTGGGTTATCTCGAGGCACTCCCATTTCCCACATCCTTGCATTCCACCAATGCTCCAACTTCATCTCATTTCACGCTCAGTGGTGTTAAAGACCTCGCTAAAAGCAGACCAAAGTCTCTCAACTCAACATTTTTACTTACTACTCATTAAATTTCCAGGGTGTTCGTAAACATTTTTGTGGGAAAGCTATGTAAGTTGTAATAAAAACAGTAATTTTTGTTCTCCAGTGCTTGGACTGGGATGACCTGGCCAGTAAAAACATTCCTGCACCGTTCGTTCCGAAAATCACCAACGAGCTGGACGTCAGCAATTTCTCGGAAGAGTTCACCAGGATGGTTCCTACCGATTCTCCGGCCATTGTTCCTCCTAACTACGACAAAGTATTCAAGGTCAGCTCCTGAGCTAGAGCGTTCATATAAAATTGGACGGAATCGCACTGAATGCATACTAATATCAAGTTACTGCACTTCGCAGGGCTACTCCTATGTGGCTCCATCTGTGCTGTTCAGTGAGAACGTGATCAGCGACGATCTGTTCCATCCCAAACCTGACACCAGGCCGAGCCCCACCAACCTGATGTCGTGCAAGCTGAAGTGGCAGGTAAGTTATGCATCTTCTCCCAAGTAGTTCTCAGCTTTTGTGTGCATTAGTCATCTTTTTTATCACTACAATTACTGGTTGGGTTGAAGAATTGTCAACATTGTGTACTGACTGAGCATATCTTGTAGAACCCTATCTGTCGTCGGTCCGCTCACCCATTTTGCAGATTAACCACAGAATACTGGCCTTGTAGTTATTATACAATATCAGAGCAGTATTCCATTTTAACTCATTTTTCTTCAAAACTGTTCCATTATGACTTTATAAATATCAAAGTTTTACTATATAAAAAATTACAGTTCATCTTATAAATAAAAAAAATTTGGGTGTCATTAAATTTTATGTATCTACTTATTGTGTATATTATTAACAGTAATTTTTGTTTTTGCATTGCTACATGGCACCTTCCTTAGTAACATATATTTGCTTGTCAGAATTGAATTTAATAAAATTGATGGCATAGTCATGATTCATTTATGGGTATATATTCATCCTTAGTATTTATTCTCATAATGTGTCCCTATTGTTATAAAATCTATTTTAATTACAATTCATACATTTTTTGACATTTTTTCTTTTAATTAAAATTTGTACAGTTTTAATATTTGGAAATTGGTGACATAAAGTTTCATGTAATATATTTTTTAGTTCATAAAGTAGAGGAGAGACTGACAGACAAAAAGCTTGGCTCTGTCAAAAATGTTTTAGTGGTTTTTTAACCTTAAACCATATTAACCCCATATGGTTGTACTGTTGCTGAAAAATGGTGCCAGTGGTTTTAATGATATATACGTGATTTGTTTTGTGTGTTGCAGGACTCTCCATTTTTCCAAAACTACAACATCAACCTTCGCGAGGGCATTCTGGGCGACGGCAGCTTCTCCGTGTGTCGGAAGTGCTGCCACCGACAATCGGGCCAGGAGTTTGCGGTCAAGATCGTGAGCCGCAAGATAGACTGCACACGCGAGATCAATTTGCTGAGAGCATGCCAAGGACACCCTAACATAGTCAATCTGCACGAGGTTTACTACGATGAGGTACGTGGAGTGGCAGCTGTACGGAATGCGATATACGAGTTGCATTGCCAACAATTTCTCTAAAATTAGTTAAATAATTAAGCCTCTTTCTAAAAATAGATTTTCTTTTCTGTAATTGTTTGCTGTTGTAAAGGTGAGGGTGGTCTTGATGAACAATAAGCTAACCCTATTACGGTGACTTCATAGCAAAATTCAAAACCTTGCGTAGTTAGGTTTTGCATAGCGGCTTGAGCACTCGCCTCCCACCAAAGTGAACAGAGTTCGATTTCTGCTGGGGTCACTCCCGGATCTTCATCTCCTGTATGGGAATTGTGCCAGACTACGGTACTGGTCGGCAGGGTTTGTTGGGATCTCCCGCCGTGCCCTTACATTCTGGCACTGCCACATACCCATCTCGCTTTACCATCGTCAGTTCTCAAGACCTCGCTGTTAAGAGCAACCCAAACTTCTCCACTCTTCTCCAGGATCACACTAGGCTGAGCCATGCAATGAATTTGGAAGATTTGAACATGCAACGGTAGCTTGATGCTTTGTCAATTGTATCTGCAACAGTTGAATATCGTTGCACACAATGGAAGCCGACTGACTGAACTGCACTTGCTACTTGATATTTTTCAGCTTTCTCTTTAGGAAACTGCACATGTAAGCTCTGAACAGAAGTTTTTCCCACCAATTACGTTCTTTTTGACTGCATGAAATAGAAGTAAAAAGTGGAAACTGTGAGGAAATAATTGTTATCTTTCTTGAGAAAAACTCCTCTTTTTTTTCACCGAGACGTGCCTACACACACACACACACGTGCTGATTTTACAGATTCCGGTCCATCTTTACTAGAAAGTTTCTTCAAATTCTTGGCAGTTCACCCGACAAGAGTGAATATGCACTTTCATTTATTAGTTAAATATGTTTGAAGTGCTTAAATATTGAGATGTTTTGTGATGAAATTTTAATGCACGTTCTATGCAGCACTTTCTTTGTACATGTTCAAGGTCTGAAGCACGTCATACTTATTTGTTCGTGGGTAGTATCTTTATTTTACCTTCTTTACAAATCAGTAGGGATCTCCACGTTGTTTCGCTGCAGCGTCCTCTGTTGCGGACGGTTTGAGGCGCAGAGCCTCTGTGCGCGGACACAAGTGCACTGAACACTGTGGGTAAGGTGGGAGGGATTGAAGACCTGGGCAACAGGCCTACGTGCCTTTACTATGTCGACACGTTACTGCTTTCATACCCAACATTATCATATAGTCAACGATGAGTCTGCTGAAATGTTATCCATACTGTAGGGCAAATATTATTTTTCTAATTGCCAAAACTATCTTTCCTCAGTGATGAGATCTGTCCCATGTTTGTCACATCACATGCATAGATATGTCGCTAGGTGATAACAGACTGCATTTGGAGGGTAGCCGTAGCACCGTGTATACTAGATTGGTGCTGCAAACTCCACGTTGTCAACGTAGGCTGCGAGGTGTTGACAAACTTTGGCTACATTCATAGTCTGGAGAGCGAGCATGCATTTCCTGTGCGAGATTTTAGGGGAAAGGGGGAGGTTTGTTCTGCCCCACAGTGATGTGTAAAACCTCTTGCGGCACACGAACCTCTTCCTGAACAGTCGCATGCTGTCTTGAAGTATGATTTTAGCGATTTAGAAAAGGATAACAAACTTTTTTTGCACATGTCTTCTAACAAAATAAAATCTGTAACTTACAAAAGTGGAGTTGTATATTTGCAAGGTTATGTTCTAAGAAAGCAGATGATGAATTATTTTGTACACGCTAAACAGTGTCTTAAAGTATTGAACCACCTGCAGAAAGCTAGTTGTACAGTATATGGTTGTAAATGCTGGTCACGATGGTGTAAACCTGTGATGTTTTGTAGGATTGCGTGTTCATTAAGTACCAAAATGATGATAGAAAATCAGAGCCTTCATTTTCGATTTCAGTAAGAAAACTGGTTGCAGAAAGTCTAATGAAATGAAAATTTCCATCTTCACTGGATATTCTAGTGCATAGCAAATGCTTCTTTAGTTGAATAACAATAAAAGTTTTGTATATATATTGGTTTGTGTGTGCCCATTTGTCCATTATTATACGTATGACTAAAATAAGCACATAAAAATGCTTGAAATATTGACAGAATAAATTTCTCAAGTCCTTCAAAGATTGGATTGTACTGCTTGTGTGATCCACTTTAGACACTTATTTTTGTGTGCGCTTAAAGGAAATACACATTTCAGAAGTATTGTTCTAATGTATGACTATTGATGGTATTGTGCAAGTTTGATTTCAAATTTTTAATTGAATTTAATTCTTTATACCAGTTTGTGTCTAACAGTACACAGAGAAAAACTAGATAAAATGTTAACGCTTTCATTAAACATTTTATAGGACTAAGGTGTCGTGAAGTTTTTATCTTAATTTCAGTTTCATGAATTTTGAACGCATATTTTAATTTCAGAGTGGTAAAAAAAAAGTGTAAAATTGGCACAAGCGTGACGTATGTATTTGTAGGGAGTTGATGTGGGAAAGATGGGCGACAGGCGCGGGTGGTTAGTGAAAGTAGAGGCTCGCGTTGCGTGTGAGGTGTGAGCGGAGGGANGTCGTGAAGTTTTTATCTTAATTTCAGTTTCATGAATTTTGAACGCATATTTTAATTTCAGAGTGGTAAAAAAAAAAGTGTAAAATTGGCACAAGCGTGACGTATGTATTTGTAGGGAGTTGATGTGGGAAAGATGGGCGACAGGCGCGGGTGGTTAGTGAAAGTAGAGGCTCGCGTTGCGTGTGAGGTGTGAGCGGAGGCATGTGTGTTGGTGGCAGGCGCACACGTACCTGGTGCTGGAACTGCTGCGCGGCGGGGAGCTGCTCGAGAGGATACGCAGGAAGGATCGCTTCACGGAGAGCGAGGCCAGCCAGATCATGAGGAAGCTGGTGTCTGCCGTCCACTTCATGCACTCCCGGGGCGTCGTGCACAGAGACCTCAAGCCAGAGGTACTGTCCCTCCACACTTCTTATATCCTCAACACCAAGTCTCGGTACAAAAATACTTCACTGTGAAGTACAACTTTCAAATCCCTGGCAGATGTAATATCATTAAATGTGTGTTCAGTATTAAGTATTTTTCAGTATTAATTATAACATTTCAAGTCTGCTCTTGTACTTTGTATCGAGATTCTACTGTATTGTATCACAAATGTAATGGTTTATACAAGGTAATCTCTATTTAAAATATGGTTTTAATTTATATCTAAATGTTTTCTGATGTGTCTGTTTTCTAACCAAAAAAATTGCCATTTTCTTTCGTGTTTCATAACATTGTGCTACACGGATTGTGTGTAAAGGAAAATATATTTTGCAAAAAAAAACGTAAACATTATTTATTTTTGATTTGATGTGGTGGTTGACAACGCGATGCATTATTATGCTGCAATGTCGTTTTTTCCACAGACAGATTACAAAGTTGGCTGTAAATTGTGGTAAATTTAAATTGTGGCCTTGGATTTCTTTTTCAAAATTCTTACGTAGCTTTGTTAGTAAATTCAGAATCAAAGAACTCAGTATTTTCTGAAATACACCAGAAGTTCTATTCGAAATGCTTTCAGGTAAATACGAAAATATTTTCACAAACCTTAGTTGGTAAATTACTTTGCTGGAAAATAAAAAATATTGCAATGAACATTGGACTAGTTGTGTTGTATCTTAAGCCTTTAAAAGAAAACATACGATGCAAGGCAAGAAGGAAGTGGTCTACATTAATTGCCACTTTCAATCCTTATTGCACCAGTAAGATTATACACTGAGATCTCGTTAATACTAACATCGAGGGACCTGAATTTTTTCACCATGTACATTATGTAATAATGATAATATAGTGATAATGATAACTATAACAATAATAATGATAACTATAATATAGTTATAAATAATCTCAAATTAAAATGTTCTTTGTGGTTTAACATATTGGAATATATCATTCTTACCACCACCATGACTTATCTTTACCAATGAATTTGACATTTGATTATAATACAATTAACTAATATTTTTATTAGCCATACAAATTAACATTAAAATCCCAGTAACACTTCAAGGGGGAAAGAAGACAGACAACTTTGTATTAATGAGAACTTTGTACTGACAAGGTTTCACTGTAGTTACCAAACGCAGTGAGTGAATGTCACTATCACATCATTTTTCCACCAGCATTCTGTGCAGCAGTCCTTCAGACAGTTGCAGTGTGGGATGGTGTTAGGTTTCAACATGTTTTGGAGCACAACGGTTGAGGCTGGGTGTGAAGTGGTGAACGTGTTTCTCTTCGCAGAACTTGTTGTTCGTCGGCGACTCTGAGACGTCGGACATCAAGATAGTGGACTTTGGCTTTGCGAGGCTGAAGCAAGAGAAGGAGCCCATGCACACACCTTGCTTCACGCTGCACTACGCTGCGCCGGAGGTGCTGAAGCAGGTGGCCAACGAGGACGCAGACGGCTACGACGAGAACTGCGACCTGTGGAGTCTGGGAGTCATCTTGGTGAGAGCAGCTTTCATTGCAGCGACACTAGCAAATACTGTATACATTACCACAATGTGTAATTTGCATTTAAAAGAACCAAGCTTGGTCTGCTGATAGTGTTACAGAGACGCAGTTAGTATTTTGCTGATTTAAATTATAATAATGTCCAAAAAAAATTGTATGATAATGACATGGTAATTATTATTGCCGTAGTGAAGCAGGTTGTTGTTACCTACCAAAGATTCACTGATTTTGTATCTTGATTCAAGAAAATATCACTCAGAAATTTGTTTCTCATCGCAAGGAGTTTCTAATATTTCAAAATAAAATAACTTGAAATATTCACTTTTCAGGGGTGCTGTCATGCATTAATTCTTATCACTTTAGGTTATGTAGTATGTTTTTTGTTTTATTTTTTTTTTTANTTCAGGGGTGCTGTCATGCATTAATTCTTATCACTTTAGGTTATGTAGTATGTTTTTTGTTTTATTTTTTTTTTTAAATTGCTTCATGGTATTTGTACCCAAAGTTCAAAATAACGTTGTAAATGTGACGTGCAGTAAAAATAAGAGAGAGATTGTTTGATAAAGTAAATTGAGGGAGTTGTTCTTATAGCGTACATATTGTATTTGTATGTAGTAATTGCCGGTACACATTTTCATATTGCTTGATTTGAAATAACTGCTCTGTTTTCTGTTCCTAATCTTGTAAAGTTATGCCACAAACCTTGAATAATACTTTACATAACTTTTTTTTTTGTGAACTGCATTTGTTACAAAAGTGAAGGGCAATCATCAATTCAGTGTTTCAGCTAGAAAGAATGTATGCACGAGGCTTGCACATCAAATGAAGGTTTGTGAATATTGTTGCAGTACACGATGTTGTCTGGACGTGCACCATTCCACGCGCGGTCGAGGGATGACAGTGCTGCAGCTGTGATGGCGCGCATCAAGGGTGGAGAGTTCCACTTCACCACGGATGCCTGGACGCACGTGTCTGCTCAAGCGAAGCACCTCACCAAGGGTATGAACACTTAACTTAGTAATGTTTGCTTAAGCTGAAATCACAACAACATGGCGAATGCGACATGACAGCCTGACAAGTCTGAACTCAATGGAATTTCATATTATATTTTATTCAGTGTTCACAATATCGTGACGAAATCTGCCCGACAAGTGTGGTAGTTGGCTGTTGGGAAATCCTGAAATGCAAGTTATCCTTATAATATCCAACATTTATGATTTGAAACTCGCAAAGTGAATTATTCTTGCTTTTAACAATATTTGAAGGGGCCATGATGGTGTAGAGGTTAGACTACTCGCTTCCCACCAACGCAAACCAGGTTCGATTCCCGGCGGGGCCGCCTGCGGATTTTTACACTTGAGTCATGCCGGAGAGATGGTACTGGTCGCCGGGTTTTCTCTGGGATCTCCAGTTTCCCCTGCCCTTGCATTCTAGCGCTGCTCCATTCTCACCTCTCTTCACCTTCATCGGCTCTCAAGACCACGATGTTAAGAGCCGCCCAAATTTCTCCACTCCACTCTCTCCAATATTTGAAACCATACGAGAGAAAATAAATATTTAAAAACAAACTAGAAATTTATTTTGGTACCTATACGTAGTTTGTTTATTATTTACTACAGTAGGGAAATACGCACAAAATTTTGTTGTATAATGTTGTATTTACATTCTTTCCTTGACGAGCTCAACATGATGGAAAGTAGAATTATACCCTACCCTTGTCAGGCTGTTGGGGCTGTGATTTTGTCGGATTGATGTTACAGTGACCTAGTTTTTCATTGGCTGTTACTCGGATTTCTGCGTGTTGGGGCTGCCGTGTAGGGTTCGCCGGGGTGTTGCGACGCCAGCATTATATGTTCATTTGTTCATAGGGAATTTTTTTTTTTGAAAATTTGAATAACAGTTACATTAATTTTTTCCGATTGTATAATATGCGTTAACAATTTAAAAAAATGAGGCAGTGTTTTTGTACAGCAAAGTTAAATCATAATCATCTTAATATTTTTGATGTGTAATAAGTAACATTTGACAGTTGGTGAAATGTTATCCAAATCAAAAGGACACAATTCTAACAAATCTACTGTTAAAATATGAATACATGGCTAAGACAAGTATACTAGATATATTGATGATTAGAGTTGCTAACCTATTGTCTCTGTTTTTATGGCTAAATTACATCTCGTTAAGTTAACCATAACATTTTATAAGTCTGCATTGTGTGTTAGTGGCTAAGTTATTTGACAGTGACGCGTGACGTCTGTTGACTGACATCACTGTAGCGCAAGGTTTTATTGTGCTGGTCAGAGACACGGGCTATCTAACTGCATTGACTTTATTGGCTGCTGACTGATCCCCGGCCATTGTATAGCTGGGGCGCGTGGCTTGACGGCACGGCACAGTGCACAGTCAGGTGTGGGCTTAGCGGTTCTCCGCACTACTGGTGTGTGGACACACGCACTGGTTTAGCTGCAGGGGCCGTGGCTCGGGGTAGCTCCTGACTCGGACGCTGTTGTTGCTGGTGGCAGCTGGAATTCGGGCCCGGTCCTTGGGCGAAGGTGGTGCTGCGGCTGGTGCCCACGGAGGGCTGCTGGGCCTGAACCACTGGTTGGCTATTCACAGCGGTACTGGAAGGCCTTGGCGAAGTCTCTCAACGATTGGATGCGGCTGCTCGTCGGCAGTCNGTTGGCTATTCACAGCGGTACTGGAAGGCCTTGGCGAAGTCTCTCAACGATTGGATGCGGCTGCTCGTCGGCAGTCTTTTGGGGTTGCTGAAAGAAGGAGCTTGGGGAGGGGGACTATGTGAGGCCTCTCCAGTTGACGACCAGCTTGAGCTCGTTTCCATGGGGATTGACTGTTGAGGGCAGTTGACACCGGGTTGCAGTCCAGTCGGCTAGGCTCGGAGGCGGTAGTTACCCTCTTAGCTCTCCAATTTGCACCACTCTTAGAGGTGAAGGGTATAGAGGAAGACACTAAGGTCTACCAAGCTAACGAATAGAAGGCGACAAAATCCCCTAGCTAAGTGTGCTGTCAGTCATGGCTAGACCACCCAGACTCAGTCCTATACTCCAACCGGCAAAAATAACGCGGTGGATGGAGTGAATCGGCTGGGCTGAATGACTAGCTGCCTTGTGGATTGATTGAGTCTCTAGTGGTTGTGGCTGTACCGTACGTGCGCACCAGTTACCTAGACGTACCTGTTCCACAGTATGGGTGGCCATCTAATGTGTGCGTTTTGAGACATACGTGCACCCGGTTAAGGGACGCCGCAGTCGTATTCCAGGTTTGGCAAATAGGGTTTCAATGACATGGTCTCCTGCTATTCCTTAGTAGGTGTATGCCTACTTGGGATTGAAATCACAGTCGCCCTAGAAATAAATTCTCGGAGGTTAGGTAAGNTTCCTTAGTAGGTGTATGCCTACTTGGGATTGAAATCACAGTCGCCCTAGAAATAAATTCTCGGAGGTTAGGTAAGATCACGTGTTTGTTCCCAGAGGAATAGACATGGCCCGTACTAACTCCTAACTATCAAATGAACTGCAAAGGAAGTAAACTATGGTAATACCATGTAAAGGGGACGTGGGCTAAAGTAAACAAGAGCAGATGCGGCTAGGTAGCTATAATACTAACTGAGCCCTTAATTACGCTATGCTGTTGTCGAGAAGGGACTACGGTGTCACTATCAAAGTGGTAGTGAGTGTAAACGAGGAGTTAAAGACTTCTTCCAGGGTTGAAGGTCTGGAAGATGTCTTGAAGGTAGCGATGGTCTTTAGTGAGGAAGGTGGTTCAAGCAGAGATCTACAGCACACCAGGTGGTGGAACGAGCTGCTGAGTATCAACTGGCGAGACGGGAGCTGTGCGCTCGCCTATATGGACAGCCGGCTGCGGGCCTTAAGATTCCCTTGGCCGGTCGAGTATCTTTGGCCTGGAGCTCCTCCCTTAGTGACGAAGGCCGCTATCTCTTGGGGGAGACTTGAAGTGCGGTTTTTCTCGTATGCGGATTGCATCACTCACGTGAGCTTAAGGGCAGCGCTGGGCTTCTTGGCTGGCTTCTATCACACGTGGGGGTGGCATGACGTCTGACACAAAGGTGAAGACGATCTTGACTTCCGTGTTCGTGTGTGCCCCTTGCCTAGGGGCATGCTGGTTGGCTCTGGTAGCAAGTCGTCCAGGGTTCAAATCCCACCTGTGGTGACTTGATACTTGAAGATCAGACGAAGTCTTATTTAATAATGTCAGAACGCGTCACGTATGAACATATAAGATGAGATCACACCCTACATGTTACAAAGTCATAAGGGAGAGCAGGCTAGAGTTTCAGGCCACCAGCATGCATTTTATTTCTGTATGTGGTAGATGTGAAGTGAGCAAAAAAAAACCATAGGTATGAGAGTTAAACACATTGCAACCAGTGGAGAGTAACTGCCATTGGTTTGAGAATACTGCTACAGTTAACGGGCTGGGTAATAGTGCCTAGAAGGTTTGAATACTTCAGGAGGAGGGTGAGAGCCAAGGTTAGCACTGTGCACTCTAATTGAATGACAGTAACAGTTTACTGGTCTGCAGTAGGATACTGGTGCGACTATTCTCCTCCCTATAAAGTTTATGTTGGTTGTACGAGGACTTGTGGTAAAGTTGTGCAAGAGTACCTAGTTAGGTTCACAGATTTTTCGCATTGTCCTTGCTCCTTACCAAATCTCATGAATGTTCAGCACCGCACTTACAGAACAGTATGCTCAACAGATGACTGATGTGGTACTGTGCCTGTGGCAGGTCTCCTGACGGTGGACCCGAAGGAGCGGCTGCGGATGAGCGACTTGCGCAGCAACGAGTGGTTGCAGGGGAGCAACATGCGCTTGTATCCGTCCACACCGCTCATGACGCCCGACGTGCTGACTGCTGGTTCGTCGGCCCGCTCCGCCGAGATGGGGGTCAAGCAGACGTTCAGTGCATTCTACAAGGCACATCGCGAGGGCTTCCGTCTGCAGGTTAGCCACTCATCTGTCCTTTCTGTGCTTTGTATAATTCACTTGTCAGTAAAAAGCATGTAAGAATTTTGTGTCAAATAAAACAGTTTTTTTATTGGAAAATAAGTTTGTTTTTAACAGCAGGGCATGCTATGGGTTTCAATGTCTTACCTGTGCAGGTTACCAGCTGCAAAATATTTTTTGATCACTGTGTTTCTCTGCCATCCTCTAATTAAAAATAAAATATCAACTTTAAGGTGGTCAGCATGTCTGAGTAATGTGTGCATACAAATAACATTTGAGAAACACTTCAGGTCCAGTTTTCTATTTCTACTGTGGCGTGAATTTTTTTTAAAGTGAAACTGACTGAAATGGGCTTTTTCATAATAATTTTCTGGCATGAAAACTCCAATACAGGATTTATAATGGTACAGGGATGTACAGCACACATTCAGANTTCATAATAATTTTCTGGCATGAAAACTCCAATACAGGATTTATAATGGTACAGGGATGTACAGCACACATTCAGCATAAATGGAAAAGTCTTATTGGGGCAAGTTCCCAACAGAAAGATTGCACATTAGTTCACTCAGTTTACTAGCTTGTGCATGGATGGCAAAAAGTAGTATGTAACACACATGCCGTGGTTGCCCTCGGCNAGTTCACTCAGTTTACTAGCTTGTGCATGGATGGCAAAAAGTAGTATGTAACACACATGCCGTGGTTGCCCTCGGCTCTCCTGTACACTTTTGGACGTCAGTGGAAAATACAGTTCGTCCTGGTAGGCAGCAGCTTTAAAAATTAAATATTGTGTACTGTTAGTTTTATGATTCCTTTTCTCTCTCTCTCTCTCTCTCTCTCTCTCTCTCTCTCTCTCTCTCTCTCTCTCTCTCTCTNTTTAAACATTCACATTTTACTTGTGTTTATTAGTTAGTATAGCTCTTATTGCACTCAACATTAAGTTTAATAAAGTTAGATGTTGTATTTTGTTTATGTACATGTCAGTTAATCTACTGAAATCCTCGATGTATGGAAATTTTTTAACAGTCTCCTGACAAACAGTAGAGAATCCACTGTTTGACACACACACACACACACACACACGCACACGCGCACACACACACACACCTCTCTGTATGTATGTTGAAGATGAGTGAACGTTGGCACTCTGATAAATATTTTGCGTTCCTTTCATGGTTTGTTGCGACTTGACAAAATAATTTAAGGCTAACTGTTTTTGTATTGCCCGTGTGTACAGGAAGTAGTGAATGCCAAGCTGGCGCAGAGACGTCGCATGAAGAAGTCGTCAACGGACAACCGCAGTTCCACGTCGAGCAGTTTTTCAAGTTCCAGTTCTTCAGGTGAGAGCGCACAGTTGGCTCTTTGTTTGTGCTCGGGATACAGCATCTTTTCAACATGTGTGGTCTAGTTACTGCAACTAACAGAAGCACTTCCTGCTATTTGTAATACTTGATACACTCATAACTAGGGCCTAGAAATCTTTGCGAATGCAAAATAACCTGAAATAATGCAAAATATTGAGAAATTGTTTGCGAAATTCTGTAATAATTCCCGTATTCGCAAAACGTTGACGAAATTGCTTGTTTAAGTGTATCTAAAACCACAGTGCTTCCTTCTTTTACGATGAAGACTCTTACAAACATTAAGTTTTACAATTTTCCATTTGTTGTACAGGATTATCTCTCATTTATTTCACATAACCGTCACGAGAACGATTCATAAATCAATTGGTAGCAAGGTCGAAAGATTATCGTTGTACGTACGATTTGATATATATTGAGCCAAATCGCTATGGTGCTTGTTCACGGGCAGATTCATGCCGACGTATATTTTATTTATAACAAACGTCTCTAACCCAAAATGTTGGTGATGTGACGAAAGTAAATAGTACGTATATATAACACAGGCAAATATTTTTTTTGTGGAATGTAATAATTACACACTAAACATTCGCTCATTATTTGTAAACACTGCTGACCTTTACTTATCTTCTGTGCTTTGTGGTTGGGTTCTCGACAACTAGTAAATACGACATTTGAAACTATTGAGCGAGGGAGGCGATTGTAGTTGGCTGCTTACGTCGCAAAACCGATTAAAAATGACAAAAATAGTCATTGTTTTAGATCGTGCCTGGGAGTTTGAAAGTAAAGGTTTTTTTTTTAAATATTTTATAAACTGACCAAAGTTCAAAACTGCGATGTAAACATTGAGAGGGCGGGAAAACACAGGTGCTTAAACACTGCCATGCTGTAAGCACGGTGATTTAGTGATGGCGAAGGGCATAAAAGATAGAGACAACTGCAGTCGGAAGCAAATTTGTGATTTTCATATCGCCTAGAAAACTGAAACAAATAGGTTTCTGCCACTTGTTTGTAGAAACATTTTTACTATGCAAGGAGTATTTTTATTTTATCAGTAATAAAATATTTACTAGTATTTTATAGTTAGGCTGTGGATTTGTGTTGGAGTAATATTGAACTGAACAGAATTTAATTAAAATATTGTCAGGCAGATTTAATGTCACAATAAATTACAAGATTTATCGTACAAAAATTACTGTTGACCTGACAATGTGCGTTATATGACAGGTGTGCTCTCGCAAGGTTATGCTTTCATCGTTATCATCATTAAATATTTTTGTACTAATTGAAATAATGAATAACAAATTCCCTTTATTGTGAGTGAAATTGTTACCAAAACAACAGATTGATGTTCTAATAATAATGTGTGCATTTGTTTGCTATAAAATTTGGCAAAATGAAAATACTTTTTTAACCAAATGGTGAAATTTTGATGACTAAATTGGCTCATCTTATTTACCAGAAAAGTGGGCACCTACAAATAAACTACGAAATTCTAGAAATTTTATTTAGGTCTCATTCCTCCTGAAAGAAAAACTTAATGTAAAACAATTTTTTTTTTTAAACATGATGTAAACTTTTAGCTTTAAGTCCAAGTTAACCATATTTCCCATTAGTAAGAAGAACATACGTTTTTGTAATATAAAAATATTTTAATTCAAAAGAATATATTTGTTGTGTGTTGTGAGCTGAACAACTATTTTGATAACTTTCAGATGCCATACAGTGTAAGAATAGCTTTTAAAATCTCTCATTTCAAAGGATTAGGTAATTCTTTTATGTCAAATGCATATGAAAGGACAAACATAAATTTGTACTGTACAAACATTGCACAAGACCGAAGAATTTTGCACATCATACATGAAAGTTAAAACCCAGAGAACTTATTGATTATGTAATCTGAAATGGACTTGCAGATGTTGTTACATGATGCGACGTACATTTAAGCAGAGATTGCTTTTTTGTAACTTGCTGATAATATGTATAGTATTGTGCGCGTACTCCAATGTGACTGACTTTTTCACATTTCAGGTACGTCGTCGATCCGTACGCCGGCCACCGTGAGCCATAGTAATTCTGCAGCGAGTAGTAGCAAGATGGTGGGTAGTTTCTGTCAGGACGAAAGTAGAGTGTTCAACTTCGGGGAGGCGAGAGTGCGCGAGTACCTGTCCAGCCTGTCCTCGGACGACTCGACAAACCAGCCGCCGACCGTAGCGCCGCTGGACGTGCTTCTGTCCCCGGTACCCATCCCTCGCAAGAAGTGGAAGAAGTCTCGACAAGACTGCGACGGGGAGGCGGAGGTGACAGCGGAAGAGCAGACGTGTCGGGACGAGGCGAGGGAGCGACTCGACGAAGCGCCCGCGACGGACACCAAGCCGGAAGGTCCGCTGACCAGGTCTCGGAAACGCCACTTGGACTGCTCTCCGCGACCGCACGCGGGCAGTGGTAGTAGTGAAAGTGCGAGGTCTCCGAAGCACGACTCGAAGTGTCGGAAACGTCACCACCACAGACATCGACACCACAGAACCGGCAAGAAAGCAAAGCGAATGCCTGCGGAGAGCACGGACTAGTGTGCATGTCGTTTTACTACATTTGTGCATTTAACAAACATTATTTAAAAATACTCATTTGTGCTTATATTTTATTCTATTTGAATAGAAAAAATAATTTTGTTTTCGAGTGCATAAGTTATGCCACAGAAGAAATTTATTCCTACCATTTTGCAAGTATGTAACTGAATAACAGTGATAATGTCGTTTTTTGTTTTAAAGTATTTTAGTTGTATTGTTACCCTGGTCTATATCAAATGTTTATTGAAGTGTTATAAACTGTGTAAAAGACAAGTGAGTGAATATAGATTAAGTCGGAAGTCCTTACTGTGCAACAACGGTGCTTTATAAATGTGCCGGTTAGAAATAACAGTTGATATTTTTGAATGATGACCATGAATGGCTGCACATAAGAGATCTTTAATTTTGTACCTGTTGAACAGAATGTGTGTGAAATTGAATTTGAAATAAATATATATTTTTTGTAAGAAACTAGTCGAAGCGCACACCGAGAAGCTGTAGCAATTGGTGCGATCGTCGTGCAGGACTTTTCTTTGTGTGGGGTGGAGACTTATCATCACGTACATGAATTTTATAATTATTTTATGTCCAGAAATGTGGTAAATTATGAAATAATGTGTGTTCCATTTTAAATTATATGTTGTTGCTCATGATGAGCGAGTGGCAAAATTTTGACGCGTTAACTTCTGGTATTTGTGAGCAAAGAAACTTGCCAACCCAAAATTGTCCATTGCAGTATGGGAAATTGTTCTTGTGCGGTTATGTTGGTGTCAGATTTCCGAAATACTAGAATTTAGCAGAATTGAAACTACGAGAAATGTCTTTATTGTTTAAGTAAAACATGTTCCACAATTTTTATTTTAGTATGGCAGGTGGTGCTGTAAAACACATGTGGTTGAGAAAAGGATGAGGTATTGTTAATGAAATGATGAGTTGACTATGATGTAATGAAATGATGAGTTGACTATGATGTAATGAAATGATGAGTTGACTATGATGTTTTTATCCCATCTGTAGTTGTAATTTTAATGCATACTGCTGCAGTGCGACACCATCGACTGTAACCTGGTTATGTTGAAACCACTTTATCCCCTGTCGGTCTTCATATCTCGCCCTTTCACGCAGCTTCCTTTTCACAACTTTCTGTTGACTTTTCCTCGAGAACAAGTGCACGTCATTTTCGCTGGGAGAAATATTATTTTATTTTTGGGTCATCCTTCACGTGCTTGAACCAATTCAACTAACCTCTCTCTCAACATTACTTTTTTACCATTTCTGTGATATTTGATAGCTGTGTAAAATAATTTTAATGTATCAGTGTGTTTCGTAAGCTTGAATTTCTTTTCTTTTTTTTTTTTAAGCAGTCCTTTTATTCCGTTTGTTTTTGTGTTTGAACGATTTGAGTAGTTAGACTGGGGGGAAGAAGTCACTGTAATGCGTGTAAGAGTCCTACCAGTCTCACTTAATTGCACAAAAAAAAATTGTTTAGTACAAGACTTGAATTGTTTTTTCATTTAGTTACGTTTTCTTGATTGGTCTCATAATGTTAAGCTCACATGATGTCAAAATAAACTTGTGCCTGGTGAGTGCTGTTACGCAGACGGCAGTGACAAATGTATTTAATGGAACATGTAAGTCATTTAAAGTAACCAAAGTTATTTTTTTATTTATATACCTATATAAAATTTTGCATATATCAACTATCTAATGGTTGATGTGTATGTATAAGTAAGTATGTATTCTAGTGAGTTGAAATGTTCAGATTGAGAGATTTAATAAATGACATATTCCTGTTATTTATCTGTTATTCTGAAGTAGCTTTTCCTGACTTTGTTCAGCGAGTTCCTGGACAATTTTATATTGTGAAAGTGATGTTTGGAAGGTTGATAAAAAAAAGTTACTTGCAGTACTTATGTGAAGACAAATATTGCAGCGNTTTTTTTTTTTTTTTTTTTTTTACTTAATGTTTGAAACTTTATTAATATTGGAAAATGCAAGCCATGTTGTAAGGCATATTGAGATTTCATTTAAAATGAATGCAGATTAGCAAATCTTCCTTGGAGCAAATTCAAATGTCTCTATGGTCGGTTGCCGAGAAAATATTTTAATATAGCGCAGCACTTGTTCGTCATTCTCTACTATTCGTAGTCAATTATTTGAAACTGATGCCTTGTGGACAACTGTGCTTTATGCAGGATGGTTTGATGGAATTTGGTACGGCTTTTTTCTCGCTGCATAATCTGAGGGGTTGGCAGAACATTTGTAATCTCTCTCCTTCATACCAAGTTGTCTACAGACTGCCCGTTGTCGAGAGTATTTGTAATCGAGGAAAGGACTTTTGGCGTCCTGCACTTGACAATTTACGCATAGGACTAGAAGCTAAGGTGATACGTAGTTTTGTGGCAAAATTAAGTCGTGAAAAAGCCGGTATTTTGCTAGTTGGAATGATATTTCACAAGAGGATTTTTATTTCTGACATGGGAAACTTCTGGTTTACACAGAAGAAAAACACACATTGTCTCTGGTTCCTTTATTATATTTACGAACTTCCCAAAATAATTTTTAAAACAACCACCGCCAATATTGAATTTAGAGAAAAATTTAAACGTATTTTTGTTTCCTTAATTTATGACAAATTTTGCTGCAGCCACAAGACAACATTGCCTTATATTTCAAATTGTGAAATTGTATTTATTTGTGAGTTCTTTGTAAATGTAATTGTAAATACATGAGAATGAATTATAAAATATAGATGTTGGGATATAAAATAAAATGTTATACTTAATGGCAAGATGTTAGTTCGTTATTTACCATATTCCTTATCTGCAACATTGCCTCACACACTACACTGATTCAAGGAGCCTGGAACGAGTGAAACAAAATGCAAGACTGCAACAGTACTATTGGTTGGAGGGGATTAGGTTCTAAAGTAGTAAAGTTCCTAATTAAAACCAATTTCAATAGAACAATAGAACATTTATCTTTACAAACCCATGTTGAACTGAACTGAGTTGAGGTTGGAGAGTCTCTAGCCATGTTTAGGCGGAGGGGAGGTTATACTTCTTGTTAGCCTATACGTAGAGCCAAGATTACATAGAGAAAAGCAAAAACCAATAACACAATGCCAGTTAAATTTTGGTGTTGTGTGGTGTATTAAGTTAAAACACAAAATAAAACCACATTTAGCCAAAATACACTATTTTATCTGTGAAGTGACCAACATTTTATATACAAATATATAAACCCAATAAGAATAAATTTAAGTTTTCAGTCAATGGTAAGAAGAAAAGTTTATTTTAGGTTATCATTCAGGTTGAGTGAACAACAGCAGCAAGAATCTGATATCTTTTAGATAAGAGTAAAATTATAATTTAATGAAAAAATCAAAATTGTATAAGCAGATATAAAAAAAAGATAAATTTTTGAATTTGAATATTTTTCCTTATATAAAACCATATCGGAATCATTCATGTTAATATTGTGGGGGAGGAACCTCGACATATTAGTGGGGGGAAAAAAAATTTAAACCATAAAAAATCATTTTTTAACCCACGGCAATGCTCTGTTTTATCTTTGTTCAAATAAAATGCTTACTTGTGTTTATGCAGTCGCATAAACATGAAAGAAAATTTATGCTAGAATGCGTATAAGGAAAATTAAGTGATCCACAGTTCTTAATAAAATTTGTATTAAAATAACACGGTAATATTTTGACTCTAATAATGTATCATCTTAGTAATTAAGTTAAATTTATGAATCTTCAATAATACAACTGATAACACTAAAATTTCGTATTTTTAAAAATGAAATTTGTTTTTAGATAACACCACAAAATCTTGGCCTCTGCCCAAACGTAGTTTGATTGTATAGGGCTTGTTAACATCCCCCGGTGTTATGTCTGAAGGCTGATCAGGGGATGGCTCACAAACTAGGTAACTTATGACATAACTTACACTAATACCAATGCATTACCCAAGATTCAAACCCAGAGCCTCCCACATGCCAGGCCAGCGGTGCACCAACCGACTGCGCCACGAGAGGTCTGCACATAGTTGGTCATGCAGATAGGTACCACTTGGTCACAAGTCCAGTTCTCATTCTAGGCGGGATCATCCGGATTTTCATTTTTTTGTATGTGGGAATCGTTACAGTCCTCGTTATGATTCAAAATGCATGACTGGAAGCTGTTCAAGTGTGTCCAGATAATGGTCCTTATTCTTCTACTGAGGACGCCAGCCCAAGAGAGGACACGTGCTATAACAGAAGTGGATCTGGATTTTGCAAACCCTGATTTTAAAAAAGAAAACCTGAAAAATAAAATTGCAATTTATTGAAACAAAATAAACTCATCAATATCAATATACACTTAACNACAAAATAAACTCATCAATATCAATATACGCGTGCTGCATCGCTCTCCCTTAGCCCATTCGCCTATACCTCTGCAGCCATGACATACCCTCTACTGGGGGGTCGGCCCGAAGGGGGCGGTTTCACTTCCACCACTCCTGCCTGGGTGCGGTGTGCGAGGGCGGCACCCATATGCACAACGTCCGAGGTACTACCGGAGTCGGGTAACCATCCCACGTTCATGTCCTTGAGATGGCACAATTTGGGCCGACCACTACCACCAAATAACACACCCAGCAAAGTTGCTACCGAGGAAATGAATGCAGCGAGTGGACCACAATAGTTCAAAAGTTACAGAAACCTCCTTTGTGAGCCCCCTCTACATGTGTTATGTCCCTTTGTGCGCATGTGCGGGTAGTGTGTGTGTGTGTATGTGTGCGTGTGCGCATGCGTGCGTGCGCGTCATCACGTCAAGCCCATTTTTACAAGTTTACAGCCACTTTAAAATTCTATCCAAAAAGTCTGAATATTAAGTTTGTATCATTTTGGAGCCATTCAGGCATGGCTATCCACACCCCTCCTGGGGTGAAAGTGGACTCTCCCAGCTCGAGCCACCCGACACCACCCTATTTGATTAAAAACTCGAGGGTCTAATTATTTTGTTAATTTGTGATTATGGTGTTAATTGTATGTTTAATTAAATGAAAGAGACACTGGACTGGGAGAGAGAGAGCCCCAGAGCTTTTAAACAATAGTTGCGTAACATGTTTGCTGCCAATGCATTTTTATTCTTACATAATTTTCTTTTCAAATAAAATAAGTGCTCTTGTACTTTGTATTAGAGGGTAATGTTTTTTATGTATTTATTCTGTTTGCCATATCTGTTTTGTATTTTTGGTGCCTTGCGCGCTTTTGGGCTGAGCTCTGGGTGGGTCTCCACCATTTTCTTAAGTTGATCTCTTAACGCTTGCCGGGGAGTGGTCACACATCGCGTGCCTCTGGGCCATTGTTTACCGAACTCACCCTTAGTTTGCAATAGCCATTTTCGTGTATATGGAAACTTAACGTAACTTATTTCACCCAGAGGCAGTACCACCCCCAGGTCCTGCCAGCTTAAAAGCACCAGGATCTTCATCCGACGTCATTTTCTTTATCGGCTGCATGCTGCTTTCGTACAACATGGGTTGCCAACACAATATAGCCATTGGGAAATTGTAAGTGCCTTTTAGGAGGGTTTATAGCAGTGAGTAAAAGCCTACTCTTAAAATTGTGTTTTATTTCACTACCATGTAGGTTTTGGGTCCTCTATCCACTTTACTACTGCACCCCATAAGTGACGTGATTGTTGGGCACGAACGTTCTATTGGCGTGTGAGATGGCCTACAATCTCACTCGGAAACTAGTGGCGTATGAGGGGGGGCTACATCTTCATTAGGCTGGCATACGGGATTACTACTTCAACAATATGACATCATAGTTGGCTCGGGTGAGTCCAGAGCAGCCACGCCGACGACTCTCCTCTAGGGACGGGCCGTTCCCCGCTGGAGGAAAATCCAACAGTATTGTAAGTATAAAAAATATTAAAAAGATGTGTGTGTGCACATGTTTACGATTATAATTGTTCATAAAAATAAGCTTCTCAGATGGAAAATGTCTGCTTTTTGGCATCTTATATTCCAACTACCTGTTACCCACTCCTGAGCCTGCGACAGCCCATATATATATATGTATACACATACATATATATTGACGTGAACCAGGCGTTCACGGTTACCTTTGTGCCCACTGTAACTGCCGCAGTAATGTCCTCCACTCCAGATGCACCATACCAGCGCACATGTGTGCAAGAATGATAGTGTGTTCAGTGTATATCAAGTGTATTTGTCCATGTGTGATAGTGCACCGTGTCATTAATTATTCAGTTTAACAATTTAATCATTATTATTTACCAATATAGTTTCGTCAGTATAGTGCATTAGTGTTTAGTATTTATTCAGTATTGATGTATACCATAATTATCGTGTGTCAAAACAGTCATCACATACATAGCCAGCCAGGGACATGTGACATTTTCAAGTTGGCAATGCAGTGGCTGCTACGAGTCAATACTTATATTTAATATTAATATAATGGTGTTTTATTATGTAAATACAAGGGTAATTGTGTTTTATTATGTTTATTGTGTTTAATTATGTTTATATAAGGTATATCATGTTTACATCTCATTAGCATTTTAAGCCGCATTTGTTTTATCTCTCCAGCACCAGGTGTCGGCCGTGCTTAGGTGGCACGAGCCGATGCATTGCTCAGTCTAGTAGGCAACAATACTTCGGCGCGAGCGGACGTCGTAAGTCTCTCGTTTCACAAGAACCTCGGTACCAGCCTCTCAGGCTGCAACCTCACTCAGCAATCGCATCATCATATCATTCACGAAGCAACTAGTATTTTTATGTTAAATCTCGCCGAGGAGAGAGCAGCGTCACGCGTCTTAAGTAATCATAATCCAGCAGTGTGTTTATATGACCACGCGGTCACCACGT
>NQII01002323.1:261781-277538 GCA_002778355.1 Clitarchus hookeri
TACAGCTCGCAATTTCTTAATATCTGACGGTGTATTACCAGAGACCCCTGGGCCGTCGGCCGAACGACCCAAATAATCTCATTAGCTCACCGTAGAGCTATGGCGCCGGGCAATTTATAATCATTACATTACAGCTCTGGTATACGATCGCGTCAATATATATATATATATGTGTGTGTGTGTGTGTGTGTGTGTGTGTGTGTGTATACAGTGAAACTTCCCTTAACGGACATTTCTCAAAAGCGGACAAATTCTGATTCCNTCATCATATCATTCACGAAGCAACTAGTATTTTTATGTTAAATCTCACCGAGGAGAGAGCAGCGTCACGCGTCTTAAGTAATCATAATCCAGCAGTGTGTTTATATGACCACGCGGTCACCACGTGTTTGATCAAAGTGTTCAATAAAATAATTATATAAACTTGAGTGCGTTATTAATTCAGGCGTGCGCAGCGGCCATACAGCTCGCAATTTCATAATATCTGACGGTGTATTACCAGAGACCCCTGGGCCGTCGGCCGAACGACCCAAATAATCTCATTAGCTCACCGTAGAGCTATGGCGCCGGGCAATTTATAATCATTACATTACAGCTCTGGTATACGATCGCGTCAATATATATATATATATATGTGTGTGTGTGTGTGTGTGTGTGTATACAGTGAAACTTCCCTTAACGGACATTTCTCAAAAGCGGACAAATTCTGATTCCCCGGCATAGTCCCATTCATTTCTTCATATTAAATTCTTGTATAAAGCGGACACTCCCTATAACGGATGCGGACAGCTCTTTCGTGTATATTCTGACCCCAAAAATCTCCCAAAAGCCTTCAGCAGCCTCCCGGAAAGGAATGTTTTCTGAGAAAAGCCTTCTCCCCTCTGTTTGGTTTGCCTTCCACCAACATCCTTTGTCTCAAATTCCTAGATTTCAATTGCGCCATGCTGTAGGTACAAACATGTTTACCTCTTCAGTTTGTTTCCGATTTCCGAGCGATAAACACAGCTCTAATATGCCTCCCCGTGCGCGTTTGACACTTAAAGAAAAAGTGGAAATAGTTAAAGCCAGTGAACATGAAAAATTAAAATTAAGTGTGTGATACTGCGCTGCAAAATTCAAAATAGGAAAGACTCAGGTGAGTGAGATTATAAATAAAAAGGAACTTTTAGATAGATTCACCAAACATGGAAATGACGAATCCCGTAGATCATTTCCAAAAACGGCCGGTTTGAACATTGACGATGCAGTTTTCAAATGGTTTTGCCGTGCTCGGGCTGCAAACATTCCACTTTCCGGTCCTATCATTCAAGAAAAGGCCTTAGAAGTTGCAAAAAATTTTGGTCAAATGGATTTTAAAGCCTCTGTAGGATGGCTCGACAAATTCAAATCTCTGCATAAGATATCTTATAAAACCATTAGTGGAGAAGGGGCCTCAGTAGACACAGAAGTAGTACAAAATTGGACCGAGAAGCTTCAACAATATTACGTTGGTTTTGAACCCAAAAACATTTATAACTGCGATGAGACAGCCTTATTTTTTAGAGCACTTCCCGATAAAACCATGTAGTTGAAAAATGAGCGTTGTCAAGGAGGAAAAGTTTCAAAGGAGCATTGAACTTTGCTCTTATGCACAAATATGCTTGGTGAATTTGAAAACCCTCTGGTCATAGGAAAGGCAAAAAATCCTCGGTGTTTCAAAGGTATCGATATCAATTTGTTGCATGTGGATTGGCATTCTAATTCTAAGGCGTGGATGACCAGAGATGTTATGAACATTTGGTTGACAAAATTGAACAACAAAATGATTCTACAAAATCAAAAATTAATTTTATTTATGGATAACGCAGCCTCCCATCCCAATACACATTTCCGCAATGTGGAAATTGTATTCCTCCCACCGAATAAAACTGCTACATGCCAACCTTTGGACCAAGGGATTATAAAGAACTTCAAAACTCACTATAGAAAGTGTGTTTTGAAGCACATGTTGGCCAACATGGACAATGCGACATCGTCAAGTGATCTTGCAAAGAAAATTGACATTCTGGATGCAATTCCCTGGATAATGTCCTCCGTGAAAAAAAAAAAAAAAAAGCAAAGAAACTGTCTTACATTGCTTCATAAAGTCGGGATTCATAAATTCCAGCGATGAAGTCTCAAATCCACAAGATGTTGATGAAGGTGGAGAACTTCAAGACCTGCTAACATCATACGACCCGACGAGCGAAACAACGTACGCAGACATCGATGAAAGTCTGGTCACAGAAAATAATTCTGTGAATGTTGCAGATCTTATTCTTGAAGGTAATCATAGAGTTATACGTACCTCGCCAACATCCGCATCACACCGACGTCCCCACCGCAGCAACAGCGGTGACCAGGAAGTGTCAGAGGAGGAGGGGTCTACCACCCCTCTCCGCGGGTCCAAGCGGCTACGCAAGCAGTTCCATCCGGCATGCACCATGTGTGGAGGGGACAACCCCCGCCCACACCTGCATGCCAAGAGGCGCCAACACCCCGGAGCAGTGGCAGCAGCAGGAGTCAGCTCCCAGAGGCGCGGGCCTTATTCGCTGAGGCCCCGCCACCAGCTGAAACCACCCACTACATGCTGTGCCTAGCAGAGTGGAGGGACACCTGAGGGACTGCGCAGTCAAGTGGTCACCGGAGGAGGGGCCGTTTGACGTGAACCGCACGTTCACGAGTCCTTTTGCCCACTGACTGCCGCAGTATGCCCACACCAGACGCACCACACCGACAGGCTTGTGGGCACGAGTGCATTAGTGTTTATTATTTATTCAGTTTATTTCGTCAGTGTATTTGTAAATAATGTCAGTGTGTAATTCATTTATAATTTGTTTTGTCATCAGGAGACAATTTGCCCAGCCACAGCCAGAGACATGTGACATTCTACATTTGGCAATTCTGTGGCTGGTGCAATACAAACATTTAGGAATAATGTAATCATTTTATTATGTATTTGTGTAAGGGTAATTATGTTTTGTTGTGTTAATTTAGTTCATATCATTTTTCATCCCATAATCATCTTTTAGTGTATATTATGTTTCACTGTACCACCGCATGGCGTCGGCGGCGTCTAGGCGGCGGAAGCCGACGCACATTTCCGGCAGTAATCGCCAGGACTTGGACGAGCACAGACGTTAAGCTCTCCCACGCCGCAGAAGCACTAGCAAGGACATCATCTGTCGAATAGTATCCAGTCGCATCCACAACATCATAAATCATTATCATCATATATTTTATTATTTAACTTGCATAGTGTCGGGGGGAGAGCGACGTGATTATTTATTGGAAATCAAAAGTGCATCTCGAGACTCAGGTTATAAGACCACGTGGTCGCTTGTAGTTCCGGGCCATTCAGGCCACGTGCCTTCTGTGTAGTTGAGTGTACATAACAGGGTAATAAATACCTTCACAACCAGCATCACTGTTTCTTTATTGATAATCAAGTACGGCGTGCGAGGTGGCCGACAACCTCGGCATAGTGTGTCTGACGGAGTGTTCACCAGAGCCCCTAGGCCGTCGACGAACGACCCTATCTCATCAGCTCACCGCAGAGCTGTGGCGCCGGGCACACACATATTACTTCACAACTCTGGAAACACCGCAGATCAAGTTGGCCTTATCGTCGTAGCCAAGCTTGGTCACGTCATAATTTTTCATTTGTATACATTCCAGAGGAAAGCCTAAATGACGAAGAAATTTTACGAGAGTCAGAAGTGGAGGACGATGACCCACCAATGAAGGCTGAAGAAGTCTTAATACAAATTAAGCGGGTCAAAATTTTTTTTATTTCAAACAGTGACGCTGAGGGACTCGACTTACCATTGAGGATTCAGTCAAATGTTGAAAATAAAATTCTTATTGAAAGAAAAAATTAAATAAAAAATAACAGACTTTTTTAAGTGTTAATTTCTGTCATAAATTTTATTGCTTCATAAATATTTTAAATTTTTTTATACAATTTTATGATAATTTAGGTATGTAATACTACATAGAGTACATAGTAGTTTTCTGTGCACAGTGTTGTGAAATAAATTGCCTTTTTCACATAAATATGTACATCACTTATTATTTACCTATGGCACATCTTTTATGTATGTATGTACAATTTAAAACATTATTTTCATTTTTCTCCCAAAAGCGGACACTTCTATATAGCGGACAATATTTCATTCCCCAAGGGTGTCCGTTACAGGGAAGTTTCACTGTGTGTGTGTATATATGTGTATATATATATATATATATATATATATAAAGAGATCGAGAGATATAAAGAGATAAAGAGATATATCTATATGACACACGCATGCGCACATACACACACACACACACACACACACACACAGATATATATAGCATCCTGGCTCCATTACAACAACAATTTAATTTACAATGATCCAAAATTTCCGTAGCCAATACAACAATATCTATCCTTGATTGAATTTTGAATTAGAATTGTTCACAGGACCCATTTAACTTTAAAATACCACATAAAGGAGGGCAACAAGAATTGCCCATCAAAGCCTCCATTTCCAGTAAAATAATATTAAAAACAATCAAATCTACTACGGTGAGATGTAGTCAATTGGAACCCGTCTAAGCTCCGACCTTACAAAAACGAACAACAAACAATTTAAAAGATTAGCGCCATAATGATGAAGTCGTGGAAACAGTGAAATAACCAATATTATTTCAACTTGGGTGTAGAACAAGAAAGGACACACAGTAACGAGACACCATAGTTAAGCTGAAAAATAATTTTGAAGTGTAGCCTGATGTGAACCACGCACCCACGAGTTCCTTGTGCCCACTCTGACTGCCGCAGTCACAACTACTACACCAGCTACACTGGGCCGCACCAACTACATGAGGCCAAAAGTGCGTAGTGTAGGTTGACAAGAACGGAACATCTTGCCGACAAGGATTACGCAACTCAAGACACCGCCCTACTCATTTATTACAAGAAGTAACTCTTTTAATAAATGGGTATGACGAGGTAATCATGTAAAGGCACTTATTTAACACCTGTTAAATTGTGATGTGAACCGCGCGCTCAAGAGCTCCTTTGTGCCCACTCAGACCGCCACAGTCGTTCCACTGCACCAGACACACCACACCGACGGGTTTGTGGGCACGAGTGAGAGTGTGCATTATAGTTTCAGTGTTTCTAATTTATTCAGTGTTATTAATAGCATCTGTGTAATTGCATCAGGGTATTGATTCAGTGTATATAATTAATATCATAATTTTCATCATGGAAGACAGTCGACACAGCCACAGCCAAGGAAATTTGACATTGTACACTTGGCAATACTGTGACTGGTATGATGGAAACATTTAGAATTAATATAATCATTTTTATTGTGTATTTGTATAAGGGAAAATTATTTTGTCTTAGGTTAATTTAATTCATGTCACTTCCATTTCATAATCGTTTTTTGTATATTCTGTTTCATTGTTTCGCCGCGTGGCGTCGACTGTGCTCAAGTAGCGGAAGCCGGCCCAATGCTTCCTCCCAGTTCTCTTCAGCACTTGAACACATCAAGACGTGTAAGTCTCTCGCTCCTAAAAGGCCCTCGGTGCCGACATCTTAATCTGAACTCATATTAGCTTCTANTGGCCCAATGCTTCCTCCCAGTTCTCTTCAGCACTTGAACGCATCAAGACGTGTAAGTCTCTCGCTCCTAAAAGGCCCTCGGTGCCGACATCTTAAGCTGAACTCATATTAGCTTCTAGAGACTTCACTTAAGGAACCAGATAATTCATTTTATTTGTTATAGCACCGAGGGGAGAGCAACCTTATTCTCATTGGAAAGTTGTTAAGTGCAGTCGCGTTTCATATTGTAAAGCCACGTGGTCGCTCGCAGTTCCGGGACGTTACGGCCACGTTTTTGTACTAAAGTTGAGTGTGTTCATTAAGGAGTCGCAAGGAATAATTAACTCCGCAGGCATCGTAAGTGTTTAATTTGTAATTTAATTAAGGTGTGCGAGGCGGCCTACAGCCTCGCCATCGTGTGTGATGGAGTGTTAACCTGAGTCCCATAGGCCGTCGACCGAAACGATCCTCATTTCATCAGCTCACCGCAGAGCTGTGGCGCTGGGCACGTCTTTCATACATCCTCAGCTCTGGTAACACAGCGCGTCAAGTTGGCTTTCCCAACTAGGGATGGGAAATTCACTGAGCCAGTGCTTGACCACGCCAATTGTTTACGAAAAAATGTTTAGCAATGATACTTTAAAGCAAGAAATGGCCCCACGTTGGGTGCCAATTTAACGCCTGTTGCCTCGATGGTGTTGGGTTATTGCAAGTTTTGAGGAGTGGTGAAATACTTTGATAGGTGTGTTTGGATTTGGATACCCGACTAGACGCCAGTCACTGTCGCCAGGCGGTGTCGATTGCTGCTGCTGATTATGATCTCAGGGTATGGTGGGCCATTCACAGTCCCACAGAGAAATTGTTGGATGAGCCCCTCTGGACAGGAAAACCTGACATTATACTTACATTGGAATGAAGGGGGCTATTCAGGCTGACCCACACACCTTTGACTGATAGAATCTTGGTGTTGAACATGTTGGTTATTAAGGTAAATTGTGTGAAATTATAGTGAAAGCAGGTTGTTGAGGATCTGGACGCCAAAACGTCCGTAGGAAATGCTTGAAATGAAAAATACGAAGTATGAAAACTTGCGTGAAATTACTCTTGCACAAAAATTTTAATCACTCTAGGTGAAAACTTTGTACGTGTTCTGGTCTCTGGCCTGTCCGATAGGCGAAACTCGAAAGTACACAGGTGTGGCCAGCAATAAATTACTGGTGTGTTAAGATTCCCCGGGTGATACATTTCCCGGGGAAGAAAGGGTGACATCTCCGGGTGCAGAAAAGATTAGGTTCCACTAAGCCACATCAGACTATTGCAGCTGAAGATGTTTGGAGTGAAAACATGAAAGCACCCAGAGCCCGACGCGGTACCTGCCAACCCCTTGAGAGACTCGATGGCGATTGACACTGGCGAGCTCACGAAGTGCGAACTATGGCGGCATGCCGTGCTCGCCCTGCCCTACTTGGACATGAACCCTTGAATAAAACAAAAAAAATAAATACATAATATTACATTGCCCATGAACAAATACAAATTAAACGTTTATGGTATGAAATGAGATTGAAACTGGGGTGAAAATTACATGAATTTTCAAATAAACATTATTAAAGCATTGAATTGCTTATAGGGCATCTTCGAGCATCTACATATCTGGTGTGTTTCTTTTGTTTTAATTATTTGATCTAAAATTGCCCTATAATTAATGTATGACGAATCTGTCATAATGCACCCTCGCTGTCTGGTTATCAAAGATCGACCATAAAAGGTTACGAAAAGGGGGGGGGGGTTGTGCGAATTTGCGCAGCAGCACTCTGCACTCTCCTGCTCTCGCTCCACATTGCATGCTGCACTGCACTGTACACTGAGGGCATACTGGTGCCGATTGTTGCGGTGGATGCGTGATGTGGCAAACGGTCTGTAAGGCTGTCCTGCTTAAAGGCCTTATGGCTCCTAACATCAATACTAATCTGGATTACATCAATTCATCTTTATTAAAGTATTCTTCTACGGAAATGAAGGCCTTAAGTATGATTTGATAGCCCTTTTTTAAATTTCTGTGAGTTACAAATTGACTTCAATTAAGTGAGTAGGTTAATAATCCAGATTGTATGGATTTGTAATACAATTTTGAAGTTCTATACGAGAACAGGCGAAAATGATTAGCTTGTCTAGTGAAGTTATTGTGCATATCAGGAATAGTATGTAAGTATGGTATTATGATTATCAGTACTGTTTAAAAGTATGTACTGCAAAACAAACACATTGAACTTAATTTTTTACAAACACTATGAACATGCACATTTAATGTTAAAGTAAATTAATTTTATAATTTTCTCCTCCTTTAAGAAAACTGCTCAGGAAAGCTAAAAAATATATATTTTTAACAATTGCGCAATATTACCCTTCATATTATAAGTCATTCTAATATTTTACTTGTCTGGCAGTTGTGTATTCCTTCACCGATATCTCTTAGCCGAACATCTACGATACGTATGCCAAGAGTTTTTTTCGGCCTCAATGTTCGTCTGCAGGTAGACGGTATTGATTGGCAAGAGTAATTTTCGATATATAAGAAACTTTGTGACCAGAGTACGTATTTTTAGTGACGTATTTGTATAAATGTGTTTTAGTATTAAATGCCGGTAAATTGCAGCATAAATTGTGTAATTTTTTACATCAATGTAAAGGGATGAAGGGGCTTTGGATATGTTGGGGTGCTGAAGGGAGTCAGCTGTGAGGTGAAGGAGAAAGCATATCGCACAATGATACGGCCGATGTTAGAGTATGCGGCAGCAGTATGGGACCCTTACGTGGAGGTGGATGTGGGAGAGCTGAAGGTGCAAGGAAGAAGGACAGTGTGATGGGGGAATAGTATGTGGAGAAGGCAGGGGCAGGATGGTGAGGATGAAGGGTACTATAGGCCATCAGTGATGATGAAAGAAATGGGGTGGAGCTCGTTGAAGGACAGGACAGTGAAAAGGTTGGTCACGATGTACGGGGTTGGAGTTAGGTGTGGGAGGGTGGGGAGAGTTATGCTGCCAGCTTAAAAAGGTGAGTGTTTAGAGGGAGAGGAAACAACAGTGAGAAGCTTCAGAGGGTGTGGAGGAGAACGGAGCAGCAGGGTAGGCAGTCTATGCTTGTGAGGGAGTGGAATGTGTTGCGGGAGGAATTGGTATTTGTGAGCAGGGTTGGAAAGTTCAGGACGGGCTGGGAAGATGAGTTTGGTCGGGCAGGGGAGAGGTGAGAGAGTTTGCCACCGGGCAGTAGCCCAATTGCGTGTGTTGGTTATTATTATAATTTAATACCTCACTCAAGGAGTATATAATGCACAGGGAATGGGGACTACTGGTAACCAGCTATTTCATATTGATATGTTCGAGAAACTATTAATACAGTTTGAAAATTGAATGGTAACTATGCAGTTTAGGGGCGGCTTTTTTGCAAAAAAAAAAACCCGAAAAGTGGTATATTTCCACTCTGCTAATGATGCAGAACACGAATATACCAGGGGCATTAACGTCAGACTAATTTAGTAATATGTGCCCACCTAACCTAACAGAACCTAACCCCACGATGAGTGAATCACTATTTTACATTTTTAAACTAACCTAGGATAGTATGGTTTTAAACTAACCTAGGATAGTAGGGTTTTAAACTAATATACGAATTTAGTCAAATCTAGGATGTTGGGTATTTAAAGGATTCGTAAAACACACTGAAGATATAAATTAACTCACCTAGGTAGCGGCGAGTACAATTCCTTTGTCCTCGGCCAATTCAACTGTTGTACACCTTACCTCACTCGACGAAACAAGTAACACCCGCCACATAGGCGAATATTATGCACAGAAGCACTAGTTATTGCACTCTCAGTTTTTAAATCGGTCTGATTCGGACGTTACAAGTTGCACCTGCAACAACACAACCACACTGTTTCGCATCTGAACGGCAACTGAAATTTGATGACAATGACGTATAAAATACAGTTACGATGACGTCAACGACTTACAGTCAATAAGGTGACGGCACAATGCCGAAAATCACCAAATATTAAGGCGTCCAATGTAAAAAAAAGCAGCGGAACCACTTGTACTATTAACTATTTTATTTAATACGTTCTATTTATTTTAACATTACGCCTTCCAGAATATCCGCGGCCGGTAGGTAGCGTGGGAAACAGCGATGCACAGCCATTAAACATGGCGGCCGACGTAAACACACCGGCCAAACTGCTCGTACATTTCGCAATTTTGTAAAATTTTTTAAAATATGTTCTATTTATTTTAACTTGAAGCCCTCTTAAATATGAACAAGGTAAGCTGTGCAGAACCCATTAATGCTACTTTTGTTGGTCTAGGACGTTTTGTTCAGAAAAGCCCCATAACTGCATAATTACCAAAAAGAAAAACCGGATAATGGTATGTGGGGTTTTAAACTAACCTAAGATTGTTAGGTTTTAATCTAACCTAGGATTGTAGGGTTTTAATCTAACAAACGATTTTAGTCTAATCTAGGATCTACGACGTTTCCTTCAGAAAAGCCCCTATTCAGAATAATTACCGAAAATAATACCTGCAAATTGTTTATATGGTCATTAATAATCACACTTAATAGGAATTTCATGGGGGCTTCACGTAATTTGCAGTATATACCATGAAATGATAGTGAGGAGAGCTATGAAGATAGCCGGTATTTTTGCAGTAAAACATGTAAAATTTATGTGAAATATATTTATTGGGTTGTTGAATGTGAGAACACTTCTGGAAACCAAACCGTAATTTACCATACAGGTTAAGGTATGTTTTGCCGATGCGCTAAGGATACACAGGTATAAGCAACGGTAATCAAGCAGTGTCAAATATCATTTAATTCTTTTCAATTTTTCAAGGCTTACCTTTGTGATATTCAAGAGGATTGTACCACGTGACATAACTAGCATAAAAATATATATACAGTGTATCGTACAAGAAGACGTTTCCGGTAGGTGTTTATGTGTATCAGCATGCACAGAGATAGAAAACAAATGTGCATCAATTTTGGACATCTGGTTTAATTTTTACCTATTTCACGTGTGCCATGTAATGTGTGAATTTGACTGTGTGAAGGCTTGTGACATACGAGTGCTACGCGTGTTGCGTTGCGATTATTTCCATTTGTCATGTTAAATCCTATTGTGCGAAAATATGAGTTTCTCTTTGGAATTATTTCCGTGTGAAGTGTTAAATCTAAATATTGTGTGGAAATACGAGCGTTCGTGGAGTTGTACACACATTAGAGTATAGAACTTAACGTGTCCTGTACGTGAATTATCAGCAGTGCATCACCAAGGAGCTATATTTGCCGCCTACATGAGTAACGTGATCTATAGTAGTTTTTAGCATGGAAAGTGTAGTGAATTGTACTACGTAGTACTGTATGTTAGTGTGGCAATTGGAAGGGCTGACATACTGCTGCCGCGTAGCCGTGTCGAATGCAGAAGAGCTGGCCAAATTGTACCCAACTTCACGATAGGTTAAAGTTTTTACTGTGATCCTGTATGAACGGTATTGAAGCGTAGCACCCTGCACTTAAAAATACTGTTCAACCGTAGCCAACTATTACGCACCGAGCCAGGGTCCCAGCACCGGCAGGGGAGTTAACCCCCAAAACAGTGATTCATGGCACACCGGCTGTTTTTTTTTTTTGTAAGCATCAAGTGTAAGGCACTTCGTGCATCTGTGAATCTTGGAGTTTGCCATAAATACAAAAATAAGGCGCGTGTGTGTTATCATGCATCGGCATGCGCGTATCCCCCCCCCAATTGTTGTGATTCAACAGTAGTGAAATTAGGTTAGGTCTTCCTGTATTTAGCGCAGCAAACCAAATTTGTTTGAAACATAAATTGTACATCATATTTGTGTGTGTCACCCCACAATTTCCTTGATCTTCATGGCCAACATCGTGTTTCGTGGTATGTATTGCGAATATTGACTTGGGAAAAGAAAATTTAATTTAATTTTTTGCCCACATAATGCATCTGCTGCAGTCATCTGCAGAATTTATGAATCGTTGTCACAGTGCACTCATTGTGAATTCGCACATGAAAGAAAATGCTACGGAGAAACCCAACAGGACAAATTCCCATACAGTACTGAATCCAGCATTCGTCCAGGATTTCTGTGGAAAGTGAATGGCTTAAATGGAACTGTAGTTAATAAATTTTCAATTGCTAGGGAAGCTCACTAACCATCACAGCTGACAAACAGGCCTCTAATGGAAGGATTGCAAGAAAGTAGTCGCCCGTTAAAAAGTCTACATCATTCTAACCTATCCATCTGCGCCATTAAAACCAGGCAATACAGTAGCAAAAATAAAATATCTTTTCAAGTGCAAAGTTCCCGTCACCACCTGATGAGCCAAAACCAAGGTGGCAGAAATTTCAACACCAGAGTTGGAAACTACCATCTCTATGTAGAAATGTGGTGTGTGGAATCATATTTTATGGTGTGTAAGTAAAAAATTGGTGCCAACAGATACAGTATTTGTACTGCTTGATATATGAAACCAGTTATCATTTAATATAGATTTAACATAACTTAAAACCATGTCACAAAAAATTCAATGCATTATTGGATTCATTACAGATCTCCACAGGCTTGCATGGGACAGTTTACCATTTGAACTTAAAATTTATAAATGCTAAAGTGAACTGCGATGGTGGGGGAAACAGGTGTATCCTGAGAGAACTTACAGTTGGACTCACAACCATCCAATCACACCTTTCAGTCGTCTTGCGAGTTGGAAGCAATTCACAACAATCAGTCCGTCAATCCTTCTGTACTGCAAAATTTCATTGTGACAACTTAACATTGTGATCTTTCTTTAGTTGGAAATATATTTTGGTTTAAAATAAATCTTGGAAAAAAATATATTTTGGGGAAATAATTTTTTACGTGATAAAAATTTATACTTAATTTTTTTACATTTGAAATTCCTGAATTTACTTCCAAATATTAATAAACACTGATCCACCACCTTGTATTTCATTTCAACGTGTGTATTCATGTCTAAGGAAAGTCGTCAGAAGGCGGTGGCTCGTCTATCCACCCTTTGAAAGTTGCAGTTTGGTAAATATTTGACGGATGGATAGAAAAAAAAAGTTGACCTGCGATTGGTTGAAGATCGCGTGACCGCCAGACAGGTGCGACGGACTATTGCGAGTCCAGCTTTACTGTTCAGCAGCAATGTCTGCCATGTTTTCCACGTGCTAAAACAGAGGCTTATGTCTGCCAAGGAATTGAACCCAATTTGCTGTGGTGGGAGTTGTGTGGCTTGACCGCCACATCACTGGTTCTGCTGATTACTGGCAGTTGTCGAAGTGCGTGAGCGGGGGAGCCTGTCTGCGTACGGCCAGGCACCAGCGTATTTTGCTAAGTGGCTTTTAGCGTGTGCTTTTCCACACAACAAAATAATATTTGCCATGATTAGATGTCAATCCAGGGGTCGCCAGGTGACACCCCCCTCCCCCAACCTTCACATCAACATGACATTGTAATGCAAATGTTTTCAAACTAAAATGAAATATAAGAATCATTAAAAATAATAATTTTATTTAATTAATTTAATATTGTTTCCTAAAATTATGAAATTGTGCCCCCCCCCTCCCCCAAATCAAAAGTGTGGATCCACTCCTGTGTAAAACTGACATGTCTGTTGCAGGCTATGGCTGGAGATGAGCCGCTGCCCCCGGAGGCTGCGCAGTTGAAGGGGCTAGCCAAACACTTCAACAGCATCACACCAAAAGGACGAGCAAATGTTAGTGTTTTCACCGTATCAGTAACTTACCATTTAAGTCAGACTTTTATTGATAATAGTACTCTTCGTACGATACTTTATCAATATTTCAGTGCTAAGTTTGTTATGCTTATGTACCACACATTTACGCTAGTTACCTTAGGCAAGTTTCAAGGGTTGGTGAATTGTTCTAAAGTTAAATAATTGCTTACTTTTTTTTTCAAGTTTGGTAAGTTCTTCATTAAATTTGTGTGTACATTCTTTTTGAAACTTAAAATACATTTTTTCACCTTTATATTTTTTAAAGATGTCATGGTGCAGTAAATACTAGGTACATTTACAATAACCTTTGGATTTTCATATGAAGAGGTGATAAAGTAAAACAAATGAAGCCTACCGAGTTGGCGTCGCTCAGCCTCTTCCAGTCCTGTTTACACTCGATTGTAGTGTACCCAGTGAAATGGCTAGAAATGTCTCAGGGGGTAGGGTAGGGTTCGCACTGACTGAAGGGAGGAGAGGAAGATTGCACTGGCATTAACGATGCTGACATACTTGCTGATTTGGACAAATAATGCACAAGAAATTACTTCACAGTACAATAAATTGCATCATAGTTTCTGGCTGTAACGTAGTTTATCGCAATTTAAAACAATTGATAACTTCAATAATAATTGAAACTTTAAGTGCAAATAGGAAGGGTTATATCCCTCCCCTTCCACCTTCCTAGTAAGATTGATTTGATAAAAAAGTTTAAATTTCCTTTTTTACCCATTATGTGCTTTGTACTCTTGAGTACAGTAGGGCTGGAGCAGTCTGGCGAAGCTTGGTTGTGAACCCCAGTGGAAGCCGGGTCAGGTGTGATGCGGATGGGCAGGAAAAAAAATGTAAGGATGAGATACTGGCAGTACTAAGGTGTGCAACTGTTAATCTCTGGTGACATAAGTTAAGCATTCCAGAATTAACATTAGCCTCGTCACAGCCACGGCCCCTCCTAAGAAGAGCCATTACGCCGTACACGTCACAGGACGCCTTTAAGCCAGCGATGGCTCGCCCAGCTGTTGCTGCCTGCTGCGCTGCAACCCCTCTAGCGCCTGGTGTGTGAGGGGAAGTAGCCGCCATTTTATTTTACTCCTCTCTTCTGCCTCACTCTCCACACCTGCAACCCCCACGCTGGCACAGAGTATAAATATGACCCGCAGTTCTCAGTTCGAGGCTGTCTCGCGCCAGTCCACTTGCCTGGTGTTACGCTGCCCGAGAGCACACCGATGACTGTCTCGTGCCAGTCTAACCTCAGAATGTCATGCTGCCCGAGCATTAGACTTTTTCAAGTCGTCACTGCCTTTTGCAGTCCTGTCGAGAGTTCTACTCTGCACGACACTGCCCCGCTGCCTGCCAGCATACCGAAGCCATCGCCCTTCCAGCTACCTTGTAGCTCACCTACAGCTACCACGAGTACCGCTGAATTTTGGTTGCCCTCACGCGTTGCGTCTTCCGAGACTATGTACAATATCAGTTGGCAACTTAGGATCGGCCCTTCAGACCTCAGGGTACAGGCTGGTTTGTGTGTGTTTGATCCGACTTGGTTAAGTTGTCTTTTCCGGCACTCTGTATTTCCTACATCGTACTCCCGCTATTTCCAGTTCGTCACCTGTCCTAGTAAGACTCTTCTAGGGATAGCCACGAGCAGAAACCTTATTCCTTTTCTCTTCTACCGATAATTGCTTCAAAGTGCAGCTTAGACCCCACTAGAGCAGTTGTCCCTTGGACTATCGACCTTCCAGTAAGAGCCTCGGACAGCCTGCGACGCCTCGCGCACCAGGTCACCGGCTTAGAAACGATAGGCCAACTCCCAAGGTGCCTTACTCTACCCTGACCTCCCGATTACACAATCCATCAGGCTGTCTCTACACCTTACTGACCACCTGCTATCAACCTATCTGGTTACACCCCACCACCTTATGCCTCATAGGACTGGGTGGGGCAAAATTGCCAAGCAGGGGCTAGCTCAGACTGGGATATTGAAGGGGAAAATGTCCTGTTGGCAACCAGGTATACACCTGGAATAAAGAGGAGGCTGCACGTCAGAGAGGGTCTACCACCAGCTCGTCAAGCTCTACCTCGAACCTCATCTGGCACATACCACGTGCAGTATCTCCACTGCAATCCACGTCGCCGAAGAAGACGGCTACCTTTGTCCAGCCAACCAGGGTAGTCAGGCCCCTAAACGTCACACTGACTTATACTCCTACCAGGGTACCCACTCGCCCATCGCTCGCAAGCGCCCCACCCAAGGCTCAACGCTCGATCATAGAAGTGGCCAAAACCAGCACTGCCGGCACCAGGAAAAACTCTGTGCAAGTGGCG
>NQII01002323.1:290497-357072 GCA_002778355.1 Clitarchus hookeri
CAGCATCATCATACGGCACAATTCTCACATGCGAAAATCCGGGAGTGAACTTGGTTCGCCTCAGTTGGAGGCGAGCGGGTTAATCGCTCAGTCACCGCGTAGGTGGGGGGGGGGTGGCGAATTTGGGAGGGCGAGAGTGTATGGTGTGGTAGAGGGAGCAAGAGAGATTGGTAAAAGAGAGAGAGTGGTATGGTAAAGTAGGGGGTGGCAAGAGAGAAAGAGTGATTCCTTCATCATTTGTGCCCATAATTTATGTTGCATGGCATGATGAAGCCAGGCAACACTGCTACGCACAGCAGTTTTGAATAACATCAGAGCAGATAGTGTAAGTGTATGTTTACAGAATCCTGGTAAGATACCTACAGAAGGGCCACACAAAGGCAAAATGTTTCATTGTGCAGGCTAGTCGAGTGGCATTACCTCCCATGAGAAATAAATCAGTCTTCACGGTACCTTTTGTGTACGTCACACTAATTCATTGCAAGTCTGGTTGTAGAAAATTTATGAGAAACAGGAGGCCGGGCAGAGTAACGTTCTGCTGGAGAGCTGCGCGAGTCACTTTTGAACGGAGGACTGCGAGTCGTATATATTCCAGGGCCAGTGCGGGAGGCACTGGGGTAGCGACATGGTGGAGAGGAGAGGAGAGAAGGTGGCGGGGATGGCGGCTTACTTTCCCTTAGCTGCCTGGCCGGAGCGGTAAGCAGGCCTTTTGCCTAAACTCATGCCGCTGATGCAACCCCGAATGACAGGGATACCTGCTTTCGCCACGGACCGAGAGATGGCACCAGAGAGTACTGCTCTGCCCCACGGGAGGAGGAGCTTACCCCCGCACCACAGAGCGCCCGCTGGCAGGTGGAATATATGTCCGTGCGCAGCCACAGAACTGTAGTTCATTCTCCGCAGCTTGCTCCACCACCTCGTTTGCTGGAGCTCTCTGCAGACATCGACGTCCTCCAGTAGGACCACCACTACCTACCAGACATCTTCAAGACCTTCACCAGCAACTTCTGAAGAAGTATTCACCCCTTGAACCCCCACTAGCCTTCTGGTAGTGCCACCCAAATACCTTCTGGACAACAGTATCGAGTTAGTTTGGGTCAGTTAGTATCATAGCTACCTAGCCGCATCTACTCTTATCTAGTTTAGACGTAGGTCACCTTCTCTTGGTTTATAACAGTCTACTTCCGTTACAGTCCTTGTTAGTTACAAGTTAGTACGGGCCACCGTGTCTATTTCCTCACAGGAATAAACACATTTTCTATCAAACCTCCAAGTACTGATTCTAGAATGACTGTGACTTGTATCCCCTACCAGGGAAAAGCAAGAGATTGTGTCATTACAACCCAATTGCCAAACCTAGAGTAGTACTGCGCGCTCCCTTAACCAGGCGTACAGATGTTGCGATCACACCCATTAGACGGCCCACCCATACTGTGCACCTGGTGTACAGTACGGAAGAGCCCCAACCAATAGGAACGTAATCCACAAGGTGGCTAGTCAACCAGCCCAGCCAATTCACTCAATCCACCGTGCTGAACTTTCTCTGGAAGGAATGATAGACTGGTTCTGGAGGTCTGCCCACCTTTGGACCACACCCACGTTGCTGTCGGACATCCATGGTAAACCCACCGCTCTAACCACCACGCTGAACTGTCACCGGTTGGAGTAATCGGTTATGACTCTGGGTGGCTTTGCCCCGGCTGGCTTTACACCTGGGGGGGATCTTCGCCGCTTGCTCTTCCTTAGCGTAGCAGACCTTAGTTCTTACATCTATACCATACACCTATAGGAGTGGTGCAAATTGGCAAGCTAGGGAGGCAGCTACTGCCTCAGAATCCAACATGAGATGTAACCCAGCCCCAACTGCCCTCTGCAGCATAACTCCCCAAGAACAAGGTCAAGCCACCCGACAACTGGCGAGGACTCATCTCCCAGTCTCCCACACTCCCTATTTCAGCCACGCTACAAGACCGCCATCGAGCGGCACCAAGTCGTCGTCATCAACTTCCGTCAGGGGCTCCTCGTCCCACTGGGAATAGCGAACCCGTGGTTCCAGCACTGCAGGACCAGCAACCCTCCACGGGCTGCCATCAGCACCGCCAGCGGCAGTACCACCACCGCTCAAAGACTGGTCACGAGTTTGTTCCGGCCGGCTCCAGCAGCAACAGCTGCCGAGTCAGGAGCTACCCTGGGCCACGCCCAATACAGGTAAACCGGTGGCTGTGTGCAAACCAGTAGTATGAAGGACAGCAGACTTTGTGCTGTGTCGTCACGCCATGTGCCCTAGCTTATATACCTGCCGGGGTCCGGATAGCAGACAATAAAGTCAGCCCAGTCATATCGCCAGTGTGTCTGACCGACACTCAAAACCTTGCCCGACCGTGACGTCGTCGTCAGCCACCCGATGTTACGCGTCAGCATAATGTAATTTGGTAATTTCTAAATTTCAGAAAAGAGTTTTATTCTTGCATTTTAAAAATATTTTTCTGTAATTACATATTAATTATCTTTACTGACATTACTAACTGTGACATCATTTAACGGAGCCCATGTAGAAATGATTAAAAATAAGACCTTCAGTATATTTATTCAAACATTGTATTTTTTAATGTGTTTGGCCAAATCCCTACAACCTAACCTGACGTAACCTAACATTACATCTGTAATTTAAAAATCCAAAAAATTGTTAAATTGGAAATGCTACTGGTCCCAAAGATTTTGGGTAAATTATTGTGTACCTGTATTGAAATTATTAGTAAATTTCTGAAATATTTAGTTTCGATTAACTGATGCAGGCCATGGCAATGTTAATTTTACACATGGTTTAAGAATACACAATGGGAATACAAGTAGATCTTAATGCAGGGCTTTCAAAAGTGCTCAGTATATTGTGAACAGGATTTATACACCATCACCTCACCCACCTGGCACAACAAGGTTAAGAAATACCAAATTTAAACTAAGACAGAAGTAGGACGTACTTCAATTGCTTTCGCTTTACATTTCCTGTTTGGCTTTCTGTTTTCTCTCCAAATTTCATTTTTTCATTTCCAGTTAAGAATGCCTGTTGCAAATAGTCTTGTCAATAAATAATGTACCCACTCAACAGCGAAACACAATGACAATAATATAATCTGGGCAGTATGAGAATACACACTTTAAAGTGTCAACAATAAAGTAAACACTGCAGATATTTATTTACCACATAACATCTACAGCAGCCAATATTCTACAAGCGTTTCCACATATTTTCAAAATATGTTGTGGATATTGCACAGTATTTAACTTTTTAACATGTATTTATGATTTAACATGTTATAAGCACCTAACAGGTGGTTAAGTTAAAAATGAATGGGCACTTCATATGAAGTATTAAATGCCACTAGTAAATAACATATAACTTATCAGACCACAGGAAATAATTTTTTAGTTCAAAAATAAAATTACCAAAATTAAACTGAAAAATCCATAAATACATAGTGTACAACATAAGTTAATATAAAAATAAGATATAAAAAACAAAACATGAGCCTGCCTTATTTTAATAACAAATTATTTAATTGTAATAATAAAAAAAGCAATTGAACATAATATAAAATAAAAGTCTGCATTACCTAAATTATGAAATTGAGTGTCTTTGTGGCCTTCGACTACAGTTTCATGACAGCAAAAGACAAGAAATTTCCACGATCAAATGATTATAAAATCTTTCCTCTTTGCAGTTGATCTTGGCACTGGCAAGCGAGGACTGTCCTCTCCTTAAGGCTACAAAACAACACGAACAACCTTTATGAAGACTACAAATAAAATAAGAATACTGTGAGTTAATGCTTGTGGTATGTCCGCCTCGACTCACCCGAGCTCTTCGTTTGCCTCAATATCCCGATTGGCAAACAGAGCAATCCGTGGGAAGTGCAGGTCTTGGTGCTCCACAAAAACACGCACTGATGTCAGGTTCGGCATGCACATATGGTTGATGAAACGTGTTACGTTGCCGTAGTCTCTGGCGTCAATGCAGTATGTCTCCCCATCCTGGTGGTCACATGTACGTGTTAACACAGTTTACCACTGCTATCATATGCATTTAATTTTAATTACCACTTAACACATACAGATTTGTGCTTGCATATTAAGAGCTGGATCAATACTTAAAATAAAACAGCTGTGAAAACGTAAGAAACAATTTCAGTGATTTTTTCTCACAAACACAACCTTCATACTATGAGATAGAACAAAATTAAAGAGTTATTTCATGCTGAAATGACAAATCCATAATTTTTAAATAAGGGCACTGTAATAAAGAAAGAATATAACAACAAACAGAAGCTTGAATTGCTGTAATGTAGTGAAATAGCATTTAATTTACACACAGTAAAATGAACTGAAATATCTTTTACATTGTGCAATTTTGCATTTAAGCTAATTTCTTGAACTAGTTGTGCTGTACTTAAAATGTGGTGATCTATTCACAGCTAAAGGAATCAAAGTTTGCGCTGAAAACATCAAGCCTGTTCAACCAATAATATAGTTAATTTCATATAAGAAGGCCACATTCTGACAGTCCGTCAGTTGCAACTTAATGTATTAAAAACAAACAACCTGCCATTTACAAAATCCTGTATCAGCTGATGCACGAACAAACAGAAATTAATATTACGTTGGCTATTCTGAGAGCACTGCCGACGCACATCAGACAAGCAGAAAATACGCGGATAAGAAAGAGTTTGTAGATTAATTAATACATTTTATTTTACGTGGTCATAAAACAGCAGTTTTAAGTTTTAGAAACAAAACTTCGTGATAAAATAGTAATGTATAAGTGTTCAAAATGAGATGCACAATAAAACGATCCGTATCCAAATGTAACGAAAAAATAGAAACCTTTTTCAAGTTTCCAGACACTCCAACCATGTGCTGCCATCTTGTGAGGGATAGGCGCACCATCTTTTACAACACGCCCTTCCACGCTATCTGTTATCCATATCCCGAACTACACCCAGAAACATATTATAGTTTTAGTGTTTTCAAAATAACGTATTTACGCGCATATACAAATGGTTTTATATTCCTGCGAGCTCTGTATCATTTTTAAAGTAAGATATATTTCGTGTACCGGGTTTACGAACGATCCTACACACGTCCACCAATCTCCGTTTACGAATGCAGCGCCACCCAAGAAGTTCACCAATTGCCACACGTAGCAGCACCTCCTGGACGCGCTGACTCGCNCACTGACTCGCATCAAAGCCTATACTTGACACGCCAGTTGATGGCGAATGGATACATAAACGAAAAGGCGGGGCGATTGTCAACTGTCAAGAATGTGGCCTTCTTATATGGTACACAGTATACCAGTTTGCCGGTATCCCTGGCAGGCATCAGTTATGAATGTGAAAACCATTTTATGCAAATATAATTTTTGAATAAAGAAGGTAACTTTACTGCAAGATGTTCCGAGCACACATTTTTCAGTAAGCACGTTAATCTGCAATAACTTCTTATATGAAGTGTTCTTGCTCACAATTATGATTTATTCCATGAAAATTAATTTTGGATAAAGTAGCAAACATCACTCCACGAAAATTCTAGAGGTCACTCGAAACTACACTTTCTGTAGGTTAGAGGTCTGCAAGTTTAGGGTTTTTAGTTTGAATCGAATCCGAGTGAACCTACTGAAAAGATCCCGAGCTGCAAGCTCTTTCATTGCATACAAAAAATAAGTTTCATAATAAAGATAATATTAGGTGCTTTGAAGGTAACCTGTGTTCGAATCTGCGGTTATAAAGAATAATTTTAGCAGAACATGCCCACCTTTTAAAATATTGTTTCATTTGTGAATACACACACCTGTTTTCTGCAAAAATATTTTCATGGTTTCTTCAGTTTTGATGAAATAATTTTTATGTGATTTTTGCTACTTTTTCTAAAATTTCATCAAAAAGTTTTGCGATTTTTAAAATGCAATACAATATCACAAACAATAAACTACAAGTACAATTAATTTTTGTTCAGCAAAATATTAAATTAAAGTATTTGATTTTATGTAAATATGTTATTTAATGTCTGAAATTTGCAATTCAATAAAAATAATACTTATCAGTCAATGGATACAGTAAGTGTGTGTGAATATAAAAGATACAGTTGACAAGAATGTATAAAATAAAACCAATGTCATGCATAACCAACATGATTCCCACACAGAATAAAAATCTGTTTTTTAAAAATGCAACCATAAAAATAACTATTCTGCAAGTGTAAATTTTTTTTCAATAGTTGCACATTCTGCATCAGCCCAACATTTTGACTGCAAAACCTTACAGACCTTGCAACTTATGAAAACTGGTTGCATTTATTTATGTTCCTTCGTGTACATCATTTGAAGGTTATGAGAACATAAAAAGAAATTCCGCTAAATAACTAGCTTGTTATTCGTATGTACAGCCATAAAAGATAGTTTGGTTGAAATAATTTAAAATTTATACATCATTGAAGATTTTGATTTTCTCCGCTGATGCTATCGAGGTTTGTGAAACTTTCATTTGTGCGAGACCAATTATTCTTGTTTACATGTCATGCTGTTGGCATTTGTATCTTTAAGGCCAGATTCACAACGTACAGTCCACAGTCTGAAATAACTTGCCTTTACTCGGATATGTGTATTCACAATGTGCAGTCAGCAGTCGGATATCAGTCAACTTCATCTCCGACTGCTTGACTGCCGGAAGATTTCAGCCAATTATGTGCGACGTAACTCATCACTAGAGCTGATTCACATAATTATGCCGATGTATGAAAGATGTTTTGGTTTATATTTAATTTGCATTTAGGTTACTATTATATTCAAACAATGGTATTGGTGAAGTGCAGCACGATTAAAAGCAATTTTTAACTTAGTTCAGTTAGCAGTGTCTAAAAAATAAACAGAGTAAAAGTGTAATTCATCAAAACATGTAAGTTCTCAAGTAAAGACAAAAATAAAAAAATTACATGTTTGTCTATACAAAAATGGTGGATTGTTTTTATATACGCTGACACGTGATGCATACTGATATATATACACATACACAAGTGCGTGCACACACACACGACTTCGCCTCATCTTCACGTGTCATCACGTCACCGCAGGCTGTGTTTGAACCATGAATGACTTGCTACCAGAGTCTACCAGCACGCCCCTAGGCAAGGGGCATCCACGGACACGTCAACCCAAATAAATTACCATAACTCCAAGTACAGTACGTCAATCGAATTCTCCAAAATTTTGGACGCCCACAAAGAAAAACCGATGCTCAAGGATATTACTGTCACGAGTTGCCAGATGGGCATATCCGAGTTCATGAGGGATGGAGGTCTTAATAAAAATAAAATAACTGAATTTGATTTTCAATTTATTCACACAGCTCTTATTTACACATTTAATTATCTATCTCCTCTATTTTTCTTGNCAGTACGTCAATCGAATTCTCCAAAATTTTGGACGCCCACAAAGAAAAACCGATGCTCAAGGATATTACTGTCACAAGTTGCCAGATGGGCATATCATGAGGGATGGAGGTCTTAATAAAAATAAAAGAACTGAATTTGATTTTCAATTTATTCACACAGCTCTTATTTACACATTTAATTATCTATCTCCTCTATTTTTCTTGTTATTCTCAGGGAGAGCAATGTAAAATATCTATCTTCATTCTAATTAAAGTCCTTCTCAATGTCTCTGTACTGGTTATATAGTCACTTAATTCACACTCCAGTTCAATAGCCCCGCCCATTAGTCTCACTTTTCACTGTACCGATGCTCGCAGTTTGCACACTTCACTCCCGCTGATCACTCTTGCCGCCACTCGACACTCTGCCGGCTCGTCTCGCTGGTATTTGCACACCTGTCGTTTAGGGTCGAACAATCCTCCAAACTCTCAAAACCCTAAGCTCGGAGGCCCATAGCAGCTTAAATTATTTTGGTGGCCCGATCAGGAAGGTTCCCCGCACCCCGTCGCACTGAGTGAGGGAAGAGGGCAAAGAACCAGAACATTCTTTCAGATAACTGCAAAAATTCTATCCGCTGAAGGTTAGGAGCAATCGAATTGCGATAGGTTTATCGCAGCCGCATGTGGCAGTATGTATGGTGGCATGTCTGAAAATTGCAGAGGACTTCTCACATTACTACGCTGCCCTTCTCCTTCGCTCACTCACACGGGATTGGTCAAGAAAAGCGATCCAATGCGGCGAGCGCATTGGAGATACGGTAGGCAACTTTTTTTAATTTCAAATCCCCAAACTTTTGGGTAGCCCCTCCANTGCGGCGAGCGCATTGGAGATACGGTAGGCAACTTTTTTTAATTTCAAATCCCCAAACTTTTGGGTAGCCCCTCCTACATCCTGATTTCAAGTAACTAGAATTAATGATATGCAAATTATTAAGCTATCAAAAATTTGTTTTACTGACAGTACAAAGTAAATTACCATTAGTCAGTATAGCCACTAATATTCTGATAATTACTCAAATTGCTGATACAACAGTTCATGTCAAGTCGTCATAGCTATGCAATTAAAATTGCACTGTTATTCTTGTCACATTATCAAACTCCTTGGGCAATTTAATACTGTTCTACCTACCTTTGTATTTTCCACATGCCTGTCAATAGCTATGTTTCTTTCCTTCCTTTGCCTGTTTCACGTTCAAGATGTTTAAAGTAAAATGTGGTGGGAATTCACTCCAACACAAAACGACTTAAGCTAAGTTGTTGCCACCAATACATGGAGTTACTGCTATACACTACATAGACAATAGACGTTGATTCACAATATATGCCTAATAAAGCTGTATATGTGTGCGAGGGTGTCACATGCTCATACACACGTGCGTATGCACCAGCGCACCCACATGTATGCATGCATGCACACACACCATCACACATTTTTTTTATTGAAGTCTCTTAAATACCTGATGGGACAAAAAATACATAAAATCAGTTCATACTGTGGATATGTTGCTATAATTTTTCCACCAGAATGAATTTCTCAGAAAAAAAAAAACTGCTTACAATTGATTGCAGCTATAAGTAAATGTGGTACTGAAAGTTGCTCCTTTTGCTATCATTTTGTACGTAACCCTATACGGCTTGATTCTGACACTACACTTCATTGTTCCGATTGCACAGTGATCATAGGTCATTGGTTCACGTACTGTGCATGCAGATATTGCTGTAAGGCTATTTTGAGTAAATAGGATGTGTTTAATTTACATGTTTCGCAAGACATTTGGTGGCTTGATAGGACTAGCANCTTTTGCTCGTATACTTATTTTATGATTTTGCAACCAGGAGATAAAATTTCTTAAAAGATTATGTATTTAAAAGAAATATTTGTTTTGTTCATTATGTAAAGTTGTGTGTTTATTACGGTGCATAATTTTATATCTTTTGGTGTCCAGATTCTTGAATTTTTGTGTTTCCCTCTTATAAGGTTTTCCTGCTTATAGTGTCACTTTCTTGTGGACCCCTGAAGAACCTTATAAGAGGGTTCCACTGTACATGTGGACTTTCAATGAATGTTGACTTTCCATCCATCTGTGTTCAATACATAGAGGTTCCACTGTATTTACTATGTTTGTATCCAATGGTGTTAATTTCATTTACTAGTACTGTTTGCAAAAAATTTATTTTGAATTTCTAATTCTATTTTGAGCACCCCATTCAGCTGTCAGGATTATCCTATAGTGTTCTACAAGTGTATCCTAATTTCTGAACTTTCTTATGATCAACGTAGATTCTAACACAATCTTTTAAAACAGTATTAATAATGGCATATTTCAAACATACAAGTAGCAACACAATGATTACGTTCTCTTATGTAAAAATGTCAACAGCTTACCTTATTTTCAAGATCAAATAGATAGGAATCATCTTCTCTGTGATCAGCTTCAGAATCTGATATTATCTCACCAACATACCTAGAAACAATTGCAACAAACAAGAGGTTTCAGTGTCTAAAACTGTTATGAGATGTCTGTACTTACATTACATTTAATGAAGAACTATAGTACAACTAAAAAAAATGCATCCAACAAAATTTGACAAAAATATTTTTGTGTACAAGAAAAACTAGACCTGCAGACATGCTGTGAATTAGTTATATCTGAAAAAGGAAAAATAATTAAAGATCATGTGAAAAAAAGAACTTTCTATTCTGGAAATGTTTACATTATAAAAAGTATACAGAATGCACAAGTATTCACAGGGCGGTGCTCTTAGATACAAACACACAAACAAAAAGTCAGATGAACACATCTTCCATGCGGATGCATGGCCACGCAATGTTTTGCTGGCTAGGCCAGCTTCATCAGGCGGCGAGCGGTGGCACACTGCAGTCTGGTGGTCGGCAAACTAGGGTGAGGCAAGAAATTTGAAATATGGCAAAGGGGTTATCTTAAAGCCAATATGCTCTGCATTGCAGTGAACGCACTGTAGATGGTAGATGAGATTTTCTGTAGCACAGTTGTAGCTGCCCTGGATAGGATAAGTCCGATTGCTGAAGCCTGCTGTTGAAGGAGGTGGAAGACGTGTACAGCACAAGAGCTGCAATGTGGGCTATTGCAAAGATGAGACCCCCTGGGGTGGTGATGTTACTGACTGCGGAACTGGGTGGTAATTTGAGGTGCACCAGTTTGTTATGAAGATTATGGGGAAGAAACCATCTTTAGATCATAGCTGTAACTGTCAGATAGTGCTCAACAGTCTGCACCAAAAGGGGATAACTATAAACAATGCCACACAGTCAGAGCAGCGTATGAATGTTTGCTATAAGCTGTTCACGGTAAAGTGAGCACTTTTAAGGCCCTAGTTACTTTTTCCTTTCAGCCATTTTTTTTAATCCTTTAACCACCTTTTTAAATAAATATTGCCATGTAAATAATAAACAAAGTGTGTTTATTCCACTGTACTGTAAAGTTAACATCTAGAGCTAAAATAAAATAAATTTATAGACTATTATTCCAAATGAGAAGGCTTTCAAAAGTGCTCACTTTACTGTGAATAGCCTATATCAACATACAGTATTTAGCACAATTATTACATACATGATTATGCCGGTCTGCATCTGGTTGTTTTGGTTTCTGAGGACAGTACTGACTTTAAATGAAAAATGCTGAACTATGACATGTGTCCAGATTAAATACAATCAAAACAGACTCAGAAAAAGTTGACGAGTTGTAAGTGTAATCTTCCATTGCATTAAACTGGGATCTATAGAAAATTTTTATGGATGTATAAATGGATAAAATCATGAGGAATATTTAATTACAGCCTGCACTTGCTGTTGCAGTGTATCTTATTACATAATCATGTGGTACTAGGCAATGATGAAGAATAGTCCACCACTAACACTACCCACTCTACTTTAACTTACAGTACTTACTAGACCAAAGAATAAATTTCACACAAGAAATATACGATAGCAGGGAACGTAACACTTAAGGGATTAAAAAATTGTGCAAAACACAGATTCAAGTATGATTAGGAGGTGTAAAATAAATGTTTTACCACACATCTTAAAGTCCTCAGGAAGTTAATGCATGAGAAAGCCAAGATTTGCATCACGACCATGAGGTTGTACATGCTAAATATACAACCACCTTATAACAAGGAAAATATATGGCACATACTCGCAAACATAGGAGCCTTTCGGTATTGGCCTCAGTGTCTGCACGCCCCAGCCCTTGCACGGCGTGCGGAACAGCTGCAAGCGCACAGTCATGCCATTCTGCATCACTCTGTTCTTGCAGAGCAGCTGATTGCACGAACACCTCTGGTTGCACTCAAACAGCATTGGGGGGTCTGAAAAATAACCACTAATCTCTGATGCAGGCCCCACTTAAAAAAATTACAATTAAATAAACCATTTAAAAAAATTCAAAAATCCACAGATATTATTAAAACTGCACATTTCCTAGCCATAGAGAAAAAAAATATTTAAAAACCAAGTTATAGAGGTGTACACTGTACAATGATCTATCTGGAAAAAATATTCTACAAAGAAGAAACCTAATAGTGCAAGTAAGGCTACGAATGTCACAAAATTTGTGTAACGAAGTACTTAATGTAGTTAAACGTTATCAGACATCCTTCTGCTCCCATTGAACTTGATCAGTCGAAAATTAAGAGAAGGCACAAATGCTTTACCACAATACATGTGTTTGCTGTCATAATGAGTCAGTGGAGAATGTTGCAAATGTTCCACAAGGGTATGACTGCATAGGTCCATAATTTCAGCCATAGTTCAAAGAGATTTCCCCACAGTTAAACGTGCCTCAGTCTATTGTCAGCGAGGTCAATGTCGGGTGAAAACATATTAAGAGCAATCAATGGCCCCTAACACTGCTCTACTAAGCCCCAAGAAACTATTGCAACTAACTGGAACCGGCAAACCCTGAAGCAGCTCAGGTGCAGCGGCTACAGAGAGGAGACACCACGTGGAGGTGAACGCACCAGGGGCGGATCCAGGAGGAGGCCCACCTGCCCATACCAAGCTTTGTCTTTTTTGTGGTATTTATAAATACATTAGACTTAAATTAACCGAGCAAAATATTTACAGCAGATAGAACCATGACATTAAAGTTATTTTCAATCAACGCCAGCATTGCAAATGCAGAATGGTGATTGTTAAGTAGGTATTTATGATGTCGGCGGTGTTACGAGGTTGTTTCCTGCCACCAAAGACTGAGCAGTTGCGTAGATGCGAGCCCTCCTGTACCCCGTGCACAACCCTCCCCCCCTCTAGACGCACTGTCACTACCTTCTCATTTGTTTAGTAGCAAGTGCAAGACAGGTGTTACACGTACTTGACAGATGCTGTTGTTTCTAAGATTAAGCGCTGAGCTGATGCTTGTGTATGGTGTGAAGAAGGGTATAATGGTAAGTTGAAACAGGTTATTTTATTTATGACTTCATATCTCGTCGAGACCACGGCGATTAGAGACAGAGATATAAAACAGTAAACTATTCACTGGAATTAGGAAAGGACTCAGTCATGGATGATGAAGTTATTTCAGGACAATGGACGACTGAAGACGTGAGATTTGGTCCATTTGTTCAGCATCCAGCATTTGACCACTGTGCCACCTTACTAGGTGCCAAAACAAGTTGTTTGGTAACTGGTGTACATCACTTTAGTATTTTGATTACACATAAGTGTGTATGCAACAATAAGTTGAGAGTTAAATATTTTAAAGAATTTTTCAAGTGCTAATATAATTATGTTACATTGGCGATGATAAATATTTTGTCACGTCACAATAAATTGTAAATAAAACGTGCAGAAGTGCAGAGTGTATTAAACCTCACTGAAAATAAAAACACTAATTTCTTTCTGCGCTGTATTTCACGGCCAGACATTGATGTAAACAAACATGGCCACCACTGAATTCATCTCTGTATAGGCCTACACACACGCGTATTAATCAATTGTATTTGTTAGCTTTCGTTACGCTTATTCGGGCAACTTGCTGAAATGTACCTAAAAATCTACTTCTAATTGAATTCGTTAACTTTTGATACGTTTCTTCGCTCTTCGGGCGATCTGTTGAAAGAACTAAAATTAAGACTTCAACTTTCTTTTTGCCAACTTGCCAAATATAAAGTGTTTTAAGGAAATGGGAGTGTATTTACAATTACAACCTAATAAAATAAATACTTAATGCGTATAAAATTATTAAACGTACAAGTCACATTTCAAAGTTCGTAGTTTCACTCTTTCTGGAGGTATATTTTTCAAGCCAGACGATTGTTGTTTTTACACCAACCACCAACTGCAATCATAACCTCAACAGTAGATGCCGACACCAGCCGATACATTCATTGTGAAACAGAGTTACGAAGATTCTCTGGACTTATAAATTATGCTCATTGCTATAGTACACGCCAAATAATGTATATTGGTGAACTCAAAATATTTTCTTTCCATTGTTTATTATTAATGTTAATACTGTATTTTGTTCTTAAACTTAGCTGCACAACAGAAGTTAAGTGGGAGAACAAATTTTTTAACGTGGCACACTAGTTGCGTCATTTTTTTGGAATTATTTCACAAAAATAAACAAAGATGAAGCTCAGTGTAGTGTGTGCGATTTAACAAAAATTGATACAGCAATAATTTTAAGGGTAAACCACATAAGAGAATGCCACAACTGTTTCATGTCAAATTGTGTGATGTAGCCTACTGGCAGTTTTATTAATTCTAGTAAAAACTCGCTGGAGTTCGACTCGAAAGATGGAAACCCTTTGAATGCTGGGCTCGAGCTCGACTCAACAAAATTTCAGTGCTCGTACATCCCTAAAAAAAATCTAAAACACTTTTTGGTTTCCTTAACGGTGAAATATCAAGAATATAGAAACTTGATGTTTCACCGTGAGTAGTCACCTACCAAACTCCCTGGTTTCTTGATCCTATCAGGCCATGCCTGCCCCTACAGAACACCCACTGTCGTCCTCTCTAGGCTATTTCCAGACTAGATGCCTCGCCACAAGGCTGGATGGAATTTTGGGTCCAACAAACATTCGAGTGCTTATCAAATGATCATTTTGGTTGAATAATAACGTAAAATTTTAATTTGAGCATACATTTGTTAGTTTTTATCATAATATTTCTAAAGTAACCATAAAATAACTGAACTTGAAAACTTTTCCAGAACTGTTGGGTTTAAAATCTTATTTTTAAAGTTCTTCAAGGGTTTTATAATAGCGTTTATTCCTTCAATAAGTGGTCTTTTTGTATAACTGTTTTTTGACGTGTGTTTACCACAAATATTTTTGAAGTTATACCATATGACAACTGGTAGTATCGCAGAAGTTTGATTTCATTTTTTAAATTGAATTTATTAAATAAACTGCCACAATATGTTTAAAAATACATTAAATAAAAAAAACTTTTCAAAATGTTGAGATTTTTATCTAACATTCATTATGCTTGAGTTCTCATTAAATTGTGGTTTGTTTTCATGTCAAGTTCAGTAAATTCAGTGACATATTTCTCATTTTTATTCCATTGAACAAAAAGCCATATTTGCACAACCCTAGAAATCTGTTTAGTTGTAGTAAATTGTCCAAACGTAATTCAAGAATAGGTAAAGCAGAGAGAGAATGGACCTGTGTAGTTGAAGCCGGGCAGGAGGCGGGCGTTATCGTCGTACCAGATGCCCATGCTGAACCTGGCGCACATGCACAGCTCGGTCGTGCACCTGTCCAGGCAGAGGCACGAGTGCAGAGACGTGATGGTGCGGTCCACGTCTATGTTGGACGTGAAGCAGTTCTCCTTCACGTACAGGTAGTCCGTCGGTCTGACAGCATCGTCCTCCCAGTTCACGCACTGGATGGGGTTGCTCTCCTTGCCGCCCGAGATGTCGCTGTACAAGGCACAAACTGTGTGTCCTTACACGCCCACCAAAAATAACAATTACAAATTACACACCTAAATTAAAAAAGCTCGGTGATTTAAGAGGAGTTATCATGCACATTAAATTTTAAAAACATACTGCTTATGCACCATATTTATCCAAATATATGATAAGTTTTGTTAAAATTTTTACTTCCAAGATATTGGTTATTCACGGTAAAGTGAGCCCTTTTGAAAACAAGCTTTGAAAAAATCATGGTAATAACTACATTGGTATGCAGGCTACCTATTAAGTTGGCAACAAATTAAGAAAAATAATTCCAAGTCTCGATGTTGTGCTGCGAGTGTAATGTCAACATTTATGGCAAATAAAGTTTGAATTTTTCTGCTTCATATATATTAGAGTATTAGATGGCACGTTAGCAACACATTTACGTTCCTCCTTACAATTTCACATTTTCACTTTACAGATCCATGAATAAAATCATTAGGCCCAAGGTAGCGTAAAATTTACAGATGGTAGAAGAATGAAAAATGAGGAGGAAAGTATATCTTCAACAGGGCTTTCAAAAGTGCTCAATAAACCACAAACAACCATTAGGCTTATTTTCACATACTAAAAATTCTGAGGTCAACATTTTTACTTGAGTAGTAGCAAGTGATTGTTACAATAGGCTGATGCTAACTACTGACGCCTACTGCAGTACTGATCATTGCTCGCTACATGTTACAATGAATGCTGATCCCTTGCTGGCAAGCATAGTTATATTAACATGCTATAGGGGGCAGGGCAATCACTTTATCTATGTTTGCTAGTTTTTTCCACGCACATTTGGTATGTGAATGACGTTTTTGCCACTTAGATAAATGATAAATTATTTTTATTACATGCATTATTACAATAAACAAAACACTTGTTTTCTCGCCTTTATTTATGCCTGCGCAGATCGACCTCTCATGTCATTGCCTCAATCATCACGACATATTTATTGATTGCAAATCACGTACACCCTGCCGATCGACTATTGATCAGCTGCTGACCCTGAGTTAAAAGTTGGTGAACCTGGTCAGCACTGCACTGCGTAGTACTACTCTGCAGACTGGCACCGACGTCACATGAGCCAAACACACTTCAGAAACGCGTCGGCACTGTACTGCACGTACATCAGCCCAATGTAGTAGGGCCTGTACTTTTTTAAAAATAGATTTCATAATTCAAAACAATATATGGCACTTAACATAAACTTAGAAACATTAACACACTGTTGTTTATAATCAGGAAAAAAAAAAAAAAAAAAAAAACTGAAATAGACAAAAGTGTGACTTTGTTATGTTTAATTGAATTAGAAGTGTATTAACTGCAACAAGTTTTGTTATGTCAAACCTTTGCTTAAGTATCAACATTAAATAATCATGCTGAATTAGGTATATGACCCTGGATAAATAATTTGTTCCTGTAGGCCAGAGTAAAAATTTATAAGCCTTCTTACGTAATTAAACTCAAAATAATTGGCGTGCGAGGAGGGGCAGGATAAAGCAAATCTATCAAAACCAATTTCTCAAATTTTAAAGGAACTTTTGTTTGGTATTAACGTAAATACTTCAAAAACATTTCACTTTCTCCAAGAACTTTACTATTTACAATGTATTACTTATCTATACCTTGAAAGAATAATTAAGGTTGCAAGTCAGGCCGCTAGACTACCAAAAATATATAAAAGGACAGGAATTCAAGTACTCTGTGTAGTAATTATTGACAGGCACACACACACAAAGAAACACGACACATTTTCCACGCAGTTGCGTGGGAAATTTTCACCAAAAACAGGTGCTTGTATTTATTCACAAATTAAATTGTATTTTAAAAGGTAGGCATGTTCTGGTTAAAATTACTCCTTAGTACTGCAGATATGAACAGGAATTAGGGCTGTGTCAATTCAGAAAAATTTTGCCGATGTGCTGAGTCACCAATGTGGTAATTCACAGATGTGCTGCAGATGTGTGAAAAAGCTTTTTGCTCATATTTAAGTTAAATTTAGGTTACATACTATTATACTCAAACAATCGTATTAATGAAGTGCAGTCCAATTAAAACCAATTTTTAATTTATTTCAGTTTACTGTGTTTAAAAAAGTAAATAGAGTAATACAACAAATGATCATGTGAATACAAGTGAAGACAAAAAAAATATGTTTGTCTATAGTTATATAAATACTTGTGTGTGAACACAGAAAACAGTAAGCGTGTGTTGTTGTTCACATGTTTCGTTGCTGTTGACAGTCAAGTGAAACGCTAAAACAAAAAATGGTGGATTGTTTTTATATATGCATTGATTCTGCAATAAACACAATTAATGTTACTTGCAAAATATGTACTCTTGAATCTAATTCTTTAAAAAAACAAAATGTACGCTAACTAATGATTTGTGCACTGGTGCTTTGCTACACATTTGGGTTGGTATAAAAATATTTATTTATGAACAGAAGATTCAAAATTAATGCCAGTCACAGAATTTATGTTTAACATGAAAACGTTACAAATAAACAGTAAATACAAAAGAACCTTTTTTTTTTTTTTTTATCTGAAGAGAACACTTTCTATGTTTACTATATAGGGGAAACTTCAGGTGTACACTTAACTTGAAATCATACACAAAACTGATATACCAAATTTACATACGTAGAGTACTTTATAATCTTAGTAACTGGTGGGAAAGCATTATATGACAAATATATATTATTTAAATTTTTTTAAACATATACCTATGTCCAAACTGAAATACATTGTAACCTGTGCAGATAGTTTTTCAAGGGATAAGAATAAAAAACTTATACATGCTGACAAGCCATGCACGCAGAAGTCCTCAGACTGAGAGAAAAAGAGTGCAGGTGCATGCGTGCGTGCGTGTGTGGAAAGGTGCTTCACCCCCTAACCAACACCGCTTCACCTCTTGTTGATAGNCATGAAAACGTTACAAATGAATAGTAAATACAAAAGAACCTTTTTTTTTTTTTTTATCTGAAGAGAACACTTTCTATGTTTACTATATAGGGGAAACTTCAGGTGTACGCTTAACTTGAAATCATACACAAAACTGGTATACCAAATTTACATACGTAGAGTACTTTATAATCTTAGTAACTGGTGGGAAAGCATTATATGACAAATATATATCATTAAAAATTTTTTTTAACATGTACCTATGTCCAAACTGAAATACATTGTAAACTGTGCAGATAGTTTTCCAAGGGATAAGAATAAAAAACTTATACATGCTGACAAGCCGTGCACGCAGAAGTCCTCAGGCTGAGAGAAAAAGAGCGCAGGTGCATGCGTGCGTGCGTGTGTGGAAAGGTGCTTCACCCCCTAACCAACACCGCTTCACCTCTTGTTGATAGGCACAACTGTGAAAACAGCCGTCAATGACAAGCTCGAAGATTGTTATCTCACTGCAGGGGCAGGGTGGAGTTTGTGACAAAAACTACAAACTTTGATTGAAAGAACAGTGGAAGCTAGCATCTTTTTCACTGATGCTTTCGGTTCTAGGTGCTGTGTATTGGTAGTGGCAAAAGCAGGGCTGACAAAAAAAAAAAAAAGAGAAAAGCTCTAGAGTACTAAGAAATAGCTTTGACTGCATCCGCAGATTCCCCCCTCCCTTCTCCCAAAAAAGTCAAAAACCAAAAGTTACTATTATTAATGAACGTACTTGCAGAGTATGCGGGTAGCTTGTTTGTTGTAGTTGCTGACAATGGTCTGCNCAAAAGTTACTATTATTAATGAACGTACTTGCAGAGTATGCGGGTAGCTTGTTTGTTGTAGTTGCCGACAATGGTCTGCAGCAGGACGTTGAGGTTGATGGCCTTGTACGTGTCCTCCGTGGGGGAGAAACAACAGTCGAGCGCTGTCTTGCCTAGCTTGTTCTTCATGTCCGTCTTCACCCCACGAGCCAGCAACAGCAGCACACAGTCGTACATGCTCTGCCGTGCACCAATGTGCCTGCGCATGTCAATGTCCCACCACAAACACCGTTACAGTGCACTGCTTACTTTGCGATGAACCTACTACATGAAGCAACTAAGAGCGAAGGTACGGGAGTGTCGTGCATGCCAGTTACGCAGTAAACAAATAGTCTCTCCCAACTTAACAGCTTTTGTACTGCTACAACTGCTTGGTCTAAGATTAGCTCACAGTTTACGCAAATGTAGGCTGTCCGTGGTTATTCAAGCACTTTTGAAATCTACCTCTGAAAAAAACCATTGCCCCTGTCTGCATATATTTTAATGGGCACACTGAGTGGTACGTTCCCTGTAAAGTCGGTAATGATAGAGGAAACGTATCAATATTTTCATTCAAATAAAAATGTTAAAGCAACACTTGTGAACACTAACATAATTATTTCAATTCTTTTAATACATATAAGTTTTAGAATTAAACAATTTGTGAAATATTTACTTTTCTAATAAATTACATACGAAAACATAATGTGTATACAAGTATGTAGATCTTAAGTTGGGCTTTCAGACATGCTCAGTTTACTGTGAACTCTTTGATATGTTTGTACACTGCTTGTGGCTAAAATATAAATTTTTTAAATAGACAAATTTGTTTGAAGTCTAAAAAGAAATAAATGTTGCAACACTGATTGATCAAATGAGTTTGGCAGTACTATTGGCAAAATTGGAAAATTATGAACCAGCGTAGGGGACACGCACAAAAGATGAAAATTGATCACTCCCCATCTTCAGTCTACGATAAAAGCAATCGCCTTTTACTTGTTAGGAAAGGAATAAATTTATTTCAGATCTTAATAATTTTACCCTAGCAAAAGTTTCACATTTAATGTGGAGAGATTTGGGCATTTCTTTAAAATTTAGGTCTTGAGAGCCGACGAGGGCGAAGTGAGGGAGTATGCAGCAGCGTCGGAATTTTGAAAAGATTCTACAAGAGCTGACAATACTTCATTTTAAGTTTGAGAAACATCTTGCATAATACATAATATCATTGTCTTAATTACAGTACCGCCAAAAGCAACACAACTATGAACCATCTTGTACACCATCATCTGTTCTGAACTTCAGCCACGTAATTTCAAACGTTATGGAAAATAGAAAATAAGTAGCACAATAATTTTCAACAGAACGAGAACTTACAGAGGTGTGTCACCGTGGGCGTTCGACACATTGACGTCGGCACCGTGGTTCAGCAGCATCTCCGATATTTCCACGCTCCCAGAAAACGCAGCCCAGTGAAGTGCAATATTCTGCTCTGCATCCCGAACTAGTGGATCAGCTCGCTTTTCTAACAGGAACCTACCGAGGTGAATGAAAACATATTACACGAATGAAACTACGGCACATGTTCACACATCTTACATTTAATATTTTAACTGTTTGAAATGGAAATAGAATTATTTCTTGCAAATCCAAAATGTTTTGGACACCAGCTGGACCCCAATTTTACGAGGCCTCATGGTTCCTGAGAATGACCTCGTATATTTGCTGCCCTCATACAATTGTCACAGACAGAGTTTAACCCCCCAAACACCCAAAAATTGCGTTAAAAAGTTTTTTTCATGTTAAGGCGCCCATCTACCTGGCGCTTGAGCTGTGTTGCAGTGTGTTCCAAATACACGCTTTTCAACGAAACTATTAAGCGTGCGTCCAACGTGCTGATCTACGAAAAGAACACACACTTCAGACGAGAGCTGTTAAGTACTTTCAAAATATCACGTACGTTAGAAACATCAATTCAGAGTACTCCAAAACCGCTAAAAACGGCCTTTCCAAGGCGCTGTAGCTCAAAATGCACGCATCAGATACATACAAAACTACTATAGGCGCCTGCACTGAACCTTCCTAAAGACTTCCCACTAATAAAATAATATGGTCACCGCTGAAAGTCCCATAGGTACACGCAGCACGACGAGAACACTGCACGCCAGTTCAGAGCCTTGCGCTCAGCGGCGATGGCGTACTTGATGCGCGTGGCAGTGTCGCCCTTATCGCTCCCGAGCTTCTCGGCCTAAACGTGGGGAAAAGTTCCAGGTAGACGGGCGCCTTAAGTCAGTTTTATCATCTCTGGCACCAAAATTACAAATGTTCAAAATAAAATATTAATTTATTTCAATAGACAGATCTCTTCAGAATAAAAGTATACCCCAAAACAGTATATACCATAGAACCTCGATTTTTACATTCCCCTCAATTACATTTTTCCTTTACATACACCAATTTATTCAGGTCCCACCATTTTCCCTATGTTAACAATGTATTAACTTTCTGCCATTTACACTGCAATTCAATATGGCTTCCCTTGAATTACACTTATTTTAAATTCATGCGGTTAACAAAATCTCGCAATTCATACATTGTAGTCTTGTTTATAAAACACATTAATGCAGATATTAAGAGTGCAATAATATTGAATACAACACAATTTCATTGGAAAGTAAAAGTATTACTCCTGAAAATATTTATCAGATCTGCAGCAGGATTATAGACTTAAATAGAGATGAAAATACTGTTCTGTAATTTGGTTCTAAATAAAACTTAAAATTCCACTGGGAAAGTCTGTGACAAAGCACAAATAAGTAGCATAACACTAAATCAGAATTGATAGCATTTGCAGTGTGGCACGCGCACAATTATAGCCGGCTGGAAATTACCACTGCTATAACTTACCACTCAACTAGCTCATGATGGAGTAACACGAGACTCTGTAAAATGGACGCCAATTAAATATTAAATAAAGTCAAGTTCCAGTTTATTTGTTCTTTACTTTAATTTATTTACCAATCAAGTGACACAGTTCACATACAGAGTTCAGGTATGCTGAGTACGAACAGGTTTCAGATAACCAGACAAGTGCAGAACATTGCCACAGTTGTTTACGAATTATTCATGTTATAAAAACTTGCCCGAAGAAAATTAAATGCAGCGACCTCCCACACCAGCGGAGAAACAATCTAGTAAGGTCTAGTTTCCCGGTGTGGGGGTTAGCGCTAAGCCCGACGCGGCCTAGGCGAGCACTGGGTGACGACTCACTTCCGACGACTGACTTGATTCAACTGACTTTCATGGCGACAGGCACACATGTACTTGTCGCTGCCTATCACCCCCCTCTCCAGAGATAAGGGCCTGGCGTGGGCTGCCACGCACGCTCGCCACACGTTATCGAAACTGCGTCGTAGAAGATTATCGAACTTGTCAAGCAAAACTGTCGACGCAGTCTGAAAAAAGCTAATCTAATGTTGACGCTACTGAAACTAGGACTACGATGTTCGAAACGAAATGGCAAACGTATGCCCGATAAACAAACTATCACGGCTTTTAATTTAAAACTCGATAAAAATATTATGAAGCTTAGCAAAACGAAAGAAAATGGAGCATGTGTCAGGAGCTACCCCAGGCCACGGCCCCTGCAGGTAAACCAGAGTCTGTGTCCACACCAATAGTGCGGAGAACCGTTAAGCCCACACCTGACTTTGTGCCGTGCCGTCAAGCCACGTACCCCAGCTTATACAATGGCCGGGTATCAGTCAGCAGCCAGTTACATAGCCCGTCTCGTTGACCGGCAAAATAAAACCTTACCCGACTGAGATGTTGTCGTTCTATCAACCGACATCACGCGTCAAAATCACCCATGTTTTTTTAAGCAGCACAGTGGCTCAGATGTATCAATGATGTAATGGCATGACTAGTAAATGCCATCTAATAGTATATGTAGTCTGCGACTATAAGAATAGTGATTACTGTTGTGTGTCACAATGACACTACATTTGCACAGTAACTTAAAGTGTTAAATTTATTCGTAAAGCAGATACTGTCAAAAAGTTAACAATTTACACAAAAAAAATCTATGATAAAATAATTATAGTGCAGCTACGCAAACTATTCTCTTTTATTGAATTGCACTCAAATATAGTACTGCAGCTGATTACTGTATATACACGGGCAGTTTAAAACACTACTGTCTAGGCAGAGACTGTAAAATTATTTCAATAATACATTCATTTGGCTATCACACAGGTAGTCTGGTGTCCGTGACGGTGGTAAACAACAACCCTGTAATCAACTGGCAGCAAATATAAAATGCAGCGAAACCACTTTAATACAAACCTCGAGGGACTTGAACTTTTTCGGTTTGTAATAATGAAATGTTACAGGTAATAGTTATGGGTACAAAAAATATGAGAAAATACGGCATTCTTATCAATCGAATACAAAAAATTACAATGTTGACTCTGTGATTTAGCATACTGTTTTGCTAAGAATACATTTTAACATTAAATTCACTCCCACTCGAAGGGAAAGGAAAACCACTTTCTATTAATGATAACTTTGTAGTAAGCAGGTTTTTATTAACAAGGTTTCACTGTATTCAGTAACCAATGTGCTGTGACACGCGCACACTAGCCAGTAGACTCAATATGGGTCGGTGGGAAGCTGAAAGGACCAACCTGACTATGTCCTCGTGTCTGTGCTCTGCGGCCCACACAAGCGGAGTCCAGTGGCCTTCATCCAGTGAATTGATGTAGCCGCGAGGCAGGTTGGGGACGGACAACAGGAGCTTGCATGCGTCCAGGTGGCCGGCTTTGGAGGCAAGGTGCAACGCTGTCATTCCGTCAACTCCCTACACACAGCCACAACAAGAAATCTGCATTTTCGCACGTCCTACTACAACCGTTTTACAGTCAATCCAGAATTGCCAAATCTATGCTATCTGCAACAGAGACTCAATGACGCAAATAATGACAAACATGTAGTTTAGGCACCTTACAAAGCACTCCAAAACAGAAGTGAAATCCAAAGAATTTGGTGGGAAGAAACTAATTAACAATTTAGGTATGTGTATTAAAGAAACTTTTCCTCATGTCTGAGAATTTTGTTTATTCCAGTATTGCAATACACAGTATAATATCAAATATACCTCAGCAAGTATAGTCAAATCTCAAAATTACAGCCTTTCATTGTTCCCAGGAAATGGCCAGTACTTGGAAGGAGTTATTTGGATTTGAACAGATTCTAACCCACCCTCCTCCCCTAACTATACGCAAATATTGCACTGCAATTTTACTTAGGTAATTTTTGCATGGTTTTAGCTGCAGTTAAATAAAGTAAAATGGTTCTCGTGAATTTACTCATAAAATCTATGTGTAGTACAATCAAATTTGGGTTATTTTAATTGACTTCACCCCGAAAAAGTGAAAAAAAATTGCATCAGTTTCAAATTGTTGCTAGAGTGAAAATAACACGTTGTTTTAAAGAAATATTAATTTATCTCAATATGTTGAAGTCTTTCAACATAAATTATACCCCAATGGACATTGCTTTTTTTTATAATAATAATAAAAACCTTAACACAGCGTACAGAGCAGCTTTTAGTGAGTGGGAACTCATTTTTACTAGTCTTTTGCATGAAAATCAGTTGGTTTAATGTATATATATGTGCATGCACCCTCTCTGCCCAACTGATGCACCGACAGTGTTTTGTGCACTCCATTTTATTTACGTTTTTCAAAACACAAACGAGATGTGGCGCATGCGTGCGCCAGCACTTATCTTGCCGCTGGCTACCACCCCAATGCATCACATGCATAAACGACTACAAGTTCTGTCTGACCTACATACCAGTGGAGCTGCTTAGGGGGGCCCTATTTCTGGCAAAAAATATAAGTGCTACGTGGGTAAATACCACAGATTCTAATTTTTGTAAACTTTTGCAATGGTAACACCATTTTCAAAGGAGGAAAAAAAGACATGCCCTAAGAAAAAAACATATTGACCAAATTTTTTTTTTAATTCGGATAATTTGAAGGCAAAAATTTTGGCCCGAACATTTTGAATTGTCGATGTTTTACTGTATTGCCTATCACTGTTGCTATGTGCACAGTATTTAGCAAGTTACGCTCTGATAAGGGCGCGCAGTGCGTGGGGAGGAGAGGACAGCCTGTCACCACTTCCTTTCACATGTTTAGCATCGCGCGGGTGGCCTAACTCACCAGGTGCGCGCTTAGGGTATGTTACAGCCAAAGTTTTTGTAGTTTTATCGCCAATTATTTGATTTGTTTTACAGCTGTGGCCTACCAATTGACCGTAGTGGCAAAACTTCTAGTATGTTATTTCTGCGTGCTAACGGACATATTTTAAATAACTTTTAATTGTGACTACTTGCATTTTGCCTAATTATTTTTTCTGACTGCTTTTGAGAACGCTGTCGTAACATTGCTGCACTCGCTAAATCCATGCTCGTTAGATAGGGGTTTTACTGCAATCACCCACAAGGAAAAAATTACTTATTTCTTCTCGGCTGTCACCAGCTAAAAATTAATAGAGCAGGGAAACTGTTACACTTTGATAAAGTTGAGAAGCTGTTATTTATAATCTGCTGTGCAAAAAATTTTGTTAAACCTTTAATAATAATAAATCCAAAAATTTAAGATGACAGGGGATGATCTCCATTGTTAGGCCTTGGGTATGTAGTCTATTGTAAATGAACAACTGTGGTGGTATGTATATAAAGTTCCGAGACCCTGACCTAATTTGGACATTCTATTTTAATTTCCCGTGCGGCTGTCTGTGCACCAAGCGATTGTGTAGTCGTCAACTGGAAGCAGTAGCAACAACATGACAGGTTGGTAAGTCATGCAATGGTGCACACTGTCATTTTCCTTTAGTTATTGGTAAATTACAGTCCACCTACACATTGGCACAAATATATGAGGATGTGAAGTACCTTGTGAATGACAGAAGCACCGGACTTGACGAGGTACCTGACGACGGGTACGTGGCCCTCGAGGACGGCCAGCATGAGAGGAGTGTTCTGGTCTCTGTCCAGCAGGTCCGTCTGGGCTCCAGCCTGCACCAACACGTGCGCTGCCGCCAGGTGGCCACCTGAGCTTGCCAGGTGCAGCGCCGAGCCCATCTGACACTCCCGGAACATGTGGTTGGGATTCACGCCCGCTCCTGTAGCAACCATTGCACCTCCTCACACATCACAACCCTTCATCACCTTTAAATGCTTGTTATCAGCCATTTAAACACTAGGCTGCTTTCTGGCAGGCAGATTTAGTTGCACCACATATTACTATGCCCCCCAGGAGTCTTGCAGTAGGCTGATTGGGTCGCTGCAAGAAGTTTTCTTAAGATATAAATTAAATCCTAATACACTTGGTTGACATTTGTGATGTTCGGCTGTGTGATAAAATCCGGTGGCTGTTATATTCGTGACTTGAGCCTTTTTGCTTCCCAGCGAAGCGCTTGCTCTTTGCCGCAGCTGGGCAACATCAGATAACGGGACCCTTGTCAAGGTTGACAAGTACAGGTTCATCACGACACAAATATGTACAACCATAGGACACATGGTATTTAAACATGAAAAGCCTGTGTCTCACGGCACGTCATACCTTCAGGGGAAATATACATAATGGCAAATTTGTCATTACTTTTCTCATCTAATTACTGTTTTAAAAACTTATTTAAAAAAACAACTATTAGGTAACAAAAACTTTAAATGTGGACTGCTTGTCGGCGCACCCACCCGGTGGCATTCTGATGACTAGCCTGACAGCTGCCCTCACACTCCACCAGTAATCTTTATTTTCAATCAGCATCATGTGGCTGACATTACCATTACTACCATAGTCATTCACTCATCAGCGAGAGGGGGAAAAAGTGGTGATGTGAAATAGTTACCCTGGCAAAGAATTATTCTTATTGGTAGAAACTAGTCCCAAACTATTTTTCGGTAAACTGCTACTGTAAGAGGAGGAGGAAGTTATAAGGGGCGGGCGTTATACCCACGTACATAGGTACACATTTACATTTATGGTGCAAACATGATTTTAACTAAAAAATTTTAAACTGAACTCGACTCGACTCCACTCGATGCTGTAAAAATCAAATTTGCCTATCACTAGCAATAATATAAAATGGTTCTGTCTTCTTTGAAAGCATGTACGTTACCATATTGTTTATTTATTTTGCATAAAATCTTGCGCAGCAATGACATGTAAAAGTTTCTGGCGAAAGATATAACTCGGCAGAAATACATTGCTATGGCAACATATTTGCTCACGCAGTTAGTAAAAACAATTATATAGGATTGCCCTTTCTTCGTTTTTCTATATTTGCTTCTATAACACTGCGAAAACTCACGAACTTCTAGAACATTAACTTAGTCCCACACACTCTCCTGAGGATCAAGCTTTTTTTTGTCTAGGTCATGACTCAACAACTCCGCTGAATGGCTGCCGCAGTCTGAAACCTCCCTGGTGTTAGCAATGCTCATTGACGAGTTCAATACGGGGTAGCCGTGTGTCACAGCAACTGGCAGTGGCTGAAGCTCTGCCTTCAGCTGCTCAGGAACTAACTACAGTGAAACTATCATAAGAGGCCTACCTAGCAAAATTTTTTTTTAATGCCTCAAGGTCACAACCGGCTGTAATGAAGCATGGCGACTGTGATATAAAATAGCATAAGTAAGCTTCACACATATTCTTTTTCCTCTGAAAATTTTAAGCTGTGGCTATAGGCTATTCAAGGTCCAGTGAGCACTTTAGAAAGCCTTCTCATATGGAATAATAGCCAATAAATAAATTTAATTTTAGCCTTGGGTGTTTATTTCCGAGTGCGGTGGGATATGTACACTGTATTAATTACTTACATGTAAATTTTTATTTAAAAAGGTGGTTAAAGGATAAAAAATGACTGAAAGGAAAAAGTAACTAGGTCGTCAAAAGTGCTCACTTTACCGTGAACAACCTATACAAGGTTTTAACACAGCAATCTGTCCAGAAAAAATACAGCATTGTCGCTGTAGCTTAAAACACTATTTGACAGAAGAATACATTTCGTGAACATAGGGTTACTTACAGCAATTTTTGCTTACTTTGACACTTTTCAACAACCACATTTATGCTTCAAAAACGAAATACATAAATTAACAAAATATTGACTTTGAATTCTGTTCTGAAAAAATATTTACACTGAAATATTCCACAGTTCTTTAAAAATTGGAATAGACACAACTGCTTACAAATGAGACCCATATGTCAACTAGAGAGGCGTCTTAAAAAGTTTTCTGTTAAATAAATTCATTAATTTTACACATTGTCAATGTACAAACATATATAATAATTTAACACTTTTAAGAAGTTTTTCTGGTTAACATCCATGGTTTCTTTAGTCCCTTTAGAAATGCCCTAACATGGTTTCAAGTGTATGTACATTACTTCGTATTCTAATGTAACCGAGATTAACCACACAATTATAATATAAAATTTTTTTATTAACCAAGCTTTTATTAAAATGAACAAAAATGTAGAGTTGTTCTGATACAGATACTAAATATCGGTATCAGCCGATACTTACAATTTTTGCAAGGTATTGATATTGAGTATGGTAACGGCCAATACTTTAGTATCAATTTTAAAAATTATAACTAGGATTGTTTCTCTTCTTCTGCTGTTCTCCCCCCCCCACCCCCCAGTATCCAAACAAAATCTACTGCTTTCATTCTTCCCTAAGCTCCCACCCTGTCACTGCCACATCAAATCATTAGGGATGTTTACAGCACAGGACCAGCAATGCAAACAAACAAAGAAAGCAGGTGCTGGATGTTATTTATTTACTTAACTATCAAGTTAATTTATGGTGTTGGGACGTCTCTTTGATTACTTGGCGGTAGTCTGATCCACTGTTCAACATTTGTGCAAAGTAAACAGCCATTTTACGTTTTATATATCTGTGCGTGTGTGTGTTGATAGTAAAACATCAGTAACCGTACCTCATAAATTTAGAGGCTTGATTTCACCCTTTCTTCAGATATGAATATAGTTTAATATAAAACTAACTCTCAGATATAAATAACATTTTCATCAAACCATAACATTATGTAGGACCTTACCCAAGACATTTATAAGTTTTTCTGCATTTCCTGTTTTAGCAGCTTGGTAAAGACTCTTCACAGTATACCTGAAAAGAAATTAAAATAAGAATAAATTCATTAAACAAAAAGCTAATTAATTTCTGAAAAATTATATATTATAACTGCTAATCTAGCTAACAACTGTTCTTCAAACTACAGGGAAACTGATGCCTGCCATTCTTCAAGCTATGAAAGGGGTGTGTGCGCTTACTATCGAACCCGCTCCGCTGAGTGACGGGCATGCCGGCGATTTCCGGCCCTGCTGTGGTACTCGCGGGAAAGCTAATATGCGGTCTTCCCAATGAATGTAGTATACAAACATTTACAAGGGAACGTGGAGCTGCCGGTGATTACTCCGATAACAGAGGAACAAGGCCCAGTACCAAGCGGGCAACACACCGTGAAGGAGGTCACTGCTCTCGGGGCGGCCGCTCAGATTCTCCTGCCCAATTAGGAAACCCCTCGATTGTACTCTAGGCTGTGCCATCTTCTATGAAACACCCCCTGCATCGAATTCTCTACTCTGTCTCTCCCCACCTCCGAGCTGGGTGACAAAGGGCAGCCAGACAGGCCTTGGCTCTTGTTGGGGAGATTGTGGAGTGCGACAGAGTACGTTCCTGGTCGGGAAAAGAGGCCGCGAGACAGAGGGGCTCTGCACACAACACTGCATCTCTTCCAGCACAACCAGCTTCCGGAGAAGAGCAGGTCGACTTCTACCAGCTGATCTACCAAGTGCCACGTGCTCTCTCTTTCCTCCCTCCTACGCAATCGAAGATCCGTGAGAGAACCTTGGGCTACTCCCGGGGGTAAAGTAGTAAATCTGCTGGCTCCCATCAGCAGTATCTCGGTATCAAACACCTTCGTCCCAACCAGGGCTCACACCTGCCCCTCCATCAAGCCGGCCGCTCCACGAGCTGTGCAGAATCACCAATGTGCCAATTTTGTTATGTCGATTCGCAAATGTGCTGCAGATGTGCGAGACTTTTTTGCTCATATTTAAGTTGAATTTAGGTTACTATTGAACTTAACCAATGGTATTGGTGAAGTACAGCACAATTAAAATAAATTTTTAACTTATTTCAGTTTACGGTGTACAGAAAGTACATACCATACAGTAATGCAACAAACTGTGCAAGTTCAAGTAAAGACAAAAATAAAAATGTCGGTCAAGGTTTATAAACATACTTATTTGTGAACACAGAAAACAGAGAGAAAGTGCAAGGTTGTTTATTTGTTTGTTTCTGTTGACAACCATGTGATGGCTTGAGCAATAATGGTGGGTGGTTTACATGCATCGGTTCTGCAAAAGACAAGATTAATGTTAATTGCAAAATATGTACTGTTAGGAAAACAAAATGTAGGCTAATTGATTTTTTGTGCTTGCGTGTTTTGCTACAGATTTGGGTTTGGTATAAAAAATATTTACGAACAGGAAGATATAAGATATAAATAATATAGAAAACTGATGAACCAAATTTACATACATAGAGTACTTTACAATCTTAATAAACTGTGGGAAAGCACTTTATAACTTAAATACATAATCAAAAAAATTCGAATATAAACCTAGGTCAAAACTGAAATATTTTCAAGGGACCAAAATAAAAAAACTGATTCATGTTGACAAGCAATNGAATATAAACCTAGGTCAAAACTGAAATATTTTCAAGGGACCAAAATAAAAAAACTGATTCATGTTGACAAGCAATGCATGCGGATTTGATCTTCATCCAGACGTCAACATCTGGTTTGTCGTATGAGTGGGCGCAATATGTTACAGAAAATAACAGCATATTCTGTAGTTGATAAACTTAAAATAGTCAATGGTGGTAAGAAAAGAAAGGCAAAGTTAAAATAATTTTTTGGGGGCAGAAATTCTTTGCATTATGTTAATGTTATCTTCTCATGGTCAGTCACCATCTTTTTACCCCCTCTCCAACACCGTTTGTTGATNCGCAGATTTGATCTTCATCCAGACATCAACATCTGGTTTGTCGTATGAGTGGGCGCAATATGTTACAGAAAATAACAGCATATTCTGTAGTTGATAAACTTAAAATAGTCAATGGTGGTAAGAAAAGAAAGGCAAAGTTAAAATAATTTTTTGGGGGCAGAAAATCTTTGCATTATGTTAATGTTATCTTCTCATGGTCAGTCACCATCTTTTTACCCCCTCTCCAACACCGTTTGTTGATGTGTGCGGCTATGAAAACAGTTCCTTCCCATCCCCCTGAGGGAACTGAAACTCCTCAATGTAATAATGTCTAGCTGGAAGAATGTTATCTCACAGCAGGGTAGAGCTTGGGACAAAAACTACAAACTTTGTTTAAAAAAACAGTGAAAGTTGAACATCTATTCCACTGAAGCTTCCGTACCCTAGATGCTGTGTACTGGCGGTGAAAGCCCTTCACATGAGAAACTTTCAAAGTTCACAAATGCAAGATTTATCAATTATATACACGGAAGAATTAACTCAGAACTACCTGCACCATTTTATATTTGTCAAATCAGCGGAAAATTATATGCAGTTCATACATTGGCGGGAGTTCCAATTTGGTCAACACCGACAGAAGCGCTGATTCTGATTTGGCAGAAGTCTATTCAAATCAGCACAGCTCCGGTCATAACAATAATTCACCATAGCGATATTTACCATGCCATTGTCAGTTGACATGAACAGCATGGTACAGTAAACATTTTGCCCAAGAATGACAACTTGTAAAGCTAAACAAAATAAAACACTACATAAAGATAAAACTACAGTCAAATCTCATTACAAAATACTTCACCTTAAGTACTTTTCACTTTGAACTACCATCTTTCAAATCCCTGGCAAAAGTGATATCAAATAATTGCTCAGTACACTCGACTCCCTATCTACCATTTTTCAGGGGACTGTCAAAAAATTTCCATACAAGCGGGATCTCAGTAGATGAGGGTTTTGACACGTACATTAATGAAATACAACTTTTGACATTATACTTCAGTTTGAGTATAATTAGATCTGTACATTATCTATAAACACAATAAAAATGGGAATTCTTAAAAAAAGTATTACTTTAAATAATAACTTAAAAAAACATTTCACCTCAACTTATTTAAATAAAGAAATTAACATCTCAAAATATTGTATATAATTGGTTGTGATTCGACACCAAATGTAAGCCGATTTAAAACTTTCAAACGCTCTGAAAATGACAATAATATGAGACAGAATGAAAGTCAAATTTTCAATGTCCCACGCGCATTCGATCAGCTGAGAACGCGTGGAGAGATTATCGATCGGGCAGTGTGTTCAGGGCGGCAGGCGGTGAAGCAGACGCGGCGGGAGGAGTGAAACCATACTCCTCCATGTTGCTGCACGTTAGCGACACCTTGCGTGCGTGGCAAATGTCTGTCTTTTAAAGTAATTAATTATATTTCACTGCTAAAAAAACATGTAATTTTGAGACAGAAATGAATAAATAAGGCGATCATAATTTATTTCTTCACAGTCTTTAATAATTAATCATTCAAAACCACATCCTCTGATTTTCCCTGTCACTAGTTACACTGCACTCGGGCTTGGTGCTCACCCATCATTAGATGACTAATGGTGTTGAATAAACCCTAACTTTTTATCAGTTCATTCAAAATATCTTTGTCTATCAAAACAAATTAATATTAATCCTCCAATTTCCCCGCAGGAAGTTACCGAAAATGAACTTTACGCCTGATAATACAAGTCGCTCTATGTTCAAACAATTTTTGGATACACGGGAGGGAGGGTCAAGTATACTCTTCTGGGCATATCATTTAATTCACGAAGATGCTGTCCGTTGAGTTAAATGAATATTACGCTTTTAAATCATGTTGATTTTACGTCAGATACAATGAAACAGCAACTTTACGGGAAAAAAACTACCCTTAATCACAAAAGAAATCATCTTTGCAATAATAATTCCTCGTTAAAATGAATTGCGTAACATTTTCAGGCGAAACCATTTGCTTTGAGATACACGTGGTGATAGGTGCAACTATTTTAAGCGATCGATAATCTTGATAAAAATTTCTACGTTCGCCAGTAGCACTTTATTTGCTCTGCGGCCGGCATGTGAAGGCAAGCGCGCGCAGCAGAGAGAGAGAGGATGCGCTTTTTCTTTTGCTAGAAGTCTTCCACTCTCGATTGCATGTAAGGGGCGGTAGAGAGGTGCGCAGATGAGAAAGACAAAAAGATAGGTGAGAGAGAGGATGCTAGGTCGCCATGCTGGTTGCAAGGTAACCACTTCCACTCTCGTCAGGCATGTAAAAGGAGGTAGCAAACCAGATTGGCACGTTGCAACATGCCGCAGACGTGTTGGGAAGATGGACAACGTACCACAGAGCAGTGATAAACGGCGGCGCGCGTGACGTATTTCACATCCAGTTAGTAGACATTCGCATAAACAATCGGCTTAAAAACAATAGTTGCGGGAAATCTTAGGTGACGGGACCGAAATATACTTTGATCGACGCAACATCCGATAAGCAATACAACGGTTAGCTTTATCATTATTTATACAAGAGTTTTGCCGGGATTACTGAAAATTAACTGTGGATACGGTTTATCGGCACATGCATTTTCGGTAAAATGAGAGTCGACTGTATAAAGTAGTTTTCAGTATTAACTTTAAAACTGAAAGTCCCTCTGTGTATCTGTATTGAGATTTCATTTTCAATATGACATTTACCATAGACTTAATTGGGGAAAACATGTAAAACAACAAAGTTTTCAACAGTTTTTCTGCACACTTCAAAAGACAACTCAACTTATAAAAATGTGTCAACCAAAAAACATATGCATGCTAAATTGTAATGCAATTTTTTCACGAGTCAAATAACTATTAACAGAATATCTTCAATCATACAGAAAAGTAGCAAATTATACAACAGTACATAAAATTGATTGTTTTCCCATTTTCATTAACATAAAATTTGAAGTTACCAAAACTTAAAATTTTTTTTTTTAACACTTGCACAGAACTGAGGTCCGCATGTGCACTAGTTGCTACGTACAGACAATATACAATGGCAAGAAGATACTCTAAAGGTCTGATAAAACGTACTTTAACTATGACTACATTCCTACTATACAATAAGTTAATACAGATAATTATCTTAGAGGACAACAAACAAGCATGTTAAAACACAAGTTTACGATAATAACAATTACAACTGAAATGATGCTTGTACAAATTGATACTAATAGAATAATAAAATTTTGCAAATGAAAATACATAATTTGAAGTATTATAGATATGTACTACTGTGCAAGCCACACGGGATAAATCATGCCATTAAAGCATGTGGCTAAAAAAAACATTCCTGGTGAAAACGTTTTACCTGTTTTATAAAACCTTCTTGTCGCTGCATCCAGGGGGGACAAACCAGTATCACTACAAACTGAACATCCAAGCAGCAGCTATAATGGAGAATTTACAGAAAAAAATATGGCGCACTACTTGCGTTGCACAAGTCCTATGAGCTCACCAGAACTGAACTACACTTGTGTGCGAAAATTAAGGAAAAAGTGGAGAAGTGTAACTGAACAGTGGACTGAAACAGACAGAACTGACAAAGACCAATCAGGATATGAACTAGCATTCAGTGCGTTAGGGCATGCACTCGTGCGCGGCATGACGCACTGTGGACGTGTGCAAAAGGTGTTAAGCAAAAGCACAGTGTCCATTGGGTTGAATTACGTCAAGTTGATGTCTGACGTTGATGACTTGATGGGACGACTTTATCCAAGGTCAAATAATTGGGAACTTGCAAGAAGGTAGAAGCGTTGCTAGCGAGGCAGAGGAGTTCGGGATCGCACACAGCATCGCATCCACGAGCTTGGATGTCATTTCGAAAAACAAGAACCGCTGTACGAATGGTTTCGGTTGTGGTCTTTCATGAGCAACCACAGCGATGGAGGACCTATATATTGTTCTGCAGGCAAAGAGATTAAAGGCAGACACCAGGTGAAATTGCAAAACACTTGCAATGCATTACTGGATGCCCAATATCATCACATTTTACCACGGTCAGGAGACTGCACACAGGTGGTTTGTTTGCTCGGCGACCAGTCAAGTCTAAGCCATTGAAACATTCCCATCAGACAATGCATTTTCTATGGTGCGGGGAACACAAGGACTGGGGAGCTCTGCAATGGGGTCGAGTATTCTATACAGATGAGAACCGATTTAGTGCCAGTAGCAATTCCTGATATGTATACATCTGGAGAGAGCGTTTAACAAGCAATCACCACTCCAACATACTTCAAATGCACCAGTTTGCAGATGACAGAGTTTGTGTTTGCAGAGGCATCGTGCTTGGTGGCCGTACAGAGCTCCGTATCTTCCACGGAGGTTCAGTCCGCAAATGTACGAAGGTTCTTCTTCCTTACGTGTTTTCCCGGGTGCTGCGAGACACGAGTTTCTCTTCATGGATGACAATGCTAAACTTTATCATACAGCGATTATCATCGAGATGCTGGAGAATGAAGATATTTGCCTTGTGGATTGGTCTGCATGTTCCCCAGATGTGAATCCAATTAAACAAGCATAGGACGTTGTCAGGGGATGTCCGGTAACATGTCGCCGGCCACCAGCAACGACTCTGCAGCTGCGATCGGCACTACAAGAGGAATGGACCATGGTGTTTCACAAGTTTGTAGACAACCTCATACTAAGCACTAAGCACGACCAGCCGGTGCATATCCTGCATCGCAGTCAGGGATGATATCCCTTATTGAGGACTGCATTTTTGTTGCTTGTCACCAGTCATATGGATATTTCTATCTTCTGTCCGTCTGTGCGTGGAATCCAATTTTGAATGCAGATGCTTTGCACCCTTTGAATTCTATTCTTGGTCGGTGTTATTCACCTTTCCCATATTTTTACATCCAAAGTATGTTATGGTATGCTCTTTACCTATTTAGGGGCTGTGGTGGTGAAGTAGACTACCTGCCTCCCACCAAAGCGAATCGGGCTCGATTCCCACTACGGTCACCTGGATTTTCATATGTGGGAAATGTAGTGGACATTTTCATTGACTGGTGGGTTCTCAGTGCTCTCCAGTTTCCCCTGCTCTTGCATTCTGTCACAGCTCCAACTTCACCTCATTTCACCCTCACCAACTCTCAAGACTTCACTGTCAAGCACCGACCAAAAATCTCAACTCATCTTTGTACCTATTTGAAACAGTGCTATGTAACGTTACATGTGAAAACCTGCCCCGTCCTTAATTTTTGCACATCAGTGTATAAATATATCTGAAGTTTTCAAAGCAATAGTAATATATATTGGCTTAACTTGGTAGAAAAGTGTTTATTTAATGTATCTATGATGGATGTGAAAATAAACTTCTGCTATAACTGTTAAAATAGCATTTGCTAAGATTCTTGGAAAAAGATGAGAAATAGAGGTAGTCGTGGATGAAAATTTGTCTTTTAACAGAAAAAAACTTTACATGTCCTTTGTGTACGAAGGGCTTGAGCCTGGAGAGTGAGCGAGAGAGCAAGAGCAAGAGAAAGAGTGCGAGCGGGAGAAAGTGAGGGGATGCGAGGGAAAGAGAGAGAGGGGGGGTTTGCGAGCGAGAGAAAGAGGAGTGCGAGCGAGAGAGAGTGCGAGCGAGAAAGAGAGTGAGCGAGAGATAGATATAGTGAGAGTGAGTGAGAGAGAGAGAGGGAATGAGCAGGAGAGTGGGAGAGCATGAGAGAATGTGTGAAAGAGAGTGAGAAAGTGTTAGTGTGGAAGACAATGAGAATGTGTGTGCGTGCGTGACAAACTCTTGTCAGACAGTGATTCCTCATACAATGCTTATGTAGGCTGTATAACAGTATCAGCCCCAGCAATACACTCCTGTGCAGGAAGAGAACTAAAACTGTGCAAAAAGACAGAGAAAATGCACGCCATGTAAGCCACGTGTATAACACAATCTGTAGTCTGTTGAACAGGGTCTCTCTATCCCCAGCCATTGTGGGTTACTCTACTGTCAAAGTGTTGTGGGCTCACAATGCACGTCTGTTCCAGCAGCCATTTGGCACTTTGAATCTGGTACACTTCTCAGGCAGACTTCACTTGCACAGATTTACTTAGTCCGGAACACCCTCATCTACATAGCTTAAAAAAGACGTTACAGTTGTTAGTTGGTAAGGGTGGCTTGCAGAGATAAACCAAAAGAATGATCACGTCTATAAGAGTTCTGGCTTTCCCATGTAGTATATTTGGAGAACTCGACACTTTAACTGCTGTCGCAAGGCGTGGGCACTATTGTACACGTTGTCAGTGAACCACATCTACGCGAGTCACCAACTATGTACACATTACCCGCGCAGTGAGCGGTATACGGGAGATAAAAAGCCACGGACTGGATCATGGAACTGCCTCAATTGTGATCAGTCAACGCAAATCACTAAAATATCAACCTACATATTACACTATTGAATACTCTAGCACCGAACTCTGATGGATTGGAATCTCTTCCAGTGGGTTTGAGTCAGACAAATGGACATCAGGAAATAGCGAGCAAACATTTCCACGATGTGCACGTACGAGACAGTCCCTCAGGTGATAAGACCACCTGGCATGACAAAGACTGATTGAGGTAGTGAACAGTTTGGGGCATATCCCACTTCAACTCTGGAATTTTATAGACAAACAGCTACCAACTTAGGGGCAGTGACTCAAACAATATTATGATAGGGCCTAAACATGTGAAATGGAGGGATTCACCAAAAATACGGCTAAAACAGTCAGCCATAAGACACCTTCGGTTAACTGCTTTTACCAATTAAAAAAATTATCATAACGTCACAATTCTAGATGAGAAATGTATCATGAAAATGTTAAAATATGGAGTTATCCCTCGTTCTCATCCAACATAAAGACCAAATTTGCTAAATTTAACAAGTTTTCTGGCAATAAGATAGTTCCAGTAATGTGCAGTTATTTCCTCCAAAGAATAAATAAATATTTAATGTGTTGATACATTAAAATTCTTAACCACTGCTATTTACCAGTATTGATTATTATATTATGTATTTTTTCCTATGCCTGTATAAAAATTAACAAAAATCTATAGTTGTCTATTATTAAAGGTAAAAGTGAATTATCTGGCAAATAATTGGACCAAATATTTCTTTATTACAAATTTTTCTTTGGGAAACAGCAAGTATGAAAAGGCAATCATATTTATATAAATCATTTTTATATCAACTAAAGACAGGGAACTTTGAAATGCTGGAGGTAATGTGCACTTTTAGCTGGAAGGAATGAAACTCTCCAATACAAAACTATCAATCATACCTACTCGAGAGGTGCAACAAAGCAAACAAATAAACATTTACTACAGTAAAGATAAACTGCAGAAGAGAGACAGACAGACCTCTGTGATAGTGTATGGTTCATGCCAGGGTCAAGCATGCTGGATGAAACACTCAGTAAGTGATCTAACTTGTCCCTGTCGAGAGGAACAGGCATCCCCTCCGGCCGCGCCGGGACATGCAGCAGGTCCGCTGGCACCAGGGCCGGGGAAGGGCTTCTCTGCTTCGCAGTTTCCGCTGCTTGGTTCGAGACGCTGCCTCCAAATGATATCTTTGCGTGCGGGCTGAAAAACGTGTTGTAATATAATATACAATGCAATATTAAAAGTTTTTATATTCTTGAGATGGCAATATTGTAAAACAAATTATTAGGTATCAAGCTACCGTTGTTGTGTCATGGCGCTATATGCCTTGTTAAAATTATATTGTTATTTCTTAAAACTAATAAATAGTTTATTCAAGTGATCCGGAGTATTTCTTTATAAAACCTACAAAACGTTTAGTTGGGCGGAAAATAAATTTACTGTTTTCTAAAAGAGTTTGCAGACCAGTTGCCTTGATAATAAGAGTCACCATTATTAGTAATTTAACTATAAACGAACATAGTCGAAACTTAATTAAACTTCAACAAAACGATTGTGTGCTGCTCGCCAATTTGGTAGCCACGAGGTCTGACATCACAACGTACGTACCTACGTACGTACACACACACACACACATACATACATACATACACCCAGTTTGGCACCTTTGTATCATTTCTGTGCATAACTGTGCCAGAGAAAATAAGTTTTTTTTTACACTTGACAGACAGCTAAGCAATAGAATTCACCTCGGAACACCACTGTAGAAATTTGGAGCAATTTAGTAAAGCATTTAAATTTACAATTAATTTTTTCCTCACTTCACATTGCAGCTGCAGCGTCTACCGTTTAGATGTATGACAGTATTAGGCTAATTTGTAAGAAGATGTCTGTATGTTAAGGCACATACCATTTCAGTGGACATATTTATAAGTTATAAAATATTTTTACAACAGTAAAAAAAACACCCCGGGCAAATAGAATATTGTACGTAAAATTGTATTAAAATAAACTCACTACTTGACGGCCGACTTCTGCTGAGGCAGGAAGACGGGATTCTTGGCAGCTTGCATGGTGATGACGAAGTCCGCCGCAGTTGGAGTTTCTGCCCCACAGTGCGGGCACACTGCCACCTTGTCTACCATTCTGCTGCAGCTACGGTGATACACATGCTGAGAGGGGCACAACACAAACCTCCCCTGCAAACAACACATACCATACCTTCATTTTTTCAAATATGTTTTACTGTTCATCTTAAGTTATTTGTTTTTCAGTGACTTATAAGAGGATAGGAACTCTCCAAAAATTCAACAAGGACTAAAATAATTTTATTATGGATAAGTACTAACCAAGGACATGCTTTAAAAGGAACAGTAACATTTTTAGAATAAAAAAAAAGTGTTATATACTTGCAGTAAACAGACAGAAAAATTACAAAAAATTATTTTTGATGTTAAATAAATTTAGATACGGGATGCGAGGAGAAGCATTAATACAAGGCATTATCGGGAGAGTCGTTTAATGAGCTCTACACACAACACGAGACACGTGACTGAGTGGGAGGCACCTTACCGAACAGGTTATGTTACAAAATTCTGATATTTGAAGTGGCACATTCCAGTACCAGCTCGTCAGGTATCATGGAAACAAAATACTTGATAGCACCAGCCACTTAACACTGTTCTGTCGACTAGCAAATAAAAAATTATTAAAACAAGTTGATAGTTATATGGTCTAACGATACATGAATATTCCAAAGCCTTTCTTAACATAAAAGTATTCTCACTTTTTTATAAAAAATCTGGTGTTAGTAAAGTTAATGATGTAAAAGTTAGCTGTCAGAGTACAAGGTCTGATTTACAACTGAAAGTGGCAGTGGTGATTATGGGCATAGCCAGAATGGAGAAGGGAAAGCTAATGCCTCCCCCATTCCCATCTGAAATCTAGAAGTACACTGACGTACCACATGTACTATACCAGGGCTATTCAATTAGTGTTCCCATTGGACCACTTACAAATTATTATACAGCTTGATGGGCCACACTCACTTATTACAAACTCGAGGTACATTTACACACAGTTTATTTACAAGAAGATGTGATAAATTAAATAATATAGAATTTTATTACAAGTTTTATGCTACTGATACTTACAGTTAACGTTACATTAAATATTAGTATGGAAATGTACATATATATAAAAAAAAAGAATTACTGATCAAATATTTTGTCCGTGGGCCAGTCTGAAGAGTCGAGCGTGGCTCGCGGGCCACTAATTGAATAGCGCTTGTACACTACAGTCCAAAAATAAATCTCAATGTAAGTTTGTGTGAAAAAGAATACAATAAAATATCCCAAAGAATCTGTTAAATTAAATATAACGATCAATTTTTAATATTTGCCTCCTTCAGAACAAGTTCTTCATACACCCATGAGTAGGTTAGCTCCAACTACTGTGGTGAGTAGTCCACTATACCTAGTAACTGGTTAACTCAGCTCTTGTGAAAGCCATATTCAGTTTCTTCTTAGAGCTCACTGTGTATCCTTCCACAGCTAACTTAATTGCTAGTTTGTGTTTGGATAAAGTGACAGTGTGAAACTGAAATTGTTACAAATATGTAAAATAGAAACAAACTAAACTAATGTCAGTCGCTATTAATCAAAATGAATTTAATTAAATATCAGACAGAAATTATCTTTTTTTTTCTTTCTTTCAGTCTGTCAATAGTGTACTCCAGCTGGTGTTGAAATTAAAATGTATGTAATTATTGGCATTTTTTAAAATGGTTATTTTAATGGTGAACCAGTTATGTGTGCTTGGTTTAAGTTGGCAGAACTGCAATGTTGCGTGTACTGTATAGTGGTGTAGAATGAACATAGAAGGGAATACTGGGTAAAAAGCACATGCCAGCTGCACAGATATTACTTTTAGTGTTGTAACATCAGACAGTTATCTTGCCCTCACAGCTGTCAAAAACATGTGGCTATAACTAAGGTTAGCATATTGTTTAAATAAATATGCACTTGTTTTGAAATGTTAGTACATTACTTCTAATCAGGTTCAAATACAAATGGGATATACAGTATTCACATTGTGCAGAATAATATTTTCTTTTATAAAAGCACAGGTATAAGGAAACTAATTGAAAACAAACACCGCCTCAGTGCGTGATACTGTAACTAACGGCAGACTGCGAGCCAACTACAGAGACATGCACAGCAGACGAAAGTCAGGGAAGGTCATGCTTAGCGCGCGGGTGCGCCGTGCCGTACTTGAGTGCAGAACATGCCGCAGCCCGCGCAGCAGTTGTGTCGCAGCAACCTCTGGCGGTGCACTTCGCACAGCAGCTGGTACTGAAGCGCGGTGCTCGCTCGCAACATGCACCTCTCTCCTGGCCTGATGGCGTTGTAGCAGCCGATGCTGTGCTCGTCCACGCTGTCTATGGCCTGGCAGTAGAGCTCCGTGTCCGTCTCCTGGATCCTCACCCACACTCTCGACTCCACTTGGCAGAGGCACAAAGCCGCTGTCCTCGCCTGCAGGCCAAACACATCTCCGTTACAACTACACAGTTCATGCTACATGGCACTGCTTACTTCTCCTGTTCAACACTCTGAGTTACTGGTTGTGAAAAATATTAAGGCCCAGTCTCACTTGCCATATTGGATCTTTAAATTTCTTGCAGATTCCAACTTTGTTGCATGACGGGCTTACACCATTTGAAGTGTGTGTATGTATGCATGTATGCGAGTATGCATACATACACACACACACGCACTTATGTATGTATGCATGCACGTATGGATGGATGGATGGATGGATGGATGAATGAATGAATGAATGAATGAAACAATGTAACCATGTAAAAAGTAATGTAAACATGTGTGAGTGTAACCATGGATGACTGAATTTATGCACAAAGAATGTAAGCATGCATGAATGAAGGTATGTTTGCACTATTGAATGTAAGCATGTATGAATGGATGTGCGCACAAAATAATGCTAAGCATTGTCATCGTACCTCCTCCCCTAATCACTAGCCCAGTCATGGTGGCTACCCAGCAGCACCTAAGAGTACACCCCGAGGGTGTGTGAGCAANAGGGCGAGTGAGCAATGAAAGAGACCGGCAGAGGAAGGTAGCGGTGAATGCCAAAATGCTTGGCAGAAATGTGATGTCGCCAACGCTAGTGCTGACCAGAGGAAGGCTATTGTTTCTTGAATAGCCTAAATTTGGACTGTGCNGTCGCCAACGCTAGTGCTGACCAGAGGAAGGCTATTGTTTCTTGAATAGCCTAAATTTGGACTGTGCAAGAGTTACTGAAGAAATTTTTAACTGATGATGTGTTACCCAATTTTTTTGAGGACTCCAGACACGAGTTCACTTTTATTTACGTTCTTGATCCAGTGAACAGAACACGATTTCTTGCTGATCTGACTAAAGCAATCGTGCAATGTCTTATAACAGAATTTTAATTATATGATCAGCAATTTGCTATTAACTGTATTTATTATTCCATAATAGAACTTAGCAGTTTTACTTGCAATGGAGGAATATTTTAAAGCAGATAACACGCTCACTCCTGAAGGAATGCTGCTGGCCTCCGGTACAACTTCTAGATCAGGAACATCTGCTGGAACTGGTGATGGCGTGAGATTTAGTCGCATCAGCTTGCTTTCCACTCCTACACAAAACAATANGGAACATCTGCTGGAACTGGTGATGGCGTGAGATTTAGTCGCATCAGCTTGCTTTCCACTCCTACACAAAACAATAAACAAATAATATCCTTCATTGGGAAAAATAGTTGTGTGTTAATGCCGGCTGTCAAGCCAACTCCTTAACAATATAAAACACTAGCTTTTAAAGGTAAAAACTGGTGCTCAAAACCGAGGGAAATTGAAAATAATTTATGTTGATCTTGTGAAATGAACAGTGCTTTTGTAAGTTAAGTGGGAATTCAAGAGNGAGGGAAATTGAAAATAATTTATGTTGATCTTGTGAAATGAACAGTGCTTTTGTAAGTTAAGTGGGAATTCAAGAGTGTTTTATGTATTTGGCAGACTAAGGGAAGTTAATGTTTGCAAGTGTGTGTTAAATGCTGAACAGTTTAATTTGCATAAACTTTCATTTTATTAAAATTAATGAATGAGATATTTTTAAGTGTTTTACTTGCAAATGCCCCAGTGTGTGTAAGTCAAGCATATCTCTCGAAGTGTATATGTAAGTTTATGTCATTCTCCTCATCTCTTTCCACACAACACAAATAATTCCCACAGTTCTCTTCACCATCTCGTCTATGCCTGTCTATNCATTCTCCTCATCTCTTTCCACACAACACAAATAATTCCCACAGTTCTCTTCACCATCTCGTCTATGCCTGTCTATCACCATCTCTCTCTCCCACCTCATCTATGCCTCTCTCTATCCCCATCTCTCGCTCCTGTCTCATCTATTCCTCTCTCTACTCCCATCTCATCTGTCTCTATCACAGTTGCTCCCTCCCTGTCCCATATATGCCTCTTTATATCCCCATCTATCCCTGTCTCTCTTCCCCATTTCATCTACATCTCTCCATCCCCATCTCATCTATCTTTTCCCAGTCTCTCACTCCCCATTTCATCTATGCCTCTCGCTATCTCCATCTCATCCATGTCTATCTCTATCTTTGTTTAGTCTCGGTCTGCTCACTCCCTTCCAATCTATCCCCACACCAAAGTTTCTTCTCTCCCTGTCTGTTTCTCCATCTCTTCCTGCCTGTATGTCTATCTACATGCCTCCCCTTCCCAATCCCCTGTCTCTCCCACACCCATGTATCTATCTCTCTACCTCTTCCCCTGCTACTGTCCATCTCCCCCAACCCATGACTTGTCACCCCCCCCCATCTCCTGTCTCTGTCTTTCTTTTCCATGTCTCTGTCCCTCTCTCTCACCTTACCCGGTAACTGTCCATCTCTCTCACATTTCCCTGTCTCTGTCCCTCTCCTTCACCTTCCCCCTCATCATTCTCTGTCTCACTCCCTCTCCCTCACCTTCCCCTGTCCCTGTCCTTCTCCCTCAACTTCCAGTGTATCTATCCCTCTCCCTCACCTTCCCCTGTCTGTCCCTCTCCCTCACCTTCCCTTGTCACTGTCACTCTCCCTCACCTTCCCCTGTCTCTGTTCCTCTCCCTCATCTTTNCATCTCTCCATCCCCATCTCATCTATCTTTTCCCAGTCTCTCACTCCCCATTTCATCTATGCCTCTCGCTATCTCCATCTCATCCATGTCTATCTCTATCTTTGTTTAGTCTCGGTCTGCTCACTCCCTTCCAATCTATCCCCACACCAAAGTTTCTTCTCTCCCTGTCTGTTTCTCCATCTCTTCCTGCCTGTATGTCTATCTGCATGCCTCCCCTTCCCAATCCCCTGTCTCTCCCACACCCATGTATCTATCTCTCTACCTCTTCCCCTGCTACTGTCCATCTCCCCCAACCCATGACTTGTCACTCCCCCCATCTCCTGTCTCTGTCTCTTTCTCTCTCTCTCCATCTCGTGTGCCTGTCTCTCTATCACATTACCCTGTCTCTGTCTTTCTTTTCCATGTCTCTGTCCCTCTCCTTCACCTTCCCCCTCATCATTCTCTGTCTCACTCCCTCTCCCTCACCATCAACTGTGTCTGCCCTCTCCCTCACATTTCTTTGTCTCTGTCCCTCTCCCTCACCTTCCCCTGTCCTTCTCCCTCAACTTCCAGTGTATCTATCCCTCTCCCTCACCTTCCCTTGTCACTGTCACTCTCCCTCACCTTCCCCTGTCTCTGTTCCTCTCCCTCATCTTTNCCCTGTCTCTGTCCCTCTCCCTCACCTTCCCCTGTCTCTGTCCCTCTCCTTCACCTTCCCCTGTCCCTCTCCCTTACCTTCCTGTTTCTGTCCTTCTCCCTCACCTTCCCCTCTCTCACCTTCCCCTCTCTCTGTCCCTCCCTCACCTTCCCCTCTCTGTCTCTTTCCCTCACCTTCCCCTGTCTCTGTTCCTCTCCCTCGCCTTCACCTGTCTGTCTTTCGCTCTTCCCCTTGTCTCTTTTTCTCCACCATCTTTCTCCCTCTCTCCCTTGATCAGTAGAAACTTTTTTTTAANCCACCATCTTTCTCCCTCTCTCCCTTGATCAGTAGAAACTTTTTTTTTTAAACTTTACTTTTCACTTGATTTAAAAACCCCTCATTATTACAAAGTACACAAAATCCTATCTTTGTGGAGTATTCAAGCATATTTTATAGATCTTAAAAATACAATTTTTGTACAATATTTATTTAATTTTTACAGAAAAGTAAATTAACGACATAACTGTATTTTAAAGTTGTGTACCCACAAAAATAGACCAATAATGTAGAGAGCCATAGTGTACTCTTTAGTTCCCTAACAGTTATAACAGCATCCTTGATAAAAATACATCTTAGTACAGAAAAATTACCATAAATTTTCTGAGGTAGCAATATGTAGGTCATGACACAGCAGAAATTTGCTGTAATGGAAAGCAACAGTATTACACAGTTATCCATTAACATTCACTATAATTTTAATCCACATTATTCTTGAGCAAATATTTCTGTAGGCCTAGTTGGATTTAATTTTTAGTAAGAGCCCTGTCTGCTACATCATGCTTACCTTTAGATGCTTCTGACAGGGCTGTTCTCTTCAATGTGGCTGCCTGGTGCGTATCTCTCTTTTCTGCAACCACATCTGGGGCATCATCTTTTTCATCTAAATGAGCATTTCAGATACAGCATAAATAACAATAACAAAAAAAAAAATAATTGTATGTATTACAATCTCAAAATTTAAAAGAAATACATAAACACAAAGGTGCAGATAACAAAATCCACTAAACAGTAAAACTACAGCGAGGAACATGAGCTGGAGTAATTATCTAGTTATGACTTTTCCCAAAAACAAGGGGGGAAACGTTAATTTTTAAATGGTACTTTTTGAGTTCTACATATGTTTCCGATTAATTTCTGTTCAGACGTATGCTTACATCCCATAATGAGGTCTACTACGGAGATCAGGAAAAGTGCAGGGTACATACATAAAAAATGTACAAACGGTATTAATGAAAATGCTGATAAGCAAAATACATCCTACACACAACAGAACTGCCGGGAATATAAAAAAAAACGGAAGCAGGTAAATAGGTGTGCCCTCAACACTTGCCTCACTCATACTCGGGGAACAGGGAAGCAATGCGAGCGCAGGTGGTTGCACTGCACACATTTATTTGCTTCACAATTTTGTGTTTATTTTAGGCAGTTCTATTGTGTTTACGATGATGCATTTTCATTAATACGTTTTACCTATGCTTTTATCCCACAATTTCCCAACTTAACAACCATCACCACTGTGAAATACCAACGTGTTTAACACCGGGAATGATTGGTTGGCAACTCTTGATCGTATGACGTTTAGAAGTTGACATTTTACAAAAGTGAATCTATTCATTTTAAGTGTAGTGTGTCAAGAAATGTAATGTTAAAGTAAAAATATCCTGAGCATGTCTATGTGTGTTTATATAATATGCATAAATAAAAATCCTAATTATTATTTATTAAAACATCTTTAAGCATGTTAAATATGCATGAATCATGCCAAAAAAAAAAATAGTTATGTGGGGTAGCTAAGTACTGTATAGTGGTGACATGTAATAATATAAAATTGTCTAGGGAAACAACTGATACCCATTCCTATGTGGCAGGGTGGAGGGACAGGGGGGCACTGCAATGCTCATGATGAAGGGAGTAAGTAGTGAAGTGAAGGAAAAGGCTTGTGGCACGATGGGACGGATGATGTTGGAATACGCAGCAGTGGAATGGGACCTGTTACATGGAAGTCGCAGGCCATTTGATGTAGAGGGGTCAAGGGTAGGTGGGAAATTCAGGGTCAGGATGGCGAAGATGAAGGGAAGTTTCCCCCAACAGCGTAGTTGAAGGAAACGGGCTGGAGTTCATCGAGAAGAGTGGAGAGGCTGGCCAGGTCATACAGGCTGCTGAATGCAGACGGGGGACGGAGGANGGCTGGAGTTCATCGAGAAGAGTGGAGAGGCTGGCCAGGTCATACAGGCTGCTGAATGCAGACGGGGGACGGAGGAAGTTAAGTTGCTGGCCGTCTAAGGGTGCGTACGGAGGGGAAGGAACGGAGCAGAGTGGGCAGTACACACTTGTGAGGTCATCGAGACTGGGATTTATTGCACGAGGGGATAGTAATAGTAAGAGGTGTTACGGAGTTCAGGGGAGGTCTGATAANCATCGAGACTGGGATTTATTGCACGAGGGGATAGTAATAGTAAGAGGTGTTACGGAGTTCAGGGGAGGTCTGATAGTGTTTGCAAAGTCGTAACTTGTTTATTAACGGTATCTTATACTACAATACACACTTACCCTTGTGGGATGAAAAAGTTTAGATTTGAAGTCTGAGATATTCAAAGCAAAAACTAGGTACCTACNCATCGAGACTGGGATTTATTGCACGAGGGGATAGTAATAGTAAGAGGTGTTACGGAGTTCAGGGGAGGTCTGATAAATAAATAATAGTGATTGCAAAGTCGTAACTTGTTTATTAATGGTATCTTATACTACAATAGTCCCAAAGCTTTTTAAATTGTACCTAAGCTGAATACAAAAACATTCCAACAAGAAAATAACTCCGCAACTTATGTAGGGTTTCAAATACCGCTATAGGTTAACCGTAATTTTTATTTACACACTTACCCTTGTGGGATGAAAAAGTTTAGATTTGAAGTCTGAGATATTCAAAGCAAAAACTAGGTACCTACATAAGGTGGAACCTGCCTGCTAATTACTGTGGGCTCAGAACCCGCAAGCAGATTTGGGCGTAAACTGCAAGACAAGACCAGGGTCTGACAACTCTGTAACTTCTTTCATCTCTTCACATTAGTGTGATGGCTAGTGATCTGGGTACTAACAATGAAAACTGGTGATGATGTGCGCCGTGATCAATGATAGCAGTGGCGTGACTACACGATTGTGTAGATACATCAAAAGTACAAAGTGAGAAAACATCACTTTATAGATGTTATGGTATCTGTGCAGGATATTAAAAAATGTAGAAGACAATGCTTCTGGTAACAAAAGCAAAGTAACGGAATGAGATGAATGTAGATTATATAAGTTAGACGTACCCACACAGTGAGGTTATTGACAAATGACTAAAAAGGTAGTTAAAGCATTACAGAGCTACAGAATGTCTCCCCACATGAAAAATACAGTAGCCCATTTGCAGGGCAAATCACTGTTGTACCTAAATATCTGCAGCCTGTCAAACTTCAGCGTACCTGAATGTATCTCCATCCGGCTGCCTGCACCCACAGCTGCCACCACATCCTGTCTCAAGTTGGAGGCATCTTCGGCTGCCTCCAACTTGACGTCTACGTTCTCCGAGTGCACTGCAGCCTCAGACTCGCTTCTTCCCGTGGTTGGACTCTCCTCGTTGTCCAAGCTGCTCTTCGACTGCCGCTTTGACAGTTTATTCTTCTTTACAGGGCCGCTCGTAAAGGAGTATCGCAAACCTCGGTATGGTTTGTAACGTCGCTTCCCAGTTTTTGTGTAGCTCTGACCACTAACTACGACAGCTTGCAATGGAGATTTTGAGCGGGCATCTGAATTATTGTTCACAGAAATGTTTATTGCACCAACGCCACTAGGAGTTTCATTATGACTATCACCGTGATCTGCAACCACATCTGGTTTTGAATTATTTGCATCAGCTACATCAGGAACTGGTACTTTGGGTACTCTTGATACAGGTGGCTTCGCCACATTCTCAGATGATGAAGATCTAGTCTGCATGTTGCCAGAACTCCGATTCAAAGGTTGGGCACGTTCGCCAGAACTCATCCGTGGTGAACGGTGTATTCTAGATCTGATGTTTTTAGAAATTGATTTTTCTTCAGAGTGATTCAAGTTGCTGAACGACTTTGCTTTACGTGCGATGGCACTTTGAAGAACAGATTCTCTGGGTGAATCTTTTGAGTTACGACGTGCAGAACGTTTCACTCCCACTGGCTCTTCAGAGTTTTGTGGCGTCTTCACAAGTGTTTGGCTACGTAAAGAGCGTTTACCATTTGGTGTTTCACGTTGACCAGCTGAAGCCCCATCTTCACCCAAACTTTCAGATAATATTTTATTACTTACCTGTTCGACAACTTTAGGTTTCCCTTTCTTGGGCGATGGAACTTTCACTAATGATCCCGACACTTGGCCACATTTTTCATTTACTGGCGAACTTTCCACATTTTTAGATTTTTCATTATCTTCTCCTACAAGATTGATTTCTTTGACACCACTAGGAACTTCGGTTTTATTTTTATCGTCTTCATCTCCAGCATTAATCTGTTTATCGCAAACAGGAACCTCTGTTTCACGGGTCCCAAGATCTTTAATTTTCTTATCTTTTTCCGGTTTAAATTTCTTTTCAGGTTTAATTTCGGCCGCGTCATTTTTCAAACCACCTTTCTCAGATTTTGATACATCACCTTTTTTTCCAGTGTCCGCTGTTTCACCGTCTTCGATGACCAAATTACGATTGAACTCGCTTTTCATCTCCACTAAAATTGTCTCAATGAAAACGCGATGATATTTAATATCGGCAACATCTTCACGTGATTTGATGTTGTTCTCTGGTTTATTACTGCACATGTTTTCGCTCATTTTTAAAGGCCCCTAAATAACCACTTCCAGTAACTGAAATTAGAAGTCAGCCTGTGTATATCGTCCTTGCCAATAAATATTAGTAGAATACGTCACAATAGCTTCCCTTCCAATTGGAGTTCTTCACAAATAAACATCAAACATCTATTGGTAAACGCTGCTTACGACGGACACCTGACGCTGACGGGAGCTCCTTTACCAGGTGGGATGAAGTTTTTGTCGCGAAACCGATCAATCAATCCGAAATTAGCTACGGTAAACACTTCCTTTCCTCGGAACCCACGGGTGTTCACTGCCCAGGAGGCACACGGACGCACTACTAAATACCACAGCTCGCCTCCCGCAACTTAACATGACAGGTTTAAACAAAGAACCGGAATAGTCCGGGTTAACACAAATACGGTACCGTATTTGGTTCACATGCCAGAGGGGAAAAAACCGCCTCAAAATACACTGTGAAATCTTATTTGTCTATGGCTGTGTCTATACATTCAACTGATGAACGGAATGAACGTCTGCTAGTAACGAGTTGTCTTAATGTGACTGGTTTAAACCCAAGTTAAAAGGGCCACGATGGTAAGCGACTCATTAGATTAATTTTGATTAAACAAGGTCCCGAAATTGTTCTTAATATCGGAATTGTGTTCTCATTGGACTTATATGATTTATGATAAATAGTAAAGAATTATATTGAGTACCAGTAAAGTAAATTCTACTCAGATCAGGTTAGGAACAAAACGTAAACGAGTTTCCTTATTGGGAGAGTATGGCATATAGAAAATTTCCTCCGCTTTATAAGCGCTAGTGTTCCAAAGGGTCCCAAATTAGAATTTTAAGCAACTTACGTGAATAATAAAAAAAGGAAGATTTCACATTATTAAGATATAATTTTATATTTTTTATGTTTATTACAATTAACTTATTTGGTTTTTTAACGTAGAAAATAGAAACAATTCTATATACAATGCGACATTAGCTCTTACTGAGTGGCGAAAGGATTGGTTGCCAACCCAAAACCATTTAGCTTCCAACCTGAGTAGAATTAACTAGTAAGAGTATGTTTAGGTTGATTTGAAAATATTTGTAATTAAGTGGCATTTGTAATAATGGTTCTTTTAATAGATTTCGCTGTATATCATGGTAAGGTTTAGGGTTTGTTTACGATTGACTTAACAGAAACAGTGTGCCGTGTGCTATGAATATTAATAAATGTATTCAAGAGTATGTATTGTTTATGAGTGCCGTGTGCTATGAATATTAATAAATGTATTCAAGAGTATGTATTGTTTATGAGTGCCGTGGTGCGGGTCGTATGCAGTGTTGCCAACATGGAAAGATGATTTCGATACAGCTCTAATAAAATTCTGCTACGAAAAAATATATATTTTTCACTTTACTCTAATTCGGCACAAAACGTGCCTGCCAAGGTCAGAAGCCTGTACAGCCAGAAATACAATATATCTTCAAAAACAACGAAAACAGTGAAAAAACATGACTACAAAATCTCCAAAATACGAAGTATCAAAATATCGCAAGTCCATTAAAACAGCCAAACGGTCAAACGGCACACACAAAATGCTGAAACACCCAACGCTGAATTCCAAATATACGAATAGTCATGAACGGCTACTACAAAATAAAAACTACATAAATATTAAAGCGANTCAAAAACAACGAAAACAGTGAAAAAACATGACTACAAAATCTCCAAAATACGAAGTATCAAAATATCGCAAGTCCATTAAAACAGCCAAACGGTCAAACGGCACACACAAAATGCTGAAACCCCAACGCTGAATTCCAAATATACGAATAGTCATGAACGGCTACTACAAAATAAAAACTACATAAATATTAAAGCGNCCCAACGCTGAATTCCAAATATACGAATAGTCATGAACGGCTACTACAAAATAAAAACTACATAAATATTAAAGCGAGATAAAAAACTTACCATTATGGTAACAGGTGATAAAACCAGGAAGAATAAATATATCAGCCATTCATTCCATAAACAAGATGAATTCTGATAATTCCACTGACTTCAGTGCAGTGGTGGTGGTAGCAATCACCAGTTGTTAGTGGCAGGTGCTGAATTATGTGGTCGTCGCACGAAATATACATGTTTGCAAAATTACTAAAATTTTAAAAACACCAGATAATCAAAAATAATGTTTAAGCATTAAAAAGGAAACTTCCCTTTTCTCTGGTTAGTTTTAAACCATGAATGGCGTGTTATTATTTTGATTGTTGAGTATAGAGGGGAGGAGGATGCCAGCAGCATGCTAGAAATTTGCTAGATTATCTATGTTTATCACTTTTCGCAGCTTTATCACTCCAAGGTTTAAATTTCGCTCTGTGTAGCGGAATTCCGCTAAGGTTGACAACAATGGTAGTATGTTTTCTTGGATTGACTTAAGACATCGTTATTTTTTATATATTAAGTAAAAGTCAAGACGAAGTAGCCAATCAGAGCCCAGTGACATTTGTTGTTGGCGGAAAACTGTATTTTAATTTTTGATCTAAAATATATGCCCTAACGTGAAATTGTATGCGAAGAATTATTTTAATCGATACGATGCCTCATTATTTAAAGAACCGTTATAGGTACTGTTATATTCCTTTGAAGAGGTTATTGAATTCGTTTTATTTACTCTTCNTCATTATTTAAAGAACCGTTATAGGTACTGTTATATTCCTTTGAAGAGGTTATTGAATTCGTTTTATTTACTCTTATACAGATTAATTGTGAAAATGCCCAATGCTGGCATCGGCAATATCTTCTATAAGATAGCAAGATATTTTCAAAACGATTGATAATATAAGCAGCAACCACAAATGATTAAATGTGTGTAAATAATTATCACTCTTGCCCATTTTTCCAGGTAACATCGCCTGTTTTGGTATCCGACGAATATGATTGGCTAAACTAATTAAAATGTTAGCAGTAACAGAGACAAAATTAATGAATCAGCATTGAATAAGTTTCTTGGCTTAAACGTAGACGATTTACTAAAATAGTAATCTCACGATGCATATATTCTACCTAAACTAATTTCAATCTGATTCGTTCTACGAGTGTTGCAGAGGTCTTGAACAAAAATACAACAAAAATGGTATATTTCGCATATTTTCATAGCATCACATGCAATATAGGGCTTTCAGAATAATCAATGGCAAAAGAAAGTCAGATTCACGTAGACCACTTTTCAAGAGCTCAAAAATTTTAACATTTGCATGTGAGTACATGTTTTCAGTACTCATTTTAGTTTCCAAAAACAGTCATTTATTTCAGAAAAAAGAATCTATTCATAAGCATGATATTATAATAAAAAAATAAAAACTTTCACATAGCTTCAGTTAACTTAAAACTAGCCCAGAAAGGGATGTCCTACCTTGGTAGCGACTTTTTCAATAAATTACACATTCAAGAAATTTGCTCCTCTAAACAAAAAATTCTTTAAAACAGCGGATTTTTTTTTTATTGAATGTTAATTTTATAGTGTATATGAATATCTAAAATACAAACATTAATAAATGACTGTATAACATTTCATTGTACACATTGGTTGTTCCGGTTTTTTCTCGTAACATTTTCCTGCTGTTTCAGAAAACGATGTTGCCCTACAGCAGGTTGAAAGAAGATTAGACACATTAGGAAGAAAATATATGATGTGTGTATGCATGCGTGTGTGTGTTTGCCCAGTGTATAAACTTTGTATACTGTAATTTGACTTGTCCAATATCTTGTAGAGCTTTGTTTTAAAAAATATCTTATGCATGGAATAAAATAAACAAACAAACTTAACAGTTTAACACCTGTTAAATTGCATAGGCCAGCAGTTAGCTGGAATTAGAATTTGCCACAAAATTGGGCTCCAATTTAACGCCTGTTAAATTGCATAGGAAAAATGTGGAACAATGAGGGCTTTCAGCAGGAAATAGTCCCATGGAAGGGGGCCAATTTAACACCTGTTGGCTGGGTGATGTTGGGTTAATGGAAGTTTTGAGGGGCGGTGAAAAGCATTCTTAGGTGGGTTTAGAGTTGGATACCCATATGTCACACGACACCATCGCCAGGTGGTATAGATTGCTGCTGGTGATGACGATACCCTGGTATAACATGCCAATCGCTCGGACGAGCGCAGTCCTTTGGTGAAAATGTTGGATGAGCCCCTTTGGGCAGGAAAATCATGCGTTCCCTATGCCTGAGACTCGCACAGGAATTAAGTGGGCGTATTCAGGCTGACTCACACAATTATTACTGATAACAAGCATAGTGTTGAGCATAATTGTTATAAAGGTAAATTCTGTGAAATACGGTGAAAGCAGGTTGTAGGTGACCCAGACCCTGAAACGGGTGGTATGAAGTTGCGTAGCACTACTCTGCTTTCTCCTGCTCTCGCACTACACTGCACGTGGCACTCACTGTGCACTGAGGGCACACTGGTGCTGGTTGATGCTGTGGACGAGCGGCATAGCTAATAGTCAGGTAGGCAGGTCACTGTACTGGGTAAAGTTGCTAGATCACTCATAAACTGCAAAGCTTAGTTTCCGTTTACTGTTCGAGTCATACATTGACATCGTCGAGGTTAACCAGGGCTGGTTGGATGTTATATTGCCTAGCGATATAACTTAGTGGTGAGCTAATGATGAGGGTTGTCTGGTCGATGGTCCATGGGGGCCCTGGTAACCCTCCATTTTTTGTTGATAGGTGTCGCGTACTTACGGTCGTACTTTTTATATCTGCTGGCGAGACTGTAGGCCGTCTGGTATGCCTCAAATATGCTAACGAAATGCGGGTGATGCTACAAAGAATGCCCTACAATTAATTGACACTGATTTCACNGTATGCCTCAAATATGCTAACGAAATGCGGGTGATGCTACAAAGAATGCCCTACAATTAATTGACACTGATTTCACTAGGGTTAAGCGGTTTATTCACTGTTATTGCTACAGGTGAATAATGCTTGAATGATGCATGGTAATGGATCCAGCGGTGAAAAACATGTGGTCTTATATTGAGACACGATTGTGTTAAACTCTCCGGTGAGAGTGTGGGTGGCTCTCCCTTCAGAACATTAAAAATAATACAAATGTTCCGGTGACTAACATATTACTTTTGTAGTTAAATGATTGCAGCCTATATGCAGATACTGAGGGTGCACACGGAGCGGGCGACCAACACCACCTGTCTTGTCCGGGTGCTGAGACAAAATGGGCGAGTCATGTCCGCTGGCGTCACAAATGACGAGAACCGACATCAAATGCCGAACGATGAAACATAACATGAGTACTCTGTGATGTAATTATAACGGTGATAAATTGTATGAATTAAATTTAACACATTGGTGACATCCCCGTTTATTAACAAATGTATGTTAAAGTATAAGTTGTTAAGTTTATGGGGATGTCACCAAACTAAATGAATTGTTACAATGTTGGAGGCCTTTATAGGAAATCTGCATTTTAGAAAACATAATTACTCTTATATAAATACACCTTAAATAAATTATTACATTTTCTTATAAAAGTGTTTGCATTTTACTTCCGATAACGCATTTGAATTACACTGGCTACAGCTTTGCCAGATTGCTGTCTCCTGAAGGGATGGGCGAGTCCACCTGGGCAAAGGGGTATGGAATGCCATGCTTGATTGCCATTTATACAATAAAAAACACCCCTGGCTGTAGCCGTGAATGTGGTGACTGTGTTCAATATGTTTGCAAAAATTCTGTACACTACTGGATGACAGTTTGGGGCATTTATCTCTTCAGATCTAGCCTATCAGCAAGTTAACGTCACCCGGTTGTGCGTTGCGTCGTATTTAGCTGCGCGAGCTGCGAGGACGCAACGACCAATTGCCAGTGCGCCCAACAGCTGTGACTTTGGGGTAAACACCGTTTCGGATCGTCTACCCACTTGTTAAAATAGTTGCCTCTTGTACCATAATTTAGGCTGTAATCACTTCCCTGTAATATTAACTTAATCAACCAGAACATTTCTTTTATTTATTATAAGTACCGAGGGAACAACCATCCGCCCTCTCACCTAGAGCTTAACGCAATCGCATATCAACATAATACCACATTTATTTCATGCTAAGGTCACCAGCAGGCCGTAAGTGTTGGGTCCATTTTCCTGTATTGTTNGCATATCAACATAATACCACATTTATTTCATGCTAAGGTCACCAGCAGGCCGTAAGTGTTGGGTCCATTTTCCTGTATTGTTCACCTGTAGTAAGAGCAGTAAATAAACCACTTTACCAATTTAACTGTGTAAAACAATTGTAGGTTACTACACTCCTTGTAGCATCCCCCCACAATTTCATTATATTTCAGGCGTACGAGACGGCATACTGTCTCATTATAAGGTGTAAATAATGCAACAATAAGTATGTGACAACATCATCAACAAGCTGACGGAGATATCCAGGGGCCCCCTGGGCCGTCGACCGAACGAACCTCATCATTAACTCTCCACTAGGTTATGACGTCGGGCAATCCAACAGTCAACTAGCCCTGGGGAGCCTATACCACGTCACATTTTACTACACATGTCTCCATTTGATTCCTATAGTAATTTAAATGTTTACTCTACAGGCACCACAGTCACTAAACTAGTTCACTCGGTATCGGGTCGTGACCTGTTTACGAATGAACGATTGCATCATGTAACGNTCACCTGTAGTAAGAGCAGTAAATAAACCACTTTACCAATTTAACTGTGTAAAACAATTGTAGGTTACTACACTCTTTGTAGCATCCCCCCACAATTTCATTATATTTCAGGCGTACGAGACGGCATACTGTCTCATTATAAGGTATAAATAATGCAACAAAAAGTATGTGACAACATCATCAACAAGCTGACGGAGATATCCAGGGGCCCCCTGGGCTGTCGACCGAACGAACCTCATCATTAACTCTCCACTAGGTTATGACGTCGGGCAATCCAACAGTCAACTAGCCCTGGGGAGCCTATACCACGTCACATTTTACTACACATGTCTCCATTTGATTCCTATAGTAATTTAAATGTTTACTCTACAGGCACCACAGTCACTAAACTAGTTCACTCGGTATCGGGTCGTGACCTGTTTACGAATGAACGATTGCATCATGTAACGAAACGCACAGTGTGTGTTTTGAGTGTTGCACTGGTGTAGCGGCTCTGGGCCGGGAGGCGTGGTGACAGTGGCCATGCTAGATCACACAGGAGTGGNTGAGTGTTGCACTGGTGTAGCGGCTCTGGGCCGGGAGGCGTGGTGACAGTGGCCATGCTAGATCACACAGGAGTGGTTCACATAATGTATATTACTTACACTGCAACATTTATTTAAAAAGAAGATTATTGGTTGAAAAATGACAGAAAGGAGAAAGTAACTAAGGCCACAAAAGTGCTCACTTTACAGTGACCTATAGATGGGCGAAAAGCAGTTGGAAAATGCAGGTGGCATGATGGAGAGGACGAAGGGAACTTTTGGCCAACAGTGATATTGAAAGAAAAGAGGTTGGATTTCTTTGAAGGACAGAAGAAGAGTGATGTGGCTGGTCAGGTTTCGAATGGAGAATGAGGATGGGGGAAGTTGCGTTGCTGGCTGTATAAGATGATGAGTAGAGGGTGAGGTAACAACAGTGTAAAGATGCGGAGGGTATGGATGAGAACAGAGCAGGGTAGGCAGTCCATATTTGTGAGTTCAGTGAGATAGTGGAATTTATTGCAGGATATGGCAGTAATAGAAAGTGGCGTTAGAAAGTTCAGGAAGACCCCCAGAAAGGGTGTGTTGAGAAGGGAAGAATGAACTTGCCATGGGGCAGCTTTCCAATAGCAATTAAAGTACATAATAATAATAACAGAGCCGTAGCACAAGGATGTAGGCACAAGGCAGCGATAAATGGACGGGTGATGGGACGCTGGTTATAGAAGGAGGAATGAACACACCCGAGACTAATATATGTGATCTTCCAGCATAAAACGGAGCTCTTTGGAACACCAGCATACCATTCGAAACTCCCCATATAAGTCTTGTTTTGTTCTTCACTTGAGTAGAATAAATCTTAACGCAACTAAAATAACTAAAGTGAGTTGTGGTATAAAAAAAGGAGCGTTGGCTACACAGATTTTGTCTTTCAAAACATATTAAAACATTTTCTCTCTCGCTTACNTGGTATAAAAAAAGGAGCGTTGGCTACACAGATTTTGTCTTTCAAAACATATTAAAACATTTTCTCTCTCGCTTATCTTACTTACGTTATCTCTTGAGTTCACGTACTCTATGTTCTTTCCTTTTATACATATTCTGCATTGATTTATCTTTGACTGTTGTGAAAAAGTAAAGAAACTGTTTATGTTGTATGTTGACACGTGCTGTGAGGCAAACGTGGTTGTAAATGTGTCTGGGAAATTGGGAAATGTGAGCTGAATGTAAGAGCGAAAGAATCGAAGCGTGTGGCGTGTGTGTAGGATTCTGTATTGCAGTGCAGCATGAGGGGACCTTTATTAAGTATGACAAGTAAAACTAGTAGCTTAAAGGCTTTGCTGCTGAGAGCGTGGCGAGAACGATGGTCGGATCTTCAGTGGGGCATTCACATTAAAACGGTAGGCATTGTTAAATTTGAATTTGGCTAATAATTTACGTTTGTGTTTTTGGCATGTTCAGCATGTTTTATACTGATTTGAGTGTTTGCGAATAGAAAAAGTCAAGTATGCCTAGCAGTAACTTTAGGGCATAGCATTCAGAAACTATGTGCTTTCAAATTCAGGTAATTATACAGAATAGGGGCTTCATGCCAGTCTTAATAACTCGTTAATGTGGAGGACTAAGGAAGTTGTGTTTTTAATTGACCGTTATTGCAGTTAACATGGCAGCATGCATGTCAAGACCATACCGAAAGCTGAAAGATAGGCTCCTATATATAAGAATCTGATTTGGATGGCAGTTCCTATTATAGGCCTAGTCGAATAGGTATGAATGTCGTTCTGATCTTGATTTGCAGAGTAGAATACACGTAAGGCCGTAATTAAATGAAGATAGAGGCATTTCTATTTCCTCCCTCCCCGAAATAAACTGGAAAATCGTGTGCATTGGCAGTACTACTACTTGACCAAGCCAAGTGTGCAAGCTGGGCCGGGGCGAGACACAAGCACCAGTGTGGTTGTCAACAGGGGAAGTACAACTGCGAGTACAGGAAATTCAATATTGCCAGCTGTCTGTGCGAGCACAGATACACCTGTCCATTTGATTGTAAGTAATTTCTGCAGAGACGCTCGCACAGAAGCACCAACAAGGCAACGTGAATGAGTCAACACTGCCACAACACCGCCTGACACCTGCAGCCAAATGCTTTATCATATCCTGGAGGAGCAAGGGTTAAGTAAGAGAAGAAGGAAGGAAGATAACGTGTTCCTTTGCGTGGTTCACGTATTTTCCAGATGCACACTTGGCTTGGTCGTGTAGATTTGTGTTTAAACGTAACTGCATATTCACAGTACATACTGTAAAACGTGATTATGAAGAGAGCTATAGAAATAAGGAAATATTTGGGTTGTATATCAAAACAAGGATAAAAAGATATATCGTGAAAAATGCCCAAAAACACCAAAAATATTTAATTATGTCCACAAATAGTTCCAGGAAAGGTAATATCTGGGCCATTCTGCTTCCTGGAGCACAAGTGAGTGTGGAGGACGTCAGCTATATTTGCCTGCTTCATACGAGTGCTTACCAGATACGTATGATGCAGGTTAACCTTTGCAGCCCTCCAGGCGTGCTTCGCTCACACTACAGGAAGCAGAGTGGTGCAGATTTGTGTGAATTACTTCTTTGGGGCTAATTGGTCGTAGGTTCAAATTCCCACATTGTGTAATGTAGCATAGATGGAGTTCGTAGGAGGTGGTTTCTTTCAATGTCTGATTCTGTAAGTGCTCACTTTACCATGTACAGCCTATATATAACACATCTGTTCCTAATCTTTTATGTATAGAACAAAATAAAACTGCATTTTGTTGCCACCAATTTTAAGTTAANATAACACATCTGTTCCTAATCTTTTATGTATAGAACAAAATAAAACTGCATTTTGTTGCCACCAATTTTAAGTTAAAAGTCATTCATTTACAGAAGTACTTTTTTTTTTAATTTGCTCCCATCATTCCTTGCAGTGCTCCAGTGAGTACTGTGTTTATTCTCAATTAACCTGTAGTTCAATGTAGCAGTAGGCAGGGACTTTCTCAAGGTTTGGTTCAAGGCTCAGCTGACGGTGTATACTGGCAAATAGCAAGCAGTTTGTTTGTGTTCCTTGTTCAGATTCTGCCGCGAGGAGTGAGCGGAGATGTGTACAACCTCGCGGACTGCATCCTGCAGCAGGCCCTCGTCGGACCCGGCCCCAACCAGCTTGTGGTGTCGTACCTGAGGCATTCTCTCAGTTCACAGGTGTGCGGTCTCTTTCTCTTATTGTTATAGATTATGACTCTTAGTTTCATAAAGCAAGATATCAAGTTATTTATGTTCTTTTAAAGTTAAGAATTATTAGTCCTGAAATAATTTTTTTTCATCCATTATTTGCACGGTTACGTATATCTCTGTAAATAAATATTCTNCACGGTTACGTATATCTCTGTAAATAAATATTCTAGGAATGCAACTTTTTGCTTTAAACTGTAGAAACCTATCATCTTTATCTGTATGGTTTTTTAAATTAATTAATTGATTATATTACATTTGATCCCATGAGAGCCAGATAAACTCAGAGATATGAATGGAGTTAAAATTACAAAAAGAAACGTGACAAACTTATACACAAAAAATTCATATTACAAATAAAACACAATATACACATGAAGAGACATACAAGTAAAAAATAATAATCCTAATTGACACATTGATACATTGTAAGACCATCATACAAAAACATGCAAAAAAAAAAAATAACTAGAAGAGTAGAAAATGATTAATGTGTAAATACAATACTCCCAGTATATATAATACAAATATTATATCAATCATAATTACAAAGGCGTATCAAATCACTGTAGGTATTTTAGCACAGTTACAAGTGTTTTAAGGTAAGCACTCGTGTAATGGTGACCGAACAAGAGTACCTGTTTTTACAAGAGTAATAGGCTCGCACAATTTGTATAAAAATGCCGGAAGTGGTTACATTAAACAAACTACAGAGAGAGTACGTCCCAAATGGCTTTCATTTGGAAGATTAGAAAAATTTTTTTTTATGTGTTGAAATAAGCTACTAAAAACTGATAAGTTTTGTTTTTGTATAAATGAGTAAATACAGTGCTGTCTTAAACTGAAGGTGGTATTGGTTCCAGCTTGTGTCGTATGCCGCTGTGCTGCAGAGGATCAGCAAATACGATGGCTTCCACAAGCCCCACTGCATTGTCAGCCTTCTGGAATTTCTGGAAACCATCCAGGTGAATAGCCTAGTATGCGCTTGCTCATATTTGTAGCGAGAGCACAGACGATCATTTTGGTTCTGTGTTCTTTTTACTAAAAACAAGTTTGAATTTTTAAAGTTTAGATTGCTCAATATTTTTTTCCAGTTTTCCCACAAAACCACCAGAAAGTAATAATTTACTGCCGCTACAGTTTTTGTTAGGAGTATTTCCGTAAAGTACATAATTTTCGAGTGTGTATTGCGTAGTAATTAATTAATTAATTAATTTTTTTGACTTTGGTGCTTGTTTCTGGTTCATTACGACAACACAGATTTCTTTGACCGTCTATGTGTGATGAGTTAAATACAAAAGAATGATATAGTATTCTTGGATGGGACCCAAAAAAGGTATGCAATGCCATGGAAATATTGCTGCAATAATTTTGTGTTAAAAATCAACGGAGTGGAAGACTGCATATAAAATAGGAAAATATCAGCCAAAATTTAAAAAAAATTAAGTTTTTTAACATTTATTTTTATGGTAAGGAACTTTCGCAAGCTATTTCTGTCCACCATCATTTGATTATATAAAAGTAACCAACCAAAAATAGTTTCCGTTAGTCAGTACGATTCCACACTGGAATTAGGATAGGTTTGTTTATTATCTGTATTCTTGTTAGTCTATTTTATTTCCAGCAACAGTAATAGGTTTCTGGAAACAGAACTTCTTTTACGATGTGTGAACATGTGGCTATGTTTTCGTATGCATGCCACTTTTAAACACATTTTCAAGAATATATATTATTTACAAAGGCAGGTTGTGAGGTTCACAGGTCTTGGAGCGAGCCGTCTGCTCACGACCATGAAGACTATGTGCTATGTGATGAAATGTAACTCAAACCCTGGTCGAGCATTGTAACTGCTCATCTCATATGTATATCATTAATGTTTACCAGACATGCAGCAACATAGACATGTTAAATAGCATGGGACTCAGTCGAAATCAAAAGGTGTAAACACACTTGTTACTCTCNCTGATAATATGATGTTAAATAGCATGGGACTCAGTCGAAATCAAAAGGTGTAAACACACTTGTTACTCTCTGGAATTACTAATCAGTCCGAGACACTCAAATTATTATGAAGCAACCACATAAGCGTTCATAAAAATAAGAAAAATTCAGCACAATGAAAAATAGTGAATTTATTAAATTTCCAGAAGCAATGAAAAAAAAATTTTTTAATTAATATGGGAACTGCATTGAGTACTGCCCTAGCAGGATTCAACATAATATTTGTGAATTAATTTATTGTGCATAAGAAACCTTACTTGTATGTATGGATTATTGGAATTGTCTTATCTGAGATGACTTCCGAGATGTCTGCCGTAGTACTGCTACGATGGATTTCCCTTGAAACTAGCCTCGTGTGCTGACGTTCTCCTATTCCTGTTCTAGGCACCTCGTACAACTGGTATTGCTGCTGGAACTCGGTCGTCACATCTCCACTTATGCTGAAAAATTTGCAAGACGAACCTTCATATCTAGTCAGCATGCATTCGGTTCCCTCGTGTGAGGTTTCAACACAATACCACCGTAAATTTCCTTTGTACAGCACAAACGTCAGGAAGCTATATCTATCTGTAGTTTCTGAAGTACGTAACAAAAATTTGTTTTTAATAACAGCAAAACATATGTCTTTCTATCTATCGAATTAATATAAACAATTTGATAGCTTTCCGAACTGCAGGTAGACAGTTTTTGGTTGAGAGGAGTTTGATTAAATTTTACAAACAATGCAGTTTGAAGGACGCTGTCGGATGCGATGCCAGCTGCCGTGCCCTTATCTGTGTAGAGGAGGGGGGGGGGACAGGCCCGCAGCGTAAATACTCTGTGTGTCTGTCGCTGGAAAAAAGAAACGTAACCAGCGAAGGAAGATGCATCGTGCGTGACGAATTTCGCCCACACCGGCAAGCACCCACGACCGTTAAATCTTTCAACTTCATTCTTTTTCAGCATACTTAATTCTAATAATCTCGTAAATTCTTTCCGCCGGTGTGGGAGGTCAATAGGGTGCCAGGAGGGAACAGACGTCTCTCCTACCTTCGTATTCTGTTCTTGCGAGGCAAGTTTTTATGACGTAAATAATCAACAACGACTGTGGCGCTGCTCTCTAGAGTGTCTGTGTATCTGTGAACCCTGTTCGTACTTGTCATACCCGAACTGTATATGAACTGTGGCATCTTTAATAAATAAACTTAAAGAATAATAAACCGGAACTTGACTACTTTATTTGGTATTTAATGGGCACCTTTTAAAGAGTTTGTGTTTCTACTACTAAGCTAGCCGAGTGGTAATTTCCAGCCGTCAATACCTTGACGTGCATCCTTATAAATATGGCAGAACGAGCCGCGTGCAACGTTACGACCCCTCTGCAGCCGGCAGTAGGAGGGGATGTAAGCTGGCACGCACCCAGCGCAGGATGGCATTGTGCTGCGGGCAGTTAGCTTACAGGTGGCGGCAGTCAGCCCATTCACCCTACCCTGGCTTCAAAGGTATTTGTGGCATGTACAGCCTAATGTCTTGGAGCTGGGGGGGGGACACAGCTGTAGAGGAGGCTAAAGTGAGTACGGGACATTGCCCGTGGCATGTCAAGGAGAGCCCAACAGGAACTTCCTTTGGGGAAAAGCTCAGTGGTACGGACACCAACTCGTTGCAGAAATACCAAAGACCATGATGCCGCTATTCATCCCACCAACCAAAACTTCTGGGAAGCACAACCCCTGATTAGGGCCAACACCAGCCAAGAAGTATACCAACCCGCCCTGCCCCACAAGAGTAAACAAGAGACAAAGACCATAGATTGTGCCAAGTAGTCTGCTTAGATAAGTTAACCGACATCCCTACAGTAGTCCGTAATTTGATACCTGATAGCCTCCTTGACACGTACTATTCTTCACCCAGAGGCATCAATATGTAACATTTGTAGGTTGGTGTGACTGTGCTTAGGGCGGCATCACGTGTCGCAGCAAGCCAGAAGAGGGTCTGTTGGCCTCGGCAGTCCTATCCATTGTCCAATGGTTGCTCAGCTGTATGCTACATGCCCTGAAGAACGCCAGCGAGCTGCGAGCCGGCAATACAGAGTACACAGCCATGCTGGACAAGCCTGCAAGCATCCTGAATGAACTGCTCCGGTGCGACTTCATGGTCGCCATGTGCTACCTCGCTAAACACGAGTCCCTCGGTGAGTTTCTCTCTAGTCCTCAGTGCTAATGGCTGTTTACAGTAAAGTGAGCACTTTTGAAATCAAACATTCAACAAAATCAAGGCCCATTACTACATAATGCGCTGGCATGCAGGCTTCCAGTAAATTGGCAGAAAATTACTAACAATAGTACTAAGACATGAATTNCCAACAAAATCAAGGCCCATTACTACATATATACTACATAATGCGCTGGCATGCAGGCTTCCAGTAAATTGGCAGAAAATTACTAACAATAGTACTAAGACATGAATTTATATTTATAGTGTAATAGGTAAATTTATGACTGACTACTGAAGTCTTAAGTGTTTTGTTTTGTACACATAACACATTTATACTCTTAAAGATTCATTGGTTTCTACTTCTATGACACTTGAATAAATTGAGAAGTCCATGCAACGTTAATCTTACATACAGTGGAAGGATACAAAAAGAGAGAGGAAGTAGATCCTGTGCAGGGCTTTCAAAAGTGTTCAGTTACGTAACCATCAACAACCTTGACACGTGACGTCTGTGATAGACGGGGACGTCACGGTAGGGCTAGTTTTGGTGTGTCTGTTAGAGAAACGGCTGACTGTCAAGATTGACTTATGGTTTGCTCACTGAAGCCCGACTGCTATACGTGAGGTACGCGGTTTGGCGACTTGGTACAAAGTCTGAAGTGTGCCGAATGACCTTAATATTACCGGCCTGCACACCACAACTGGTTTACCTTTGATGGGTGTAGCTCCTGGCTCTGCTTCAGCTGGGGTTGGCTCCTTTTGGAGTTCGTGCCCAGGCTCGGGACGAAGGTGGTGCTGCAACGGGTGATGCAGGTAGAGGCCCGAGGAGGGCTGCTGGCTTGGCTGAGGTGGCACCACAGGTTTGTGAGACCCAGTGGTACGTTGAGTCCTTGGCGGAGGGCGACGACAATGAGATGTGGTTATTTGGCTGTCTTGAATTGGAGGGAGGGAGCTTGGAGTTGACGCCTCTCAACTGTCGGGTGGCTTGAACTCGTTCCCTGGGGGTTATCCTGCAAAGAGCAGTTGGGTATGGGTTACAGCCCAAGTTAAGCTTGGAGTTGGTAGCTGCCTATTTAATATGCAACCTGGTACCACTCCTACGAGTGTAAGGCATGTAGGTTGGTTCTACGGTCAGCCATGCAAAAGAGGAGCAGCCGACGAAGTACCCTAACTAAGTGTTGAGCCAAGCCGAGGCTGAGCCAACCAGATTTGTACCCAAGTACTCTAACCGGCGACAGTTCAGCGTGGTGGTTAGAGCGGTGGGTTTACCCCGGTGGTCTGACAATGACGTGGGTGTGAACCAAATGGGCCAGACCTCCAGACCCAGTCTGTCACTCTTTCTGGCGACAGTTCAGCACGGTGGAAGAGTGAATGGACTGGACTGACTGACTAACTGCATTGTGGTTGTGACCTAATGGTTGGGTCTCTACTGTACTGCATACCAGGTGCACAGTATGGATGGCCGTCTAATGTGTATTGTTTTGACGTACGTGCACC
>NQII01002324.1:0-53139 GCA_002778355.1 Clitarchus hookeri
TCTTCAGTCTTCAGTCTTGTGTTTTGGGTCCTCTTCTTCAGGTTCAAGGTTGTCTTCTTGTAGTTCGTTTGATTCTCCGAGAGTTGTTGGGTCTTCTTCGGTGGCTTTCACATTCATACGCACGGAAGCGTGTGGTTTCAGAACGTTATATTATGTTTCTTCATAAATCCCGCTTTTTTACGCATCAGCAGCAATTCGTGTTACCACTCGGAAGGCTCACAGAATTGGTTCTAGCAGAATTTATTTTCATGACAGGATTACTACGTAGATATAAGTATGTCAGTGAAACAAAATATGGAATTAAAAGAAAAAGTAGGCTGACTAGGCTCTTATTTGCGCACAATGCCAAGGCTATCGCAGAAAAAAAAAATGAATAGAAAAAATAACTTTATAATTGCGTAACCACTATTTGCAATAAGCTGCACTGTATTATAAATCTGTGCTACATATATTTATTTAAGCAGTTGTTGGAGGGGAGTAAGCGGAGAAGACCTAGTGCCTGTTACGTCCAACGTGGGACGGTACTTAGTTTTTTCTTCGCTGTGCATGTGCGATACCTATGGAGAAATGCTGAACATTGAAAACTAGTGTAGACTGTGAACCGCCACGATGATCGGCGAGATAACATTTGCCGTAGACAATNAATGCTGAACATTGAAAACTAGTGTAGACTGTGAACCGCCACGATGATCGGCGAGATAACATTTGCCGTAGACAACGACACAGGGATTGTGCGATAACGAAGCGTCACGGCAAAGATAACCATTATGTAAGAATACAAGTTGCCCGTCGTGACATATATGTAATTTTGTGTGGCACTGTTGTTTCGCACAACTGGGCTACTTTTTTTTTCAGACGATTGCTCATTGCTTCGGTGAACTACATAGTTCTTTATTGCCCTTCTTGTTATGTAGCCAGTACATCATTATCTTAAAGTGTCTCAGTGCCGTCTCGCAGTGTGTAGTTGGTACTTTGGTCATCAACCATTCAGTTTGGAAGGAAAAAGGCAGGCTAATGAAAACGCATTCTCAGTAGAATGCGGGACTTAATTTCCAGTATCGATTTAATTCATGTAGGCTTATGTAATTTCATAAGCCTGTGGATGCGGGCTTAACATTTTGGTGGATGTCTCTTTCATTTGGACTTTACAAGTGTTTCAAATTGTAGATAGGCCCTAATAAAATTGGTGATGATTGATATTGAAACATGAACATGACTAAATTTGTGAAGAACATACTACGTAAGAAACCGGTTTGGTTCCGTCGTGAGAGGGGTTAAGTTTTCAATTCAAACATATTATTTTTCAGTATTTATAGGTTATTGCAGACGTTCGGCAGACAATCAGAATGACGTTAACATTTTTATGAAAATTATGTTTTGTATTGCTAAAATGCAAAAAGAAAAATTAAAGAGCAATCTAAATTACCGTGACAGTGTATAGGCCAAAAAACAATACATTAATAATGCCTAATGAGAACACTAGGTAGTAAAAGAGCTCAATAGTCAAATCAAATTAATTCAGAAAATTTTATTGGATATCAACGTACACAATAATTTCTTACAATGTTTAAGCTTTTTCGTAAAATTAGCACACAAGTACTGCAGCATTTTTCAGTTACTCGGTTTTGTAAATTTTAAACATTTTAATGAGATGTTGNAAAATTAGCACACAAGTACTGCAGCATTTTTCAGTTACTCGGTTTTGTAAATTTTAAACATTTTAATGAGATGTTGACTTGAGCTCTTTTTCAGACAAAACTTCCAAGATGATTTCCTATCCTTATGGATGTCCTCATCTACTTAAATAACGACAATTAACAGTGGTTTAATTGTGGTCTTAAGTTTTTGTTATAAAATGCATGGTGTTAATTTTTTACGAATTTAAATGCTATTTACATTAATAGAATGAAATTAAGAGCGCTGGAACAGAGACTGGGTACTGCGACTATCTTGGATGACGTCACGCCGAAACCACCTGCTCTGTCATTCCTCATAAATGATGAACGACCATCTTGAATTTCCCTTTTCTCCCTCCTGTCTTATCGTTCCACCTCCGCACTTCATGCTCTTGCTTTCTGATTAGTTTTCTCATGCTCTTGCATTCCGATTAGTTTTCTCATGCNTCCACCTCCGCACTTCATGCTCTTGCTTTCTGATTAGTTTTCTCATGCTCTTGCATTCCGATTAGTTTTCTCATGCTCTGACATACCTATGTTACGTTTCTGACGCTCTGTCATTCCTTCGTGTCTCTCTCTCGTCCGTTCTATCACTTGGGAGGTGGGGGTTTCTCATATTCCTCCCGGTCTCCTTTATTTTCTGTCTTGACGTCCTTTCCTCTCTCTCATGCTTTTCGCGTCCTCTATCTTGGATGCCATCACCGTCGTCTGCTGTAGGGGGCCATCTNATCACCGTCGTCTGCTGTAGGGGGCCATTTTTGATTACCGCATCTGCCACCAGAGCATGCTAAGCTATCTTTAATTCCAGTGCCTGCCGCCAATCGGCTGCTGTAGGCGGCCATCTTTGATTCTTGCACCTGCCACCAGTGTGTGAAGTTTTACCGTTCGCGGCTAGGAGCGTTGGTATCGGCGCTGACATTTTGTGCAGGGGCGCGCTAGCATCGGGGGGTGTAGTTCAAATGGTAGTCGCCAGCATTGGGAATTTTTTTTAGTCTGTTGATGTTTCGAAACTCAAAAAATGCCTAAGGGGCATGCGGGATCGTTTCGACACCCCTTGGGTTGCCAATCGAGCGTCTTGATCACAAGACCACTACGACATCTAGGAGAAGAGGGGTGTTTAACGACGAATACGTATATAGTTATTACCATCCCGACATGTGGGGAAAAATGTGGACAGGCCTCGACATTATATATAAAATCGCCATTGCATGGTTCTGAGAATAAATATAGTAAATAAATCGCCCTACGCACTCTCCAGACAATACACTCATCATCTCATAAAAGACTGCGGGCATCGCGCGCGCACGTACACACACTTCTTAAATGTGTATTATTTATATAGCATGAAAAAAATACCGACATTCTAACATTCAGATAAAAGTAAATATATATACATTAAAAAAATTGTGTATGTCGCGTCTACATAAAATTTATATGAATTCATACACAGCCAATTGCGCACACCGTACACATGTCTCGATCATGCGAGCACTATTGTCTCTCCAACTTGTCCAGGCATGCGAGACAGTGAGCACACTGCTGTACCTCTAACTTTTCTGCGCTCGCGTGGTACAGGACGCAGTCACCACTCGCACGTGGGAAACATTTCTTTCCTATTGTCCTGTTACAATTAGTAGTAGGATAAAAAACACTAAATTAAACTTACACAACTTTTGTCAGAACATCGTGGCCATTCTTTCACCTATAAAATTCCGCCAACTTCACGCTCTGCCATTAGTCATTACATGCAAGCAACATCTATCTTGTCTGAAGAATTTTCGAGTTCATTGCCCGTCATGCAACTTCTCACATTCCTTCAGTTGGCTGTTATGTCCGAACTGTCGAGCGCGTGCACTTCTGTATCCTGGATTCCCACACACCGAAGCCATAGTCGTCAAAATTCATAACATAGACATCACTGCCGACAACGAACAGGATGGTAGTAATAAGTACGCCCTAAGCCCTCGTATAAGCATAGTAGGCTACCATTTCCCACCAACCGAAGCTAGAGTCACCACACTAGTATAATAGGCATTACGTCCGATGACAAACAGGGTGGTGGGGACATATATACTTTAAGCCCTCTTATAAGCATAGTTGCTCGACATTTCCCACCCACCGAAGCTACGGACATCACGTCCGACTGCAGTCAAAGAGATAAGAACAAGTAGGCTTTAAACCCTGTTGTAAGCATAGTTGGTCAGCATTCCCAAACCGTTGAAGTTCGGGAACACGTAACAAACGTCCCCACATGTAATGGAAAGATAAGTGTGCGTATACATACAAGTGTCGCTAAGTTACAGTTTCATTTAGGAGTGTAGTTTCGGAAATAGCACACACACGCATCGATTCGCATGCACTCGACAATCCCTCACCACCATCTTTGTCGTCTGCTACTGCCGTCATTGTCTACTACCGTAGGTGTCTACCAACTTGGACCCCCCTGAGCGACAGCTAGCCTCCCTTCGTCCACCGTCATCCAGGTTGTGAATATATATATGTGTGTGTATATATATATATATATATGCTAGCATGGGTAACAAACAACTACATGGCAAAAAATCAATATTTATACAAATTCGCTGCGTGCATGATGTACATAGTTGTGGGTAACGGGTACGTAGTTGTGGCTNAAAAAATCAATATTTATACAAATTCGCTGCGTGCATGATGTACATAGTTGTGGGTAACGGGTACGTAGTTGTGGCTAAGTCGCTTATCCACGCCTGTCTGTGTATTCGGTTAGTACTTCTAAACTACTGNGTAACGGGTACGTAGTTGTGGCTAAGTCGCTTATCCACGCCTGTCTGTGTATTCGGTTAGTACTTCTAAACTACTGGATGGATTTAGATGTTGTTTCCAACATCATTTAGAGAATTTCTTGAGGAAGGTTTTGGTGCATAATACATTTATATTTAATGTAAGTATAGTAGAGATATGTCGAACCGTTTGTAATAAAGTCTTAAAAAACAGCTTTTAGGTCACATGCATGGCTTGCGCTGACTAAACCACAAGAGATACATCAAATTAATGTACTACAGAATCGTAGCTCTCAAACAGGTCTACAGAAAAGTCCGCGATAGCGTATGTTGTCTTTCAAAGTATCGCTGTAAAAACTAAGTTGTTACCGGGCGAAGCCGGGCCGGTTCGCTAGTATTAACATAAACAAACACAGTCAGTCGTACACAAGGGCCGGCGGCCCGAGTCATCGTTAGCATGGGTAACCCTTAACAACCAGCCATATATTGAAAAATAAAGGAGTATACAATTGCATCGATAGCAAATAATACATAGTCGCAGGTTACACTAAACATATACGCATTAATATAAATAAACACAGTCAGCTTAACGCAAGGGTGTGGGAAACCGAGTGTAAAAGATACGAAACCTTCCTGTACATGAAAAATCAGTCACGTAACAAACAAAGGATTGGCATATATGCAAGTACATCACGAACATTTCATAACGAGTCACAATATATAAAAAAATACCCGATGAAATCACAGTCCATAATAGTGATATCAGTGTTGCTACCATGCCAAGAAGTTTAGTAAAAGCTAAAATGCATGCCGACATGAGAAAGTATGGCTAAAATGCATGCCGACATGAGAAAGTATGAATTATCACAAGGGCCACCGTCAAAAATGACTACAATGCATCAAGTGCGATACACTTTATGTGACTTGTAAAGACTGTGTTCCTTTGCTTGCCGCCAAACAACATACATTTAAACCATTAGTCGCGCAAGAGAGACGTCACTGCTACGCGCTGATGCAAACAGATATAAAAAACAGTTCTTAAAGCAAAAATGTATAATAATTTAACGACCAGTGTATATTGCGCGAGCATGCGACGCCGAGAATCAGAGATGCGGTAAGGACAACACTGCTACACACTGCTACACACTGATGCAAACTGATGTAAAAATAAAATGTAAAGGAATATAGTTATAAGCACTTACCAAACAGCGCAATTTAATATTACTCAAGTGTCGTGTGCTGTATACTGTGTTAAACGATGCTGGACAAGACCAGGCCATCCTAGTCAGTACAACAGAATAGCAAACGACTTCCGTACGAACCGACTGAAACGAAACCATCACATTCAGAGTACAGCCAACACTAGTAGCGGAACACATCCGACCCGGCCGACGTTGTGCGATCAACTAACATCGTGAGAATCTGTAAGGCAGCCCAGGTGGTCGGCCGGCAGCTTGGGCACCATGCAGATCTCGGCAAGTCGAAGGGATGGCACAGAACACTAGCTGAAAGAGAGAGAGAGAGAGGGAGATACGCGTTATGCTCCAGGGCGGTAGACCAGCCGAGTCACACATGCACTTTTCCATTACGTGAGGAATTCAATTATACAGTAAAAGGTAACAATTTACTTTGTGTAGGTTCAATTTTATAGTGAGCCCTAACGTTTCNGAGGAATTCAATTATACAGTAAAAGGTAACAATTTACTTTGTGTAGGTTCAATTTTATAGTGAGCCCTAACGTTTCACAGGAAAAATTTACTACACGATACGTTATTAAAAACTTTTTTTTTGTGAGTATTTAGTAGCGACATTATNTTACGAGAGGAATTCAATTATACAGTAAAAGGTAACAATTTACTTTGTGTAGGTTCAATTTTATAGTGAGCCCTATCGTTTCACAGGAAAAATTTACTACACGATACGTTATTAAAAACTTTTTTTTTGTGAGTATTTAGTAGCGACATTATNCGTTTCACAGGAAAAATTTACTACACGATACGTTATTAAAAACTTTTTTTTTGTGAGTATTTAGTAGCGACATTATCATTAGTAGAATATGTACATTTCAGTACAGTTTTCACATCATCGCCAGCAGTTCTGGAGGCAGTTCCTGTCTATTTGTAACATCTTCGTTTATTTTCTATACATGTTAGCAGTACATGTTTGTCCTTTACAATTTCTGTAGGTCCGTATGTCTCGCACTTCCCATAATACATTTCTGCAACACTTTTATTTCCTTCAACGCCTACTGTTTCGAAACACTATGCAAGTCCTCGTAATGATGTGAGCACTCGAATTGGGTGGTAGACACACAGACACCTCAGTCAAAGACAGATGATAAGTCTAAAGAGGAAGAAGACAGGACCCAAGAAGTCGATGTAATGAGCCAAGAAGTCTGTGGCACTGGCGTAGGTCCCATTAGCTCTGGAGTTCTCGATGCCGCAGAAGCTAGACGAGTTGATCTAAACACATCCATCGACTAACTGACGAACTCCACAGGCGAGGGTTGTCTGCAGCACAGTATAGCGTAACACACACACCCCCCCCCCCNCCCCCCCCAAGAAGGAAGTACCTATAATCAATCAGATGTTAAAGCTTCATGTCGGATGCTTTCAACATATCAAGCTGTAAACATTAGCATGTCTCTTTAAAATATAGCTTCGAATAAACTGATGTTGGTACAGGATATCGCTTATGTCCACCCTACTCACTTTTAGGTCTTTAAAAGCAGTTCGTACCACCACACATCGCCAGTACTTCTTTCTCTCGTTGAGATGACATAGTGAAAATTATGGGATGTTGTTCTAGCGGTCAGAAACATTGTATCATCTATCGTGACATATGGGAATATTAAATCGCTTGCAGCACCCGATAGATACCGAGTTTTCATACCTGCCTAAAGAATTGTTTCTCGCATATGCACTACACGATGTAAAATTAGTTTACAAACTCCTACCTGTTTATCTGTAACCGGACGAAAAGACTCTTGGTTGTCTCCTTTGCCTAGAATGTTTTCAAGGTAGTGCTACCATTACATATACACCACATTCCAGGAGCTGGTGTAAGACGACTAAGATGCAGTGTAAACAGTATACAAGCGAGCATCATGTAAAAACGCGCCGTGTCATGTCGCCAGTCGCCACTTCAGCCANATGCAGTGTAAACAGTATACAAGCGAGCATCATGTAAAAACGCGCCGTGTCATGTCGCCAGTCGCCACTTCAGCCAACTTCGTATTTGTAACCGCCCCGCCATCACATCTAAATATATTATAGGTTAATTAATAAGTTTTCAGAAATTATATTCTCGTTTTATTTTTAAAATACAAATGAAAAAATTATAATTTTTACTGTGATTGTTATGAAATATGCTAAAATTGAAAACATTTATAATTTTCTTGCCGTAACTAGAGCTGCGAATCATCTAGGGAGAGGGAGAGGGAGAGAGAGAGAGAGGAGAAGGAGGGGGGAGGCGATCTACAAGCTCCACTCTGGTCCGCCTATTAAAGTTACTTCCTCGGACTAAAAAAAACTACATGTCANATGCAGTGTAAACAGTATACAAGCGAGCATCATGTAAAAACGCGCCGTGTCATGTCGCCAGTCGCCACTTCAGCCCACTTCGTATTTGTAACCGCCCCGCCATCACATCTAAATATATTATAGGTTAATTAATAAGTTTTCAGAAATTATATTCTCGTTTTATTTTTAAAATACAATTGAAAAAATTATAATTTTTACTGTGATTGTTATGAAATATGCTAAAATTGAAAACATTTATAATTTTCTTGCCATAACTAGAGCTGCGAATCATCTAGGGAGAGCGAGAGAGAGAGAGGAGAAGGAGCGGGGAGGCGATCTACAAGCTCCACTCTGGTCCGCCTATTAAAGTTACTTCCTCGGACTAAAAAAAACTACATGTCATTACGGCCTACGCACCGTAATTTGCAGTGATATTTTTTGAATGTAACAGTAAAATATGTATTCACCAGTGCTACTTAGAAACTTAAATATTTTAATATGCAGTGTTTAATTTGCAAATAGAATACCAAAAACTAGGCTAATATTTTAACTGAGAACTAGTTCTTGCTGGTCTTTGCCAGCACATTGCTGCTCTCACAGTTTTTAATTCGTATTGAATACTTTATAAAAATTACAAGTTATGCTATAGACATATTGTCGACTAAGTATATTCTGGAAGGATGGAACTATCCTTGAAAGGGTAGCTGAATCTGAAATTTATTGTTCGTAACACAGCCAGAATGAAAGAAAAATCTCGGAGTGTATGGATAATGCATTATTGAACGACGAAGTGCAAACCTAAAAATATTGGTTGCTGATTTTAACCCCTTTATATAAAAACGGATATACTGGAACCCCACATGTGCTTTTACAAATGTAACCATGTGGCACTTTTGGGTAGTTCCCCGCGGATTAATAATCGTCCATACATGTTAAAAACAATTCGCTTTGCGGGTTAACCCTACACGCCATCGTCTTAGAGAAATTAATGCATAATGAACTGCAACATTTTCAGTGTTTGATAATATTGCATTAATTTCTGAAAATGGTGGTGTTTAGCATAAAAACAAAACACTGTTTTTATTTACCATGTACGGTAGATTACTAGGCCACAGAAGCAGCAAAAAATATCAGACGGTTACGTGTTTAAAAGTGCATATAGGATTCCTATCCATACGTTTTATGGAAGGGGGCTGAAAGCCTCGCCTAATTTTTATGGCTTGCACATCGTCGTTCAATACTGCATTATCCAGAAACTCGAGAGATTTCTCTTTCGTTCTGGCTGTGTCAAGACAAATATAAACTTCAGCCTCAGCTACACTTTCAAGGATGAGAGGGTAAATTGTGTTTTTAATAAATGCTCAATTTGATTGATTCAGACTACGGAGCGTGAATGCTATCCGGTGACTATAAAACAATGATGGTAAACATTTGCCTTTCTTTAGTCACTCTAAATGTTCAACACTGAAATACTTATAATATTTACTTTTCGAGAATCTTTAGCATCTGAAATATCGCCTCATGGCTGTCAGTGTAACGTCATTGTTCTCACTGAACCGAATGCCCAGATATATTTATCCTTTAACTAAAAACACAGTTTTTTCAATATAGACTTCACAAAACCTTTTGTGGCACAAACAAAATTTCGTGTCATTCCAGTTTTTATTGGCAACCACAAAACGATTTCTATGGTCAGCAATAAATTCAGTGTGTTGGTAGGCAATAATGTGTACGTTGGTCACAGGAGATGCTAAAATTCAAGCAGCAGTACTTGTTAAGGAGGCTGACAAAAGTGTTTTGCGAATTGCAGGTTTTGGTAGATACATACCTAAGGTTTAACAACTATTGAAAACCAACATCTTTATGGCCGGACCGGGAATCTTACCCAGGTTCTCTCGAATGCGAGTTCAGTATCTCACCACTGCGCCGCCGCCTTGCTCGATGACGGGGGCATTGACGTGAGCATGTACACGACATAAATCTAATATGTGGCACACATCATAATATCTGCACACTTCACTTAATGGAAAGTTTATTTTCTGGAACCATTTATGTGTAACATTTTCTTATAAAGGAGTTAGGTAATCCTTCCCCTATTTCTTAAGAATACCTCTCATAAAAGGATGTAGTTTTGCAGTCGCAGCAAAATTTTTTACTGTAAACGACATGCATGCTATTACTGTCAACCAAATATTTGGTGGCAGCCAGTAAACATGGCTTTGGTACTTGTCAATTTACGAGTTATTTTGCTCCACAATCTGTTTTCTACCAGTTACAAAATTTCGCCTTCGAAAGCATCAATAAAATAGTTTTTGTAACCACTAAAGTAGAAGGGAAATGCCGAATCCAGCGCGGGAAAAAGTTGCTTAAATCGGAAGGTAGCCCCCTGGCGCTGTAAANATGGCTTGCACATCGTCGTTCAATACTGCATTATCCAGAAACTCGAGAGATTTCTCTTTCGTTCTGGCTGTGTCAGGACAAATATAAACTTCAGCCTCAGCTACACTTTCAAGGATGAGAGGGTAAATTGTGTTTTTAATAAATGCTCAATTTGATTGATTCAGACTGCGGAGCGTGAGTGCTATCCGGTGACTATAAAACAATGATGGTAAACATTTGCCTTTCTTTAGTCACTCTAAATGTTCAACACTGAAATACTTATAATATTTACTTTTCGAGAATCTTTAGCATCTGAAATATCGCCTCATGGCTGTCAGTGTAACGTCATTGTTCTCACTGAACCGAATGCCCAGATATATTTATCCTTTAACTAAAAACACAGTTTTTTCAATATAGACTTCACAAAACCTTTTGTGGCACGAACAAAATTTCGTGTCATTCCAGTTTTTATTGGCAACCACAAAACGATTTCTATGGTCAGCAATAAATTCAGTGTGTTGGTAGGCAATAATGTGTACGTTGGTCACAGGAGATGCTAAAATTCAAGCAGCAGTACTTGTTAAGGAGGCTGACAAAAGTGTTTTGCGAATTGCAGGTTTTGGTAGATGCATACCTAAGGTTTAACAACTATTGAAAACCAACATCTTTATGGCCGGACCGGGAATCTTACCCAGGTTCTCTCGAATGCGAGTTCAGTATCTCACCACTGCGCCGCCGCCTTGCTCGATGACGGGGGCATTGACGTGAGCATGTACACGACATAAATCTAATATGTGGCACACATCATAATATCTGCACACTTCACTTAATGGAAAGTTTATTTTCTGGAACCATTTATGTGTAACATTTTCTTATAAAGGAGTTAGGTAATCCTTCCCCTATTTCTTAAGAATACCTCTCATAAAAGGATGTAGTTTTGCAGTCGCAGCAAAATTTTTTACTGTAAACGACATGCATGCTATTACTGTCAACCAAATATTTGGTGGCAGCCAGTAAACATGGCTTTGGTACTTGTCAATTTACGAGTTATTTTGCTCCACAATCTGTTTTCTACCAGTTACAAAATTTCACCTTCGAAAGCATCAATAAAATAGTTTTTGTAACCACTAACAAATCTTTTCTCTCAGTGTTTGCACAGGTATATAGTTGTTAAATAACCAAACGAGTTATTTATTTAGAGTCCTTCTGAAGGTCGCATAGATCGCTATTGCTTTTCGCGGCTTCAAAATTGTCAATGTTTCGTGAGATCTGCCGGGCTACTGTGACTCAAGTATGCAAATGATCCCGACAAGTTTAAATGGTCGCGACGCCATAAATTATTGTAACCTGTCTCCGACAAATGGACCCGTTAAGGTCAGTTCACGATAATTTTCGTGTACGTAAGAGAAGTTTTAATAGAACGTTTACAAAACTATGTAGTTCATAGTGAATGTGCTCGTCTTAAGTTCAACCAATCACACATGACTAGAAATTAACTTGATTTTAGTAAAAGTGGTTTATTAGCAAATTACATTTCCTTTCATTTAATTTCATTTGCATCCTTATTCTATCAGTACTTACTGCAGAGGAGTAGTCAATAATATTACTCAAAACATACGGTGCAATATTAAAATACAGTTAATTATTGAATACCTCTTAGCCGTATTTTTTAAATGAGTAAAGGGAAATAAAAACATAACTTTTCTTTTAGAAGTAAAATATTATATTAGTATGAATTAATTACTTTTTATTCATTTATTCTCCTTCAGTTATATTGGCTGAAGGCATTACGTAAACGACACGAAATACAGTATCGCCATTTCCTATACGTCGAAGATGTTCCTACACAGTACATACGCGATGCTCATAAACATTTTCGTAAAAATGCATTATTTCATTCTGATACGTACACGTTCGTTATGCACACTTTTTAATGGTAAACATATCTTTAAGGGGGATCAGTTACCACCATCTTCGAATTAGCTAATATTCTTCGTAAGGTTGATTACAAAAGTTTTAACGTAATTTTTTTTTACATAAGTCCATAAATAACAGCTTCTCCAACTTTGTAAAATTATTACAGCTTCCCTTCTTTATTAATTCTTAACTTGTGATGGCCAAGAATATATATATATATATAAGTAATTATTTGTTTGCAGGTGATTGTGTAGATGGTACAAACAACAGCAGTCGAGCAATAACTGCTTTAAAAAATGTAAAATGCGAAGCTTTTTTTTTTGCTGAAAGGAGCTACGCGCCTGTCACTCTTTTCACTGCCTTCAGAATCCTGCTATTCCATAGCGGCCATTTGCGACCATTCGCCTTCGCGAGCACTGCAAACAGGGGCGAACCTTCCTAGTTTATTCGAGGAACAGTATTTAATGAATTGCGTTGAACGCCAGAGATTAATATTGGTATAATTTTTCCACCATATGCCACTTTCCAATTACATTTCTTTATTTCATATAAATATTTGATTGCCTAGCACGACAGGGAACCTGAGCTCCGCCCCCCTTCGTTTGTTTAATATTTTCTTGACCGACTTTACACAGGACTGGCGGCTTTTAGCTGTCGCAGTTTCAAAGTTATAACACATCGAGCTGGCCTGTGAAGAGGTTTAACTGGCAATGACAACATTGTCACCCCCTCCCTGTGTATCCTCGCGCTTTAACGTGAACCTGACATAATAACTTGACATCTATAAATTCGTACGATAATCATGTGACACGTTTGAATGCAAGTTCTGCGATAGTTTAAGTGATATTAATAATTGCATAATATATTGAGGTACAAAACACTCACATGCAGCATTACCTCAAAATTGACTTGTTACACGCTATCTTCCGCCATTCTGAGAGAGCGTCTCTAGGAAAAGTAACTCGTCTCTCACTAACTATACAACTTATTGCCACTGACAGTGACGCAGTGGTAACGCTGGACTCTCATTCGTGCGAATCTGGGTTCGATTACCGGTATGGCCATACTGATTTTGCTTTACGTTTTTCGAAATTACTCCAGACGAATGCTGGGTTGATTCGTTGGTAAAGGCCGTAGCCGATTCCGTTTGCGTGTTTGTCCGATAAGACATTAAGACGTAACGTATTACCCCCAATGAGGTGCCGAAATAGAGCAATGAAAGACTCTCAAAGTGAGTTTATGATCTCTGTTGAAAATGTATTCTGTGTGCAGCGTGTAACGACCTCTGCGGTACTGTGACTGGGCTAGTAATGCCGTGGATTGAAAGTCGGAAACAATTTTGTTTGGATTCGGAGTCTCTTTAAACGTAGCAACTACGACTCCGACTTATCTGACAGTCCTTTAAAGCCCGAAGATGCTGTTAATATTGCAAGGATTAGCACAAAAAAATAGTATATTACACGTGCAAAATACTGATCCGCAAATTTAGTTAGGTAAACAGACATTACCTGGCCTTTAGATGACGAAGCGCACGGAGACAAATGCACACCAGTTGTTCCTGAACAGCAGTACTCAATTTCGTTATTGTTTTTTCAATCACTTTGTTTTTAAATCTTATCAAATCGATAATCTTTTCTAGTAGAATTTATGTAAAAGCAATTTTTTTTGCAACCAGGGACTATGGAGTCGCAGTAGAAATTTTTGCATATCGACTCTACAATCGTGTGGGCCAGTGCATATTTGAGTCCAAGAGAGAAAAAAACAGTTTCATGACGCAAACGTGATAAGTATTTAAACGGAAGGAAGAAGCTAGGAACATTCTGTTTGCAAAGAAAATATATAAAGGAGTAATCACACCTGAATTGTTGATGTAACATCCTGTGTGTCTACGATGTGGCCGCGCACATTTTCCGTTCGGGCGGAAAGTATTACTTTTACAGCGACGTGTATGTTTATAGTAGTCTGGATGCAGGTAATATGCGAGCAGGCAGCTCTAATTTTAGTTACTTATTTATTTTTAATATTACCTATTAGGTGTTTGAAGTGCTAATAAACAAAACTAACAGAAATGCTGAATATAATACCACATTTATGCATGCGTGTATTTATTATAAGCTATATTTAAAGGCTAACTTTTTTAATAAGAGCTTATCAAATTCGTTTTTGAGATTTTATGTTAAACGTAATATTAGTGTAGTCTATTCGTCTATTCGCGATTTCTTCGCACTTTTAGAATCAAACTTTGTAAAATTACCCCATGTTTCTTAAATGGTTGTTTCTTAAATTTGCAATATAACAAACGTTTTATACTTCTTTTAAATAAATAGTAAAGTAAAGTAAATATTTTACTTTTGGTTAATGGAACTTTTACTTATATTTTATTAATTAATTATGTTTCATATATATTCAATACAAATAAAAACAGTGAGATATAGTTCCCATGCAAAGCTGAGTGCGCACGAATTCGATGTATTGTCCTTTCAGTGTAATCTTCTGGACCTGGTTTGCATGAGACGGAGGAATATTTTGGAAGTACAACTTTCGCAGGGCTTTAGAAAAGTTGGAAGTAACCGCGAATAAACTACATCATTGTCGTTTTGGCATGGTTATATGAGAATGACTATAAAGCGAGGAGTGGAAGGGTGTAGATTAAAACTTGACCGAAATGTATTAACGATTTAATTAAGAGAGAGATCCGAATATATGTACAGTCCAGTTAGTTGAGGTTTTGGTCCACGCTCAACGGCGGGGTGTTGAGCACCGGTGAAAGTGAAATGAGGTGATGATAGAGCAGCAGCGGAATGCAATGACAGGTGAAATTGGAGTACCTTGATAAAACTCGTCGGCCAACGGCAACGTCATTCACGTTTCCCACATGCAGAAATCCGTGTGATTCCGCCGGTAAACGAACTCGGTTCGCCTTAGTGGGATGCGAGTTGTCTGATCTCCGCGGCCCCAATATATGCACACATGTGAGAACATGTTTCCACATGTTGAGAAAGGACTTCTGTTCTTTCTAGGGAATACATTTTTAATCTACTACCTGCAAACTATCAGAAGTTGAATATTTGTATTTTACATAATAGTTAAGAATACTTTAATACCATGGTGATTTACTTCAGAACAAACTGCAAGGAAACCAGGTAGATATTTGGTATACAGTTTTGATTGTCTCTGCCGAAGCTTCGTTGCTATTTGACTAGCTCTCCCCTATCTAAACGTATTGTACATGAAAATTAAGTTACTTCTGAATACCCGAAACACAGGGATATAGTTTCGGGATCGTACCACGGTTTCCTGCATATACGCTTGAGGTGTGGACATTAGAAATGCGTCTCTTGTAACGTTACAAAGAAAACATTTCCAAAGAAGTGGTGGGAAGCTGTAAGTTGAACTGCCTATATTAGATAGTCTTAATATTCCAACACATAGGCTGCCTGGCTTTGACATTCGCAGCTTACAGAATGGGAAGAAAACATTATTCTGAGTAATGGCTCTCGTTGAAGATTTTGGATTGATAGTTTCCCGAGTGTAAGTCTTGAAATGAGCAATTTTTTGATAAATTGATGCTTGTTTTAGGCATAGTGTTTGGAATTGCCATCAAAATTAACTTAAACCCTTTAAAAGTAGTAGAAATAGTAATGTTTAAGCCACGGAAATGCAAATTTAGGCCCAGCTTTTAATGCAAAAGTAATTTGTAGTAGAATGTGAGTACTGTGCACAGTTTTGTTTGTTGTAGTCGGAAGGTAATCAGGTTAATCCGCGGCATCGCAAGTAATGCATAGTTGCCTTGCCCTTTTATGGCACGAACCCTTCTTCACAACTGCTGAACGTGTCTCTGATATAAGGGATGGGGAATGGGAATATACACCATAGAATCACATTTTCTTATATAAATACTTGACTATTCTTTTAAATTACGAAATAATTATTGAAAGGACATACTACCGTACACTTGTTTCTTTAGCATTACTACATTACTATCCGGCGGCCTTAGACAAGGCAAAGCGGGAAGTATAGGTAACAAACCGGTCGTTAGCAGTGCATGCCCGTGAACTGTGCATTCATTGACTTGTTGCTTTTTTATTTACGTTCACGCCATGCACCGAACAGCAGCATCGATGCGGTTCTATGACAGCATCTTTATTACTAATTGAATGGAAATAAAAGTTTTCGTATTTTAATGCGTTGATAAAAAAAGTAAACTAGGAAATTGACTGGCATATAATGTTCTCGGTAAACTGAGCACTTTAGAAAGCCGTGCTTAAAATGTTATTGTAAGCACATTTCGTATTCTTCAAGCATATGTAAAATTAACATGGGCATGTTCACTGTATACTCATGCGTCAGTCAAGTAAAATTGTAAAAAAAATATTTGACAAAGTTGCATACAAAATTGTTAAAATCGCCACAGATCCGGCCGTGTTTCAACTCGGAATTGCTGATGGCTGGTTATAGTTTGAAAGCGTCGACAAGACAATTAGGGACGTGGATTTACTAATTCAGATAATGGCAGGTGACTTAAATATGTAATACTTACTGTTATACTACGCGTTGGATTATATATAGTTATCTCGCAGCTTTCATAATATTAAATTGTCTTTAACATTATACCAAGTGTATTAATTACGAGATATTTGATCAAATATCGAGCAGTACGTACTAAGAAGAGAGTTGCCGGCCACTTCCGGCACACGCAGTCAAGGTACAGGCTGTTCACGGTAAAGTGAGCACTTTTGAGGCCCTAGTTACTTTTTTCCTCCAATTTTTATCCTTTAACCATGTTTTTAAGTAAATAATGCCATGTATGTAATAAACACAGTATGTATATTCCGCCACACTAGGAAGTTAACGTCTAAAGCTAAAATAAAGTATAATTATTGACTGTTATTCCAAATGAGAGGGCTTTCAAAAGTGCTTACGTTACCGTTAATAGCCTATAGCCAGGTTATCACCTCTCTTGTTCGTCTCTCATTTTTTTTTCCTCTGCCATCTGCCGCGGAACAGGTTTTAATTTATTTTGAGAACAATTAATGGTAATAATTAATGGATTATGTAAAGGTATATACTATCAGAATGGTACAAATAATGTAAAAACAGCTGCAATTGTAAGTTTACATCAGTAAATGCATCAGTATTGGCGGACCTAAGCAACTTTCCCGGGATATAGAAACCATACTATTAAAAATGTTCGTATGTTTATAGAAATGCACAGTAAATATACGGAAACTCAATCCGCAATGACGAAAAGCGGAGTACGGAAATTCGCCGTATTTCCTATAGCTTAGTGTTTCGGGGACGAACAATGCTGAGTCTACACGAAGCTTTTTTCGCCACTTTTACTAAGAAATCATCGTTTCTGTGGCAGTTGGGTTATCCACGCCACCAAGACCTATAAAAGTAGCATCAGGCGTCTGTAACATTTAGCAACACTTAACATGCACTATCTTTAATATAAACTGGAAAAGTGACTTACGTGACTGCAGTAGAAATACCGTAGTTATGCCACATACATCATACAAGAGTTGTGTGTGAGTGGTTAGGTTAGAGTCGTGACTTGTAATTTCTTGACTAGGATTCAATCTTGCTCAAGTATAAAATATTTTAACTTTTTTATACTCAGTCGAACACCCACATAACAAATACTAAATATTTTTTTCTTTGTCCCTTTTTATTTTAATCTAGAAGTAGAGAAAAATAACTAGGATATGAACGGGAAGTTTAGTGAAATTTACGTATAGTACGATTTTGAAAATCAATGTGTCCGTAATTGTACGGAATTTCACGGACATGTCTGGATGCATTTTTACCAGTCCGTGAAACTAAGGATTTTTTTTTTCAACAGTGCATTAAGTTTTAAATGGAGGTGAGTGTCGCGCCGTCTATGTTAGAGGAGGCGAGTCAACTTTTCTCGCTCCAAATCTGGGCTAGATTTTGTCGACGTAATGAGGGCGAGGCTAGAGATGGACCAAGCAGTTACTTTCATGTAACGAGTTCCATCGTTCCATTTCCAAGTAAGTAACACGTTCCATTAAAGTGTTATTTTTGTAACAGGTTACTGTGAAACATTTCTCGCCTGTCCCTGCGTTTCGAAGGGTGGGGGGGGGATACTTTGTTCACTGTACCAAAGCTTAGCGTTCCAAGAAATAACGTGTAATTATTAGCGAAATGAAACACTGCGTATCGCGATCCAATGGCGACTGAACGACCATAGCTTTATTACTAATAACATAGAGAAAACAATACGATGACATAGAGATAACAATAGGTGGCGCTAGTTGTTACAGTTTTGATACAAATCATAACATAACGTTTACGCATGCGCACAGTTGCAAAACCGAGACGTTCAAAATTAACTTATACGCATGCGCAGTAATCAAGCGTTGGTTTAAGTAAGGCAATCCAAGACGTTCCAAAAATAACTGTATCAACAATGGTACGTGTTGCTCGCATAGAATAAAGATGATGTAGTCCGATCTCGCTGGCTGTGCCCAATCAATCTCCGTGCTCCAACATTGAATTGCTTTTCTGCCAATACGACTAGCAAAAACGACGTGGATTGGATTTGATGCTATAACACTGTTTAGTAGACAAGTGCTTGGAGATATTTTTATACTTCCTCTAACCAATTTGTAGTGAAGTTTAATTAAATTAAAATTGGTAAAAGTATTTTATTAATAGAATACTGATTGTAATTTAAAAATAAATTAATGTATAAACAAACATGTTCATCACTGTTGACCATGTGACTTTGACAGTTGTATTGGTGTGGGGTAGGTCAATGTTGGGTACATGCACAGAAGACGAATAAGCGGTCCACCTCATCTGTAGTCTATGGTGACTCGTGTAACACGTTACCAAATTGTAACAGTTTATTTAACTGTTGCGTTGAATAACGTCCATCTCTAAGACACTTGCGCGAGAGACACAGTTGATGGTGGGCGTAAGTCTGCCCTAGAAGAGAGGGAGATCCCGCAGTCACAGTCATTTATACTCGTCGCGACAGTACTGTGGAAGGCGGCGTGTACACAGTGGAGGAGCGAGTGGTTATTGTGGTCCGCGGCCGTGAACAGACAATGGCGACTACTTTATACAATTTGACAAACAGGCGAATCCGATCATGTTGCAAGGGTTTGAAAATACAAGTCGATTCGAAACCAATAAAAAAACCGGTGCTTCTTGATTGAATCTTTCAACATTAAATNTGAAAATACAAGTCGATTCGAAACCAATAAAAAAACCGGTGCTTCTTGATTGAATCTTTCAACATTAAATTCATAATGAGCTAGTCGAGGCCTAAATAATCTAAACAATAAACATTGTGAGGGTTAATGAACTGTATTGCCATTTTTTGGGTGTGAACTGATGACAGTCATAAGGAATAACGTCGTACAGTCTTCGGCTGCTCGTACAATGCTAAGTGAATTTATCAGCTATGCTTCCTAAAATTCAAAAATCTCCGCATTTTATATACAGTTTTCTTATTAAACATAAGTTTAACTACACAGTCGAACCNTTCCTAAAATTCAAAAATCTCCGCATTTTATATACAGTTTTCTTATTAAACATAAGTTTAACTACACAGTCGAACCCCTCTAACTTTTTGACTGTATGACTTTTTAATTTACATTAGCCTTATATAAATTTCAACTTTTTTTTTTAAAAACAGTACCATAAATATATTTATAAAAAATGTGGTCATAAAAAAAATTTACGTACTTCACTCTTTTCACAAGAANAAAACAGTACCATAAATATATTTATAAAAAATGTGGTCATAAAAAAAATTTACGTACTTCACTCTTTTCACAAGAATGAAACATGAGAGTTTTCACTTAATTTATTGTAAATTAATGTTGATTGCTAAAATTTGTTACACTTCCATCTTAGCTACCTTGTGAACCCATTTCCCTCCTGCCATACTAAGCACTGGTCTGTGCAAATAATTGCACGGTAGATGGAGTGAGGTAAAATGTGGGTAGCGTCTAAAACGTACGGTAGAGACGTTTATGTCGGTAGTAAGATTATATAAGTAAAGCGCTAATCNAAATGTGGGTAGCGTCTAAAACGTACGGTAGAGACGTTTATGTCGGTAGTAAGATTATATAAGTAAAGCGCTAATCAAATCAGTTTTATGCCCGTAACTTGTGGTTCCACCCTTTCCTTACCCTGTTAGATTAAACTCACCAGTTAGAAATATGACACAACCTATGCTTTATGTGTAATACGGCGCGCAGAAATGCAAATAGAAATAGTCTTGGGCCAGTGGGNAAATATGACACAACCTATGCTTTATGTGTAATACGGCGCGCAGAAATGCAAATAGAAATAGTCTTGGGCCAGTGGGTAGTTGCCGGCCGTGCACGCTAAGGGGGTTCAAATGTATATTTATTCTATGTATTAAGCATATTTTATGTTTTTACAAAAGTTTATCGGTAGTAATTTGATAGAAATACAGAATGAGTGGAAAAATGATTTTAACGCTCTTCTTGAAGTAATTAGGCCTAAGAGGGGTTTTCTTGAAATCTTATGGAAACAAACTTTAAAAAGTAATTAACTTAAGTGTTTGTAGCAGTGACCTGAAGCATTGTCTTTGAAATCCGAGGCTTGATTAATGCGTTATTACGATTAAACTTATAAACTGAAACGACACTCGAACCACGCATTGAATTTACATTATCTTTAAACTGTAGCCGAACATAATATTGTTTTGAAATTTATGTGTTGAAACAGTATAAAATCTGAAGTACTGTTACATACAGCCGCTCCGCGTATTTTCCCATACACCCCCTCCCCCCTTGGGTGTGCGAAGCGCAGTGATCCACGGTCATCACTGGTAACTGGAGAAGCGCACACAGAATTACAAACAGGCCGCCGCATAACACGTGCCACGATAAGGCTATTGAGACTGATGCCTTTCCCTTCCCTGGAAGATGGAATGTTTTGGGATAATTGCTGCGCGAAGTTTGGTGGTTATCACCCCCACCTCCCCCTCAGCGCTACAGGAGGGGGGGGNATGAGCTATATAAGCCCGCGGCGTGCTGGAGTCTCGTGCGGCAGTTTGCGTCAGGTGTGTAGAACTGTCGGGGCGACGACTGACTGACACGTGCAGTCAGCTAGCAGTGGGAAACCAGTGCGCAAGTCTGGCCAGCTGGATTGTGGAAAAGTGGGACTTGATCTCTGACTTAATGCGTTAGTGGCAGTAGACATTTTGATCGTATATGTGTGAGGATCAAATGATTGAGGTTGACATTAAATATTGCGCTCACTGATAGTAGTGTTAAGTGTTAATAGTAGAGGTTAGAGTTTGGTACTTAAATGTTGTAAATAATATTTTTTTTTGTAATGTCGTAAATAAATTAAGAAATCAAATTTAGTTCTTTAATTTTGTCAATAATCCATTTCCCTCCGTCACGAATTCGAATGCACCCCTGGGGAATCGTAACAGAACTGTAACCATAATTCTGTTGATTCCGTAGGCGTTAATATCCAGTTTTTTGCACTTTGATCAAGCAACTGTACGTAGAAAATGCTTTTGGACACTTGAACAGGCCTAAAGGTGGACTCACAAGCATCCGTCTTATCCGTCAGTCGCCCGTCCGTCCGGCAGTCACGTGATCTTCAACCAATCGCATGGCGACGTTTTTGCTATCCGTCAATTCGTCAAATATTTCTCAAATTTTACTTTCGACGGACCGACGGAATGGGCCACCGCCTTCTGAAGACATTCCGTTGACGCGAATACGTACTTTAAAATAAAATTCAAGGTTGTTGTGGATCTGTGTAAATTACCTTTGGTGGTAAATTCTGAAATTTAAAATGCAAACTATAATTTATTATAAATTCTTATCACGTAAAAAAAAAAAAAATATCTCCCCNCTTTGGTGGTAAATTCTGAAATTTAAAATGCAAACTATAATTTATTATAAATTCTTATCACGTAAAAAAAAAAAATATCTCGCCAAAATGTTTCTCTCTTGAAAATGTATTTCCAACCAAAATATATCTCCACCTAAAAGATCACGATGTTAAGTTGTCATACTGAAATTTTTGCCTTACAGAAGGATTGACGGACGACGGATTGTTGTGAACCGCTTTCAACTGACGGACGAAAAAACAGACGGATGACTGACTGACGAGTACGACGGATGGTTGAGTGTGGCGTCACGCTTATTTGGCGAGAAGGCCGGGACGGTTATTATTCGAGCCTAATCATTATGGATTTGGTTTACAATACTAACTTGGAGCCTACTGCAACCTCGGAGATTTCGTCGTCTTCATTCTTTGATGTTCACAACCGAGCAACGTTAACATGAGATAAGTTACTTTTAATTTCATTGGGTGGGTATAGTAGTTGTAAGAGATTTTTGCCGAGCACGCATTTTTAATAGCTGTTTATTTCCCTTAATAACATCCACCTTCAGCGAATTTATGCGTGGAAACGCGACAAATTTATTGGTAACCATGTAACGGTTATTTATATCAGCAAAATTAAATGCTGCGTTGTAATCTGTTTTATAATCGCTGATAAAGAGCGGTGCGTCAGTGATGTACGGTTTGTTGTGCAATAACTGTTACATGAGGGCACCAAACCATTTTTGCTCGTCACTAGTTCCTTGCTAAGATTAGTCGTCCCAAGAAGAAATAATGCTTCCGAATGCATTGTGTAAACACTCCCCACGCATTTGTTTTGCGTTTGTTGTACTCGAACGACATCGTTTCATATCCTTCATAGGCTCTGATGTAGCTTATAAGTTTCCCGATAACGTAGCTCTTTTTGGAAATTTAAAGGACGTAGTTGAATTTCATTACTTTAGATAAATACAAGAACATTTTAGAATCATGTGCTATATTATTTTATATATTGAATTGTTCCGACCAAAGGAGGAAGAGAGGGGGGAAAATACTATCATTATGGAGTTAAAGAACTTAACATACAGTAAAGAAGATGGGGTTGTGGACATATTATTTGAAAGGGATTTTTACTGGGGTAATTTATTTCATAATTTTTATAACTCGGAAGTATTAATTAAAACTGATACCAGATATATATGTATTCCAAGTTGTTTACTCACGTTCAAGCGGCGACAGTCCACCTTTTCCAGCAGGATGGTAACATTTAAATAAAGAAGACTAGCGATTGTCAACACAGCTGGCACTAATTAGTGAGGTTCATTTGGCGACAGTACAATTTAGGCGTTGCTTCCAGGTTTAGATGTTGATAAATACTGTACTTCATAACCTATAGTTAAATAAAGTCTGTTATAGGTCTATCACGGTAAAATGAGCACTTTTGAGGCCCTAGTTACTTTTTTATTTGTAATTTTTTAAATCTTTTAACCACCCTTTAAATAAATATTGCCATGTTAGTAATAAATACAGTGTGTATATTCCACCACACTCGGAAGTTAACGTCGAAGACTAAAATTAAATATATTTATTGAATATTATTTCAAATGAAAGGCCTTCCAAAAGTGCCCATTTAACCGTGAATATTGTATACTTGTTTCGGAAACGACGGGCAGAATTCGGCAACACTGTCAACTGATCGACTAACATTTATTGTATTGCTAAATAGCACCGTCGCGACGTGTTAATACAAAGGTACAGTTACATTTAGCAATGGCCACGGATACAATTCCTAGTAGATCCGGGGATTTTTCAGGTCGCGAAATATCCTAACTCTCTCTCTCTCGNCAATGGCCACGGATACAATTCCTAGTAGATCCGGGGATTTTTCAGGTCGCGAAATATCCTAACTCTCTCTCTCTCTCTCGGCTTGATTTGGGCAGATGACACACTCGTCGTGCATTGAATAATGTTTCTTGTCACTGTGAAGTGTAGAAAAATGCTTTAATGCGCAATACAATTAGATATATTGTCTTTTGTAAGGTAAAATTTATTTTCATATCTCAGTTTATAAAAAAAAATTTTGCTTGGTTGGGGCACATTCAACCACGACGTTTGCAAGAAAATAGGAGCAAGGCTCTCAAACTCAGTTCTGCTTGCAACGTTCGATTTCTGCCGTCTAAACACGAGAGCGTTCGCGTTCACTGTCGCAGCTTGCTCATAAATTGTAAAAATATTTTATGATTTTTTGAGTTGGTTTACCGTCCGTTGCAAACGACCTGTAATTATGAATCACGTCCTATTTCACAGCCAAATAAACATNTTGCAAACGACCTGTAATTATGAATCACGTCCTATTTCACAGCCAAATAAACATACGAAAATTATTAAGTGACTTCTAAATTTCTTAAAGGGAAGACTCTGTGAAATAACTCTTAACTGTTAATACCTGTTTCCCAGCTTGTTGGTGTTGAAAGTTTATAACAGAAACTTGTGCTGTACTGTGCGTGTTGTCGTGAGGTGATACTGCTCACTGTTGTCTTCGTCGAGCGGCATGTAAGTATTTGAAGGCTAGTTCTGGGGAAGGCGTAACCACGTCTAGGACGACCTANGTTGTCTTCGTCGAGCGGCATGTAAGTATTTGAAGGCTAGTTCTGGGGAAGGCGTAACCACGTCTAGGACGACCTAATGAACGCCGCGAAGAAAGAGGCTCGCCAGACCAAGGAGGGAAGAGCTGTAATTGTGGTCGCCGACTTGTGTAAGTAGGTCGCGAAGACTTCGTGCTGACACGACGCGAGTCAGCGCTGTTAGGCGTCCAACGGCGACGTTAAGGTGGCCAGCGCCGCTACAACGGGGTTTGCCTTCCGATAACGAACGACCTTGAATGGCGTTGCTTAGGTACGAAGAGTTCTTGGGAACTTTACGATTTGCCCGTTTGATTCTTCAACACTGCCTTGCATTTAAGCTTCGAATAGAATTTAAGAAACGTTACACGCATGCATGCGTGCTGCAGATTTTTCTATAAAGTATATATATAATTTTTTTTTTTTCGATATTGAAAAAGGATGTTTTCCAGGGTGGTATATAAATACGAGAATACCTGTTGTGAAATTTAGTTAACACCTTTGGGTTTTCATGCCACAATGATTGAATCATCGCTTATTGTCCCGCATATTAAACAACTTGAGTTTAAATTCCCTTACATGTAAGGGAAGCAAATTATACGTACATGTAAAATAAAATTACCTCTCAAATGTAGAATAAATTTCCATAACAAGTAAAGTACCCTTCCTTAATCGTACGGAAAAGTACGTGACAAAAGTATCAACTATATTGTATAATATAATTCTCTTTTGAAAATTCCAGAGTATTAGTACTATTTATTTCATTATTACCTACATCCTCAGATGATTAGTAACCGAAACCACAATTCTAAAATCCTCGACACAGCCGGTGGGTGGGCGCGAACCACGGCCCTCTATCTCGGTAGCCGGTGCGATAACCGTGGTGTACACGGTGACAACTTAACACTGTGTTAGTGATTATTAATGNCCTCTATCTCGGTAGCCGGTGCGATAACCGTGGTGTACACGGTGACAACTTAACACTGTGTTAGTGATTATTAATAGATTACGTTAATTCACCACGAAAAAATAGTATTATTAAGTTACTTGTAAAATGTTTAATTGAAATAACTATACAAGTTTTCCCTAAAAAAACTTCTTATTAACTTGAACATTCCCGCCATTCTAAGTGCAAATTGACAAATTAATTATTTGCTGGAACTAATTATGATAATTATGTTGTGTAACAGATTGCTCAGTTACTTTTGTGCTTTACAGAGCAAAGTTTGTGTAGAATAACTTTGGTGACTTGATTGGTACTTTGAAGTGAATGCCATTCAAAGTCTTTTAATAATTCCCTTGGCGGTGAAGATAAAGGTGTATATTGAGATTTGAACACAGGAACAAAAAATTATCCGTTTTCCACAGTCTCATAAAATTTTTTTTCCCTCCACAAACTGTCCATTTGTGTATTTCACATATTTTATACCTTAAAATTAATTTTTATTGCTAAGCTGCCCACCATGGCGCCTCGTTTTTTATTTTACTCCCGTCCTCCCATCCTGCCATCGAGCTGTTGAGAAGAGAAAATCGTTACGTCGTAAGGTAATTTTCCCATCCATGTGTGGGATTTTCCTTCCTCTGCCATTTACGTGAATTTTACTCCGGAGTGCGGCAATTCTACCTTACACGTACGGTAAAATATGATTCCCAAACAATTTTACGAATATTACCTTACAATTGTCCTATAATNAATTCTACCTTACACGTACGGTAAAATATGATTCCCAAACAATTTTACGAATATTACCTTACAATTGTCCTATAATTTCCCCATTATTTTTTACAGTGCATGGTTGAATGTTCTTGACTGTAAGCCAGTGCTAATACCTTGGACACGGGGGCGATGAAGCATTTGATGGTCTNTGCATGGTTGAATGTTCTTGACTGTAAGCCAGTGCTAATACCTTGGACACGGGGGCGATGAAGCATTTGATGGTCTTCTGTGCTTTAAAAGCTCTAAATATTTGCAGGTAAGCGGAAAACTTCAAAATGGCGACTACACCTGATGGGCCTGGAATGCCTGTTCGTGTCTTGACGTAAAAAANCCTCTATCTCGGTAGCCGGTGCGATAACCGTGGTGTACACGGTGACAACTTAACACTGTGTTAGTGATTATTAATGGATTACGTTAATTCACCACGAAAAAATAGTATTATTAAGTTACTTGTAAAATGTTTAATTGAAATAACTATACAAGTTTTCCCTAAAAAACTTCTTATTAACTTGAACATTCCCGCCATTCTAAGTACAAATTGGCAAATTAATTATTTGCTGGAACTAATTATGATAATTATGTTGTGTAACAGATTGCTCAGTCACTTTTGTGCGTTACAGAGCAAAGTTTGTGCAGAATAACTTTGGTGACTTGATTGGTACTTTGAAGTGAATGCCATTCAAAGTCTTTTAATAATTCCCTTGACGGTGAAGATAAAGGTGTATATTGAGATTTGAACACAGGAACAAAAAATTATCCGTTTTCCACAGTCTCATAAAATTTTTTTTTCTCTCCACAAACTGTCCATTTGTGTATTTCACATATTTTATACCTTAAAATTAATTTTTATTGCTAAGCTGCCCAACATGGCGCCTCGTTTTTTATTTTCCTCCCGTCCTCCCATCCTGCCATCGAGCTGTTGAGAAGAGAAAATCGTTACGTCGTAAGGTAATTTTCCCATCCATGTGTGGGATTTTCCTTCCTCTGCCATTTACGTGAATTTTACTCCGGAGTGCGGTAATTCTACCTTACACGTACGGTAAAATATGATTCCCAAACAATTTTACGAATATTACCTTACAATTGTCCTATAATTTCCCCATTATTTTTTACAGTGCATGGTTGAATGTTCTTGACTGTAAGCCAGTGCTAATACCTTGGACACGGGGGCGATGAAGCATTTGATGGTCTTCTGTGCTTTAAAAGCTCTAAATATTTGTAGGTAAGCGGAAAACTTCAAAATGGCGACTACACCTGATGGGCCTGGAATGCCTGTTCGTGTCTTGACGTAAAAAAATTATTTGAACGTGGCCGAGTACGACACGTAACTCGTTTTACGTCGCTGTGGCTGAGCCAGATTTTTGTGAAGTGAACAAAACGGTATTTTGGTCTTATGGTTGTCTGATCAGCTTCCTCTTCCTGTATTGTATTTTGAATGATTCTTTCCACAAGAACCTTTTTTTTTGCATACTTGTGACAAGGTTTCCTCCGACACATCCAAGCTCTGCGGTGACTTATGTCTAGAGTAATTCATTCAAGATCCCTGTAAGTTTATACAAGAATTCACGACAGAAGAAGCTAAGTGATTGTAAGGTAAATTGGTCACTATCACTAGTACACGTCTACCTCAACAAATCTGATGAATTTGAAGCATTGGATTTTGATAATTTATATTTAGACTAATGTTGGACTTAAATTTTTTTCTCATGTTTATACCCAATGTAATGAGTATTCATGTATTCAATTAAATAACACTTCCTTCCCACAAATATTTTGGTAATTTTTTCCAAAAATGTGGCTTAATGAAAATAATTTCCATAGTATTTTCCTGGTAACTTGAATGCAATTTACGCAGAGATCGTACTACAGATTCAACTCTCACGAAGTATAGTGTGTTTACAGCTGTAAAAATATTTTTTTCTTAAATCATACACTGTTTAGAATTAATAAAAATTATCATATAAAGTTTCCAGATCTAATTTGGTAACAAACAGCATACATTTGTGGTCATATATATATATATATATTTTTTTTTTCTCATAAGTAGGAATATATTAAAGTATTTAGTAATAATATAGCCAATCGGAATTATCTGTAACTTTGCAAACATTATTTTTTTCGTTGTAGGTGTTGCAGGATAGGAATTTTCGGTGTAACAAGTATTTACGAATTCCCTGTAATATCTAAAGAAATACAACCTACGAGAATAGTTTATGTGGTTCCACGGCACAAGAAACAGCCAAACAAAACGCTGGCGAACCTGCAGCAGTCAATCATTATCCAGGGTAAAGCATTGTCTGATTTGGTGGTGGCCTCAGACGTTTCACAGTTTTGGCCATTATTTTAGCTTTTCTGCAACATGTCTAGGTGAACAAGTGTACTCTGGATAATACACAATCGGATCTCATTATTATGACCACGTGCTAGTATCAAGAGTAACCGCACTTCGCAGCAGGGACAGGAGCCAGACGAGCTGGCAGTGACTTGAGTCCTGCTGATAGGTCTCCACGGGTATCTGGAGCCATGCTGTCACACGTCACACGTCTAGCCGTGTGGCAAGGCGCATTATCGTTCTGGAAGATCCCACCCTCCCGAGGAAAGACAATCATCATGTACGGGTGAACGTGATCGCCGAGGATGGATTCATAACCAAATAGATCAAGAGTACCTTCCACGCAAATGATGGGACTTCGAGAATACCACAAGAACATTCCCCAGACCATAACACTGCTCCCACCACCTTGTCTTCGTCCAGCAATGGATGCAGGGTGTCGGTTCTCCGACGTTTCTCGCCGGACACGCTGACGTCCATCCGTTCTATGTAACTGAAACCGTGACTCGTCGGAGAAGGCTACCCGTCACCAATCAGCAGCGATCCAGTCGCCATACTGTCGAGCAAATATCAGTCGTTTTCGTCGATGCACCTGTGTTAACATGGGTGCAGTCACCCTCCGCCTACTCCGGAGCCCCGTTCGTAGAAGGGTTTGCTGAACTGTTGGAGTAGACACGTGTTTTGATGCTCCCTGGTTCATTTGGACGGCGAGCTGTTCCACTTTAGCATGTCTGTTGGCCTTCACGCACCGTCGTAGTCGACGTTCACCTCGGACATCAATGGTGCGTGGAGCTCCGCAGTTTCCACGACAGTTATTCCCAATGGTGCCATTCGTCCACTCACGATATACCTTTACCACAGAGGCACGTTAACAGTTCACAAACGTCGTTTCCGAAATGCTGCCCCCCCTTGGCCCTGAAGCCGATGATCATCCCTTTTTGCAACTCTGGTTAATGACTTCCCTTACCCATGACAGCAGGAAGTGCACTGTGTACAGCCGCCGCCGAACCCTCATACGCCACCGGATGGCATTTAGTGTTGTGAGACCGGAAGCCGAAACTCCCATAACTCACTAGGTGTTTGTGAAGCAAAAGCACCCTGACACTTTCTCAAATCATTGGGTCGGCGGCAGGGGCAGTGTACTGTGGGGCTTTGGGCACCGGGCCCTTATTTAGGCGAGTTATTTGGTGTTGCCTATTTTTAAGTACCATTTACATTTTCGTGTGCTCGGCGGGGGAGTGAAGCTCCCCTCCAGCCACCCGGCTGGAGTGAATGTTGTGTCGTGATGTATGTCTAGCATGTTGGAATGTTGTTTGCAAGTGTGCTAATTAATTTCGCATGTAGTGTGTCGGCGAGTCCCTAGTCTCCCGATGTGTCCTATACAGGTCTCCATCGGGGTACGANCGAGTCCCTAGTCTCCCGATGTGTCCTATACAGGTCTCCATCGGGGTACGATTAGTTTTTCCAAGTTTGTGACAGTGGGGTAATAAAACCCTTATAAATAATTCGAGTTGGAGGGGCCCCTAGCACCAGTCTCTGAACCCAGTACCAATAGGGCCCCCCCTTTCCCAAGTCGTCTTCTTCGCGACCTGCAATAAACTATCAGGTCGGTGCGTTATTATAGGTAATTAATTTAAATTGAAATAAAAAATATGTTATACATATGTATTTGTGTATATATATATATGTGTGTGTGTGTGTGTGTTTTTTTTAAATGGTTTTTATGCGTTTTTTTTGTAATATTTTATAATTAAATTAACTTAGTTACGTTAAGTTAGCCCCCCGACCCCTACCTCGACTGGCATGTGTGTCACTTGACCTGGAAAACGTGTGGTGGTTGGGGCTATTTCCCACCTGTCACGAGTTCCAGCCAGTCTGACGATCGCATTATATACCCGCTTCACCAGCCCACGTCACGGACCATACGTCATGGGCTACGCGCTGCATATGTCACTTCTAGTAGGTGGTCATAGTAATGTGATTCGACTGTGTATGTTAAGGGGCTAAAGTATTTTTAATTGATTGGCAATAATATACATAAACCATGCCCCATTCAGATAAGTGTATTGGATAGCAATAATTTTACTATGCCAGAATATTATGAACAAAAATGTTAACGTGAAGTCATCAGATCTTATCTTTGTTGAAGGTGCACCGCACCCACCAGTAACCATTTCATGCGAATGTGTAGTTAGTTCCGGTACTGTTGTAGTGGAATTACTTATGTGTCTGTATTCGAAAAAAAAATTGGAACCGCATGTATGTATGTATGTATGNGTACTGTTGTAGTGGAATTACTTATGTGTCTGTATTCGAAAAAAAAATTGGAACCGCATGTATGTATGTATGTATGTATGTATGTATGATATTTTTCCTAAAAATTAAAGCTATCGGTAATCTATAAACGTGTTCTTTTACCTCAAAGAGCTAAGTATAAGCACCTGCATTAGTTTGCACAATATTTAATAAATCACGGTGATCGTTATCCAAAAACTGTTTAAAAAGGACGATATAATTAACAATTGCGTATGTTTGAGATGAGTAATATTCAGNATATTTTTCCTAAAAATTAAAGCTATCGGTAATCTATAAACGTGTTCTTTTACCTCAAATAGCTAAGTATAAGCACCTGCATTAGTTTGCACAATATTTAATAAATCACAGTGATCGTTATCCAAAAACTGTTTAAAAAGGACGATATAATTAACAATTGCGTATGTTTGAGATGAGTAATATTCAGTACGGGATATAATAAAAATGGTTGTCATCTTTTGGATATTTAAACTACAAAAATACTATGGAGTGTTACGAACTGATACGGTTTCGATGTAAGGTACTGTGAAATAGTGAGCTACCAAGATTGCAGGATTGGGGCGACACCTTCCACCGTGCATACTTAACTCTGCATTGTGATAAGGTAATCTCAAGAAGGCCTACATCTTCTATAAATATTATAAAACTCAACGTCTCTCTGTCTGTCAGTGCGCTTATCACTCGAGAACCACGTATCCGATTTACGTGTTTTTTTTTTATTCATAGCTATGTTCTTTGGCCAGATTTTAGTATATATTTTGTTACGTAAAGGAACACAAGGAATAAGGAGTGACGATAATAGCAAGTCGGGAAAAAGTTTGCCGCCAGCGCGCTCTCTTGCAATACGCTGTCTAAACCGTTAAAGATGGAACAATATCATGTAGTAAAGAACTGTGTAGAATAAAAAAAAATAAAAAAATAAAAAATAAAAAAAATAAAAAAAAAACTCATATTTATTTATAACAGAGAAATACTAATAAGCGTTTTTACCATTTAATTCACAAGCAACATTCAATGACGAAGGTTTTCACTTTGCACTCATTGAAATTGAAAAGCAAGTGCAGACATTGCCAGGAAAAAATATAAAAAGTATGGACTTTATTTAAAAAAAACCTAAACAATAATTCTGTAGTTCACGCGAGCGGAGCCGCGGGCACAGCTAGTCTATGTTAAAACTGTGTCATTTCCGTTTATAGTCATTTGCTTCGTAATGTGGGGTAACAATAATCTTGCTCGGACAGTATTCTACTTCTTGGTTGAATAAAACTTTCACTTAATTTTTCATATAAAGTTCATTATTCATTTCGAATCAGTATGAAAAATAAAAAGCAGTACTGAGCTGGCAATGGTTATAGAGGCTATTCACGGTAAACTGAGCACTTTTGAAAGCCCTGCTTAAGATCTAATTGTATGCACGTTGTGTATTCTTCCGCCTCATGTAAAATTACATTACCTAGGTATCATCACTTTATTAATGCGTCGGTCAAGTAAAACTGAAATTATTAGAAAAGTAAATATTTTATAAATATGCTCATTCTTACACTACGAGGCATTAAAAAAACAGGAAGCGAGAGAAATAATTTAAGTTATCGCAAATTGCTACCTAACACTTTTTATACGATGCTAAGATATGGAACTACTTTCCCTCCATCATTACTAACTTTACTAGGCCCATGTAACTTAAAGCGTCCGTTAAAATATATGCAGATAGGAGCAGTGACTCTTTTATTAGGTTGATTTCAAAAGTGCTCACTTTATCGCGAATAGCCTTTAATGAATAGTTTAGCCTAAATATTAGTTCCGGTAGGTTTTTTTGTAAAGTAAAGACTTCTTAATGAACGATTTACATTTTCAGGTAGCACTGTTGACATTTTTTTATCATTAGTTATTTAAAAAAATATTTATTTTGGCTTGATCAGCGCCAAAAATACGGTTTACTCGTGTCCCCTACCCTCTGGGATGAAGAAACTTTTATAGGCGGAGCGTGTCGTTTCTGTTTGGTTTTGCCAAACTTACAGTGTTGAAGTTTCTCAGCGCTTGTAGCAGACGAATAATAGTTACAGTTTTAGTTCGTAACAGAATTTATACTTATACATTATAGTGTTTTGATTCGTGATCAATTATTAAAAAGTGATTTTATTGTTTAAATATTTAATATATATAGGTATTCGGGTGTAATGGCAGGACGACTACAATTTAGTGGTTGGCAAAAATTGGGGGCATACCATATTGTTTGGCATAGTGTTTATTTTTCTTCTCAAGAAAACTATGTAAAATTTCAGAACAATTTATTTTTAATGTTATTAGTTCAGTAACAGAGTTGTGATACATCTGTGTTTCTACTGCAGTGCTGGAAATATTTTAAGGTGTTCGGTTGGACGGGTGAAGTGACATATAATTTATTTACACATCTATTATTTACAGCATTAAATTATCTATCTCCACTCTTACTCTTTTTATTTCTTAGTGAGAGCAATATTTAATATCTATTTAAACTCTAATTAACGTTCTTCTCAATGTCGCTGTTTCGTTATAGTCAATTAACTCATACTCATCATTAATACACATTCAATCTGTATGTTGCCATAATTTGCAATGTCTTTCACTCACGCATCTAGTCCAATAATCCAGTCTGCCAGCCACTCATCCATTTAACAACCACCACCCGGAGGCCGGTTACATTATTTATTCTCTGCTGGCCTTGACCTGGAAAGTTCGACCTCCGCGAGTCACGCTTAGAGAAACTAGGGCAGCAAACCACTAGAAAATTCTTCATATAAATGCAGAAACTCTATACAACCAGGGCCAGTAGCGCACGCTGGAAAAAATATTATTATTGTTTCGGCTCGCTTTTTGTAACAGATTCGCGGTTTACTCGCCTGTCATTCAAAACATTCCATTGACTTACCGCCGCTGCTATCATATAACAACTTTGCCCTTCACTTACACTCGCTCGCGCGGGTTGCGAAGCATCGAGCCCGTAGCAATATTTATTTAGGTGCAGGCCAGATACTTTGATAATGGTTTTTTCCCCACAGTTTTAAGATCCACTGCGAAATACTAACGTCTAATATGTTGAATATGCAATATCGTGAATAACACAAATATTTTAATCATCTGTAAATTAATCACCTTACTAACCATCGTCGATAGAGACGCTATGTCATAAAGCCTAATATAGTCATAAATTGAGAAAATTAATGCATTATGCTTGCTGGAATACGCCAGCATTGTTTGGACAACTGAATAATGTAAATAAAATATGCGGAATTTGAAATATATATTTACATTGCAATGTTTTTGTTTACATTTAGCCGAATGACACACATCTGATCCCAGAAATTACAACTTCAGCAGGGCTTCAGAAAAGTGTAGTTATAGTGTGAATGTACTATAGTTAAATTGTATTTGCCTAGCTGCCTAATTTGATGTAATATATAGGCACAGCAACAATAATAAGTTAAATAAATTTACATTAAAATTTTTTAATAAGTAGTTTATTTTGAAAGGACTATCACATTCAATCAATTTAATTCAAAAATTATAAAATTGTATAGCATTTGTAAATTTTAGTTTCCTCAAAATAATATAATCGTAGACATAATAATTTACTTCCCTCATGTTAAGGGACAATACTATCTGTAAATATTCCTTATAGGGCTAGTGTTAGCCGTAAGATGTATCATCGTTCACCGTGTCCGCAAAACCATGTCCCAAAATTAAACTGTTATGATTTGTGAAATTTTATCGAAATTATTGCCTACTCCAAGGGTAACGCCGTACACATGCGCAAGAAAATGATGCTCAGGTGAAATGAGGCACTAAAATTAAGTGCAGGAGAAGTGAGGCACTAAAATTAAGTGTTAGTGTTTTGTACAATCTCGCCTTGTTCGTTGTGGGTGCATGCGTGTGTGCGTGCGCATTATGAGGTGACGATAAGGTTGACCTTCACAATGAAGTATCAAATGGCATTTTACAACATGAATGCCATTTCTCGTGGGGAAAAAAAACATTCATGTGACGTTCCACATTTTATGGTGTACCGACGCATACACTGCTTTCACGCTTAATTTAGTCATTAAAAACAAAGTTACGCGTGTTAGTGTCCTCTGATTGTTCCACCTTCTCACTGTATCTGGACTCACGTAAAAGTAGTCTCGTCATTTTGACCCCTTGAGTACGACACAAATTTACTGGCACTGAGACAAGGTTGAAGTGAGCTGTCTATATTCANTCGTCATTTTGACCCCTTGAGTACGACACAAATTTACTGGCACTGAGACAAGGTTGAAGTGAGCTGTCTATATTCACCACTATAGCGGTATCAGTTGTGTTGGTCTCTTTATTTCAGTTTACCACCGGAGACTCGTACTGTATCCTGCAACGTTAATTTTTGGCTCACTGTCGGCCAATAAAGTCGCGCGTTAACTGTGCACCAATTACTGTATCGCGATATAGGTTTTACAATCCACCGTGTTCATTTAAGAAATAATTGAAAAGAACAGTTTTATTCTTACGAAATGAAATGTTGACTAGTAATTTTTTATTCAGACTCCGACAGAGTCCAGCGAAAAAGTGAAATTATGAAAGTGTAAGTTCTGTCTTCAAGAGCAAAATATTAATTTCCATATAAAAGTACCCCCGAGTACATACGTGCATACTCTTCAAAGGGCTAATGAACTCGTAAATTTTTCTACTGTACTATTTAATATAAAAAAAAGAACTATTCTAATGTCGCGTAATACGTTCTCACAACCGAGTTTGTACGTTTCTATACTATATTTCCCACACTTCATTTCAAAATTATGTGAGAACTGTTAGCTGTGACATACACGTGCGCCATGTAGTGACAGTCTGTTCTCACGGTTCTAGTAAATCTCTTCTACTTCATGAAGCCAATGGCCCATTAGCGGATTTNACACGTGCGCCATGTAGTGACAGTCTGTTCTCACGGTTCTAGTAAATCTCTTCTACTTCATGAAGCCAATGGCCCACTAGCATATTTTTTTTTTTAATGGCATGCCAAGAAGACGTGATTCGTGCGTTGATACAGTGTGTAGCGTGTCTACCGCGAATATTTTCAATGCGAGGAAGGAAGATCGTCACAGTACCACTTTTAAGTTGCGCGATATGTGTGCGTATGTTGGTGGCGTTGGCAGTATGGTTAAGTACTACGACAGCATAAAGTACGTGGTGTCAAGAGTGAGTGAAGAGATTTGGGCGGCTCTTAACATCGAGACCGAGGCCTAGATAGCCGACGAGGGTGAAGCGAGGTGAGTATGGAGCAGCGCCGGAATGCGCGGGTGGGGGAAATGGGAGATCTCCGAGAAAACCCACCGATAAGCGGCATCGTCCGGCACGATTCCCACATGCGAAAATCCGGGGGTGACCCCTCCGGGAATCTAACCCGGTTCGCTTCGGTGGGAGGCGAGTATTCTAACCACTACACCACCGCGGCCCCGTGTTGGAAGGAAGTAATATAGATATATGTAGTGTACGGAAGTGGGCACGTTTATGGATAAAATAAGTAAGGTAGAAATCTCTCGCAGTATATGCAATTGTATGGGGTGGTTTGCGGAGGGTGTTAGTCCTCCCAACCCACTTACTTCCAAATGCAATATGAATGGGAATGTAGTAGCTCCCCCCACCCCCTTTCTAGAGTTTGTACCTCCCCCGCGCTGAGGAGCTCAGTTGCAATGGTGGAACACTGCGGCGGTAGAAATCTCGACAAAAGAAACAAGTGATTCCAGCTTGGGCGTCGAGCCGTTATCGGAAAGAAACTAGAACTGTCATTAAGCAGTTTATAACAAGAACTTTAAACAACCAACTTATAAAAAAACGGTCGATTGTGTGAGCTGTAGTTTTATGAGATATTACCTGTTACAGCACATCAACATAGTTCCGCCAGCGACCTCTCATTGTTCGCGGTGGAAGGATACGGTCTGTTTAAGAGCGGGAAGTAAGGGCGAAAGAAGTGTATTGGGATAGGAAAAAAGAGGCAGTAAAGCTTCAGGTTTTTGATTCCCGTATAAGACAGTGTCACTACTCACGATCGGTTCAAATTTTCATGCGTTCCAGAGTAATGCTCTCAATTCAGTGTGTTCTTTTTAGGATGCTGGACATGTACCAAGATTAGTTCTAATAATTTAAACGCTTGCAGAGATCAGGAAGGCAAGTGACTTAAATACAAGAGAAACAACGCATGATACGTAGGTCTACGGCCCTAATTATTATTTCTAAGCAAACCTAGCTGAAATAAACAAACTGCAATATTACCACTCATATAATCAGATATTTCTGATTTTCTCACTCTCGCGACTTCCGAATTTGGGGGGCCGCGATGGTGTAGTGGTCTGACTATTCGCCTCCCACCTAGGCAAACTGGGTTCGATTCCTGGCGAGGTAGTTCCCGGATTTTCGCACGTATGATTCGTGCCGGATGGGTAGGCGGATTTTCTCGGTAATTTCCCGTTTCCTCCGCCCTTGCATTCCGGTGCTGCTTCATACTCATCTCCTTCACCCTCATCGGCTCTCATTACCTCGATGTTAAGAGCTGCCAAAATCTCTCCACTCTACTGNCATACTCATCTCCTTCACCCTCATCGGCTCTCATTACCTCGATGTTAAGAGCTGCCAAAATCTCTCCACTCTACTACTTCCGAATTTGTGTGTTTCTATTGCAAGACCTTCTCTTTGTACATTAAATCTTCAAATCTTAAACTACTACCCAAAAACACTTCTTACAACAGCCAGTGTATTTTAATAATATGAAAATGTTTAAATGAAAAATAATATATACTTGGCGGTATCAGGTGTGACTGGATTTTCNAATGTTTAAATGAAAAATAATATATACTTGGCGGTATCAGGTGTGACTGGATTTACTTCAGCACTAAACTCTGAAATTATAGGCTACTAGCGAACCGGCTCGGCTTCGCCCGGGTAAATTGAGTATTACAGTGGTTCACTAATAAATAAATTGGGAAAAGACAATTAATTTATGTGAAAACAGAATTATAAAATTATACTCTGTTGGCTTATGTTTTTAACTGATTACGGCAATCCGAAAGGAAGGAAATGTTTTTTTACCAGATAGCCAAGAAGTAGGTTATTGTTTTTGGAGTGTATCTGTGCAACTATCGCGTAGTTATCACATTTCCGCTTTCCAGCGTCGATGTATGATAATCAAAACGTGAGTTTCATCAAGTTGTAGCTTTAGAAATAAGTGTACCTAGGTACTACTTTTTTGCGCTTGGTTGAAGGATCTTAATCGTTCACCTAAGTTAAGCAATGTTCCCAGTGGCACACATTTGGATGGGTGACCGTTTGGTGGCATACCATTTGAGCGCTTCCGGGCTTCGGAGGGGACGTTAAATATTCGGTCCCGGTTGTTTTCGATTGATAGCAGTCGTTAAGCCATTTCAGAGGTCCTTGGGCGGCCTGNCATACTCATCTCCTTCACCCTCATCGGCTCTCATTACCTCGATGTTAAGAGCTGCCAAAATCTCTCCACTCTACTGCTTCCGAATTTGTGTGTTTCTATTGCAAGACCTTCTCTTTGTACATTGAATCTTCAAATCTTAAACTACTACCCAAAAACACTTCTTACAACAGCCAGTGTATTTTAATAATATGAAAATGTTTAAATGAAAAATAATATATAGTTGGCGGTATCAGGTGTGACTGGATTTACNGTATTTTAATAATATGAAAATGTTTAAATGAAAAATAATATATAGTTGGCGGTATCAGGTGTGACTGGATTTACTTCAGCACTAAACTCTGAAATTATAGGCTACTAGCGAACCGGCTCGGCTTCGCCCGGGTAAATTGAGTATTACAGTGGTTCACTAATAAATAAATTGGGAAAAGACAATTAATTTATGTGAAAACAGAATTATAAAATTATACTCTGTTGGCTTATGTTTTTAACTGATTACGGCAATCCAAAAGGAAGGAAATATTTTTTACCAGATAGCCAAGAAGTAGGTTATTGTTTTTGGAGTGTATCTGTGCAACTATCGCGTAGTTATCACATTTCCGCTTTCCAGCGTCGATGTATGATAATCAAAACGTGAGTTTCATCAAGTTGTAGCTTTAGAAGTAAGTGTACCTAGGTACTACTTTTTTGCGCTTGGTTGAGGGATCTTAATCGTTCACCTAAGTTAAGCAATGTTCCCAGTGACACACATTTGGATGAGTGACCGTTTGGTGGCATACCATCTGAGCGCTTCCGGGCTTCGGAGGGGACGTTAAATATTCGGTCCCGGTTGTTTTCGATTGATAGCAGTCGTTAAGCCATTTCAGAGGTCCTTGGGCGGCCTGATAAAATCTGACACCGTAGGAAAAAAATATTTCGGTCACGTTCCCAGCCGTTGCAGAATTAGGGTTTGTTGTTATTCCACAGGAAGCGTACACTTTTCCGGGATAAAAAGTGTCGTATGTCCTATTCCAGGACCTAAAGTACCCACCTACATAGCATATTTCATCAAAATCCGTTCAGCCGTTATGGAGTTGAGTGATAACAAAAATATACACAGACTTTCGCATTTATAATATTAGTAGGATAGGATTCACGGTAAAGTGAGCACTTTTAATAGCTCTCTTATCTGGAATAATAGTCAATGATTTTTTTTTTTTGGCCTTGGATGTTTACTTCCGAGTGCACTGGAATACACACCNAGCATAGGATTCACGGTAAAGTGAGCACTTTTAATAGCTCTCTTATCTGGAATAATAGTCAATGATTTTTTTTTTTGGCCTTGGATGTTTACTTCCGAGTGCAGTGGAATACACAACCTGTGTTTATTACTTACATGGAAATATTTATTTAAAAAGGTGGTTTATGGATAAAAAATGGCTGAAAGAAAAAAAGTAACTAGTCTCTAAAGTGCTCACTTTACCGTGAACTGACTGCTGTACCTAAAATGCAGAGAACAAGCACAAACCTTACATCTTTACGTTTCTTCAGGCATTAATTTTCACTTATCTGGTGACTAGGAAAGCAGCTAATAGAAGAAGCGCGATAACATTTCAGATAAAGTTACAGTGTGTGATATTATCAACGTAGAGAGAGGGAGAGATATGGATGTCGGCGTGGGTTGCCGAGCGAGGAGGGGGACGGAGTTGGTGTAGTCGGTCCGTAGGGGGTGTGCAGGAAGGGGCTCTTAGAGTGACCGCGAGCGGGAGAGGGGGAGTGTACGAAATTGAATTTCGGCTGATCAAGGTTTTGATCTTTGTCACGTTCACGTGGTTGCTGTTATCGTGTTGTGTTATTTTAATGGTTAAGATGACAAGTACACAGTCTGGCTTCAATATGCGAAATATTGCAAAAAAAAACTTATTTATACTTGTTTAGTGCAGTATCTAGTATAGTAAATATATGCAATACAGTTCGGTGTGCTGAATGTAATAATCCACAATATGTTTTACACCTAAAAGAAATGGTATACAGAACACCCATTTTAGCAGTTTTCAATATAAAAAGTACACGCTGCAGACAAAATGAAAAATGGAAACTGGCACAACTACTGAAAAAAGTTAATTAAACGCTACCAATCAAAATATTGAAAGCGTTTGTACGGAAGCTCTGCGCAACTTCGGGTGGGCNAAAAAAGTTAATTAAACGCTACCAATCAAAATATTGAAAGCGTTTGTACGGAAGCTCTGCGCAACTTCGGGTGGGCATTTTTTGTGTGGATGGTGATTTTGTGGGTGATTATTTTTGTCGTGTACAATTTTTTTTTTTTTCCCCGTCTTTTTTCTACCTCTACTGCCAACGTCATGCTCAAGGGCAAAAACTAAGCAGTAGTGGCTGTGAAATGTAAGATGAGCTGCTCCTTTCGTGATAATAGTTTCTTTAAAATATTTCAGTTACAATTATGATTTAAGCTGTATTTTTTGTGTCTATAACATGGCTTGTAAAGAAACTAATAAAAGAAACGTCGAAGTATAAATAACACAAACAAAGCGGAACATCCCCCATAAACGGTTATTTCAGTTGGGAATAAAACATGTTTTTGTTAAAAAATGACAGTTTTATTCACCGTAGTTTGTTGAAGACTTTTCATGCACTGAGTATTAATGCGCGCCATCGCGTAGTTTATTTTAAATTTACGTCGCTGTCGTACATTTTGCATTATTTAGGAAAGGTAGATTTCAGCATTATCATTTTCATCATATTTGGTTTGTTATAATTTCTGCATGATTACCAATAAAAATCAGAAACAGTGACGGGAAAGATACATTACCAGTTTAACAATACTGTTAAAAAAATTTCGTATTAAAATTTATTACGAAAAATGTAAATTCAAATTATACTCGAAAGTTCAGTGTTTCTTCACATCGAAGGAAAATTTAATGAGAAATTATAGGTAAGTCATGGGGTACCCATAATCATTGATTTTTACCTGTAGTGAATGTTTTGTTTAGTTTTCGCACTGGTACATCAAATAATATTACACTTTTGACGACCTAATTGAAAAAAAGTTTACGTTATTAAAATTTTTATTTGTGCTGATCGACGAGAAAGGTTCCTAACATTTACAACCCTTCAATTGGCATCTTTCTAGTCTGCGATACAAATATTACATTTTTTTCTTGGTTTGCATTTCTGTAAATTGAGTAGCTCGTGACACATCAGCCAGGTTAACATTTCCGAACGATGTTACTTCGGTCTTGTCGAGTATGAATACTACTAGCTTTTTATAGTGCCCATCACAAATGTATTTTACGTTACATTAGACATTTCGTTTCATTTGTTTAACACGCCGTAGTAACGTGTAGTTCTTTCATTTTCATTAGTTAGTTGCCTTTTCGTAATTTTTATTTGTAAGTTGGTATTGCAATGCTTTACAGTATTTCTTTCACTTTGAAATTTTATCGTTCCTCGTAATAAAATTTCGATACTACAGAAGCGCAAAAAATGTTATTGCATTAAGATTTGATGGGAATCAACCAGTGCAAATTTTTTGCGGGAGTATTTTTACTGGAAGACATTAAAAAATACACTACCGATTGGAAATTGTTCTGCAACCAAATGACGCATTGATTAACTCTCAGAATAGTTAAAAAGTCCACTGAAGTACATACTGTTGCTTCTAAGTTTGTGTTCCTGCAATTAATAAAATATATGTGGATGTGAGGTACCAGTAATTTACCGAATTATAATTTCAGCGTATCTCATTCGAAAAAATAAAATTTATTCAAGATTTGTATAGTTTTATACCGCCGGCCGATAATCGTGATGGTGACGATTGGTTGTTATTATTATTATTATTATATTATTACTGTTATTGGGTAGTCCGAACACTGGCAGGAACTGGCGGACCAATGCGGACTAGCAGAAATCTGCCGTGGTTTGTCATTGCCTTCCGTAGTACGGATTTTAGCCATAAGCATATATAACTTGAAAAGTTTTATAGGTCGGTGCCGGGAATCAACCTGCGCCCCTGGGTCGACAACTGCTGAGGGTGCTCAATAAATTTGGTCCGCACGGTAGCTCACCATACGCACCAAGCCGGTGGAAGATCTGCTGACACACAAATTGACCTGTTAAGACCTTTCAGAAACTATTCGCCCTGTAAAAATCCAAGTTAACGGTGCTTCCGGATGTTAAACTGGGAACTGTAGAGCGGCCGTGAGACAGTCGTTATTTCAGACCGGCTTCTTCATCTCCAGATAAAGGTAATAAACCGGTTTATCAATTGAAAACTTTTAAAAGTTGTACGCACTTTATTTTTTTATCCATTAAGTATTCCTCCGCCGCATTTAAATTACAATTGGCCAGCAACATGTCGGAACGTCGTTGGTCAATCAAGGCCTAGCAACTTCCTTGCTCGGCGGCAACCCAGCCAATAGGAAAGCTTTCGCAGCACTCAGTAGCCAGTCAGACACAGGGCTCGTGGTAGAGCTTCGCGCAGCCGTTCAGTGCATGGGTACGTCCACATCGGAAGAATCGCCACGTAATTTCGATTCTGTATACTTAACTATTTCGTAATAACTCTTAGGGCGTTCAAAATACTAGAATTATTTTATAAATACGTTAGGCATTAATTTTTTTGACATAAAAATAGCGTGAAAACAGCATTACAGTGGCGGAAAATTATTTTTGAAAAGAAGCTGTTCGGAAAAAAGTTTTTCCGTCGATATAAATGGGCAAAAATAGCGTTATTTCTATAGCACCTGCAATAGTAAAATCGAAACAGGAAGGAAAAAAATATTGCAGAAGAATTTAGATGATATCGCACAAACGGTGTTACGATATATCGCTGACACTTTATTTTGCTAATATTTCCCTCGTAAAATGTAATTTTGGATTAAGTTCTCATCGATGGATTATTGCTAAATTGATCTAGTCTACCTTGTAGAAATTTCTCACAGTAGGGCTATATGTGTTTTTTGTTTGTGTGTGTGTGTGTACTTGTGTATATGTACATTAAATATATATAATATGTATTGAATATATATGCACCTATATATAAAGGGACCCACGCAAAGGAAACTCAACGACTTTCATAGAACGAGACGATTTAGCATTGGCAACTTGACAATAGTGCCCGCCACATACTCTGTACTGCAATATAAAAGTAATGTGGTAGTATAATGTATCATATATGTCTAAGCCCGGCACACAAAAATATTTGAATCACACATTTTCAAGATTGTGGGAAATAAATACTTTCCATCGCAGTGAAATTCATTTGTACTTTCTATCGTAATCAAACGCATTTACGCATTACATCGTCGTGAAATTCATCGGCCTAGGACTTCTGTGAAGTCAGCTCGTACTCGAATTTTCAGGCAAATTGTGTCCCTACGAACAAGAATAAGATAGAGGCTAGATAAATAAGGATTTGCCGGAAAAATTAGGTGAGCTGCATCATCAAAATCATCGCCAAATGTTATAACAGAAAATAAAATGAATGGTGTTTGGGAAAAAATTTCTTGACGAATAATAAATCTGCATGTCATAAATAGCAAACAAAGTCTTGTGTTGCTACGTCAAAAGCACCGTTGTTAGAGAAAACGTTTTAGTTTTAAGCCGTACTATAGTAAAATACCCGGCAGGTAAACAAAACGCTTTCCACCCGTTAAATGGTTGCATCAGTCCCGGTGCGTTAGTTTCGAAGGGGTGTACACCCCGGCGAATATGTTCAAGAAATGCTTTAATTTAAAATTAATTAAAACAGTTGCATATGGAACTTATTTATGTGTATTCTGTTTTCAGTCACGGAGACACGCTAGGGCTGCGTAAATTATGACTCAATTCTAATGCATCACAAAACAAATTGGGGGGAGGGGGTGGGAGGTCGTGACCTTAATTTGTGCTGTAAATGTAACGTAAAAGTATTTATTGATGACTGACTGAGCGGTAGCATTAATCTCCATATCTCAGCAAACAAAGCAAATCGCTTTGTTGGGACATCCTCAGCCATGCCATTTGCAAGATTATTTCACAGGAAACTGAGCTTTCCTCCCGCAGCCCCGTTTAAGGGTTCCATGTCAAGATGTCCGCGTAACACGAAATGTTCCATAATGCCGATTCACAGCATGCGCCTCTGTCATGAAAACAACTGCTCGGCACTCTGCATTTCTGTTTCGTACGCACTGTTATAATTAAATGTATGATTCATCATATCTTAACTGGGCTATAGGGGTGTAACAAGCTATTGATAAGAGTTATGTAACGAACACTATATAAAAGGGGTTTATTTAACATTAAAGTTGCACAATATTATTTCAGTATAAATATAATTTAATATACTGAAATATTAAATTATAAAGATTTAACCAGTTACGTTCTAAGTAAAGTTTAATTGGAGATTACCCTCCCATGGTTATGTACCTGGAGGCTGATTAAGATGGAGGAAGTCGACGGCCGGACACACCCAACTTCAGTGGTCGTCTCGTTCCAATGGCCCGACGACTAAAGACACCGCCCACAGGCTACACACTGCCCTATATCGGCTGCGTTGTCACCGTTTACTGGCCGGTGGAGGNAACTTCAGTGGTCGTCTCGTTCCAATGGCCCGACGACTAAAGACACCGCCCACAGGCTACACACTGCCCTATATCGGCTGCGTTGTCACCGTTTACTGGCCGGTGGAGGGGGTTTCTGTGGTTGGCGATTTAATAACTAATTTCATCAAACACGGCCCGTGTTCTGGATAAATATGCGAAGGTGTGATCACCAGGCCNGCTACACACTGCCCTATATCGGCTGCGTTGTCACCGTTTACTGGCCGGTGGAGGGGGTTTCTGTGGTTGGCGATTTAATAACTAATTTCATCAAACACGGCCCGTGTTCTGGATAAATATGCGAAGGTCGCTCAGCTAAGGTCTGATCACCACTCGTAACATCTCCCTCAATGTTCACTAGTGAGATGCACTCATCTCTCTCTAGAGTCCGTGTGAATTATGTAGATGATTGGGAGTTGCGGGGTTCATCTTGTGGCAGTAGGAATATGGATCGGGTTGAAGTCCTCTTCGCTACGGTAGGAAAATTTTTGAAAGGAATTATAGTAGACGGAGAAGCTAGGTATAAGGAACTGCCAATTACTTCCGTGCAGTTCTTGGGCAATGTGGGCCGAACAAACGCTGTGCTGTGTGTTTGCAGTAGCCGTGCGGGCCTTGAACTTAATTTCCGCTGGGTGTGCAAAGTTTCTTCCACGCGGGCGCGGCAGACGCACCGCGGGCGGTTCGCAAACGCGTCAGCCTTTCTTGAGGTTGTGAGTCCCTAACACTAACACTATGTGGCGTGAATCGTTCATTACAACAAATTATTTGTAATGACTGAAGATTCAAAAACGCTGTATTTAATAAATTACAATAGAAACAAATTGAAATGCAAAAGTATTGAACTAGGAATACCTAAGTACTTTTTCTGGTACATTGATTGTTTTGTTTGTGTTAGTATATAAAACTAATATTCCTGAAAATGAATTGCATGTTAGTACAATATAAAAGCAGTGATTTAATAATATTAAATTTTTGTGATACGTGACGTCACGGAGGTAGGATAGAGATAGGATGGTATCAAAACGTAGCATGTTATTTAATTAGTTATTTAAACTTTCATTACTTATTAAAAGAAGCAAAGTTGCAGCTGCATTTCAACTACTTTTCAATACGTAAGAGGGTAATGGAAGGGATACTTCAAGTAACCTAATATTATTAAATGTTTTCTAATATGTACACTAGTATCTAAAAATAACAAAACAAATATTGATTTTAACAAATGTTAACGTATTTGACAACGAAATGTTTCACTAATAATAATAATAGTAATAATAATGTGTATGAAATTCTTTAAATTTTACAACAAAGTTTCATGTTTATACTAGAATGAAAATCCTAAAATTCAATATGAAAAATGTCATGTCATAACTGTTACTATAAATTAATATAAGATATGCGTCTTTGTCATGAAATTGACGTAAACAATTTATTGTTTCATTCGTAGAATTTGTTAATGTATTTTTTTCCTTCGTAATATGTGTACATATTGTTGCAAGCATTGAAATTTGTGTTTTAACTTTCAAATTCTCTTTAAACATTATTTTTTCATAATTACAAAAAAAAATGATTTTGTAAGCTTCCTAGTAGTAATATTGTTTCTTTGTAGTTTAAATTTATGTTTGCAATCATAAACGTTTTAAAGTAAAGTGTGTTATGCAAGTGTTACTGTTGCCTGCAGGGTGCGGTGTGAGTGGTGTGTGTAAAATATGGAAACCGCAGACTACCTGTAAATATAATTTAACGTACGACTCGCGAGCTGGGTTAAGCGGTAGTGCTGATGCTGTAGAATAAAAGTGCGCGACTTGACAACGTTGCTGCGTGTGACGTCAGAAAAGGTGTCCTGCTGCCGCTGCTATAGTGGACATTGTTTGCGCCGTCCTCCAGAGGGACTTCGGATGAAATGGTGTAACGTCACTGCTGGTTGCTGCTGAGCATGAACGTGTGGTACCATTGTTCTGAAACTTAAAAGGAGATTTATCAACAGAATTCCTTCACAGTTTATCTGCACACCACATTAAAAAGTTTTCCGTAAATAAATCATAGGGCCANACATTAAAAAGTTTTCCGTAAATAAATCATAAGGCCACAATAGTTTATGGAGAGCATATTTACTGAAAATTAACTTGTGGATTTAATCTTGGTTTTATTATATTTCTGGGTGTCCGACCTTGGAAGCTTATATGCTGAGGCGTGTGTTGAAGCACATTTATTTATAGATTGTCTTTGTCAATTTTTCTCTCAGACTGTATCTGCATGCTAACGTATGTTATTATGTAGTTACAGTACTGTTTTTATCCAGTTCCCGGGTAATGTCTGCAAATGGGGACAGTTATACAAGTACCTATGCCCATACGTTTTTTTTCTCTGGAAATAATTTTTTGCAGTTAGCTGTGTGCGCGGATAAAACTTTTAATTAATAAAATGTTATTAATGACTAGGGATATCAACACATAATGTAATTATAACATAATGATACTGATTATGTAAAATATAAGATAGTAGTAGAGAGGAAAGGGATTTACAGATGATTAAGTAGGTACTAATTACAATACTTATTTCACACAAAGGGGTAGCATATGGGGGTTGGTGAAATATCTACACAATGACTTACACCGGGGAGGTAAAAAAGAAAGTGCCTTCGTGGTACACTTCGGCACTGTGTAGCATAGTACCCACAGTAAAAGCCCGAAAGATTGCGCCCCTACTGCCAGAAACTCTTTCAATGCCAGTAGAGCACAGAAGACAGGCCTCTACTCGGGTCACCACTCCACCAGAGGCCATTCAGTACATCCGAAAGCCCCGGGTAATGGGCAATGTCCGTGAATCACAGAACTATGTGAACCCAACGGAATTAATTCTGCCTCGTGTCGGTATGGCAATGGATTGTGGGAAGTGCATGAGCATATTGGGAGTATTGGGAACTTAAAAAATCATTAAGTCGCGGAGGAATTTGCTGATGTGAAGAAGGACGACATGAACATGGCGGGGTCCGTCTGCAAGACAGCCTTCGAGTGCTGAGAAGGAGAGGAAAGAAGCACGCGTTGGGCGATGGGAAGAAGAGAAGAGAAAGGGCATGCAAAGCAAGAAGTGGGTCGCGTCGCGCGCTCTTTACTACCTGCAACTTTTGTATTTCCATATGGCAACTAATAACTTCATACTGTCTTAAGGTTAGCTTAATAAATTATTTTAGAACTGCCATATCTTATTTCTTCTACAAATATCAGGGAACTNATACTGTCTTAAGGTTAGCTTAATAAATTATTTTAGAACTGCCATATCTTATTTCTTCTACAAATATCAGGGAACTTAACTTAAAATTATTTTGAATAATGATAAATCACAATAACATTATATTCCTGTATCTGCGCACAGCAGTATCTTACCACAATATGATGTAATATTTAAAATTCTATTAAATTAGCATGATATGAAAGAGAATATTATTGAAATAGTTCCGGCTTTATGTATCATTTTCTTAGTAACAGTTTCCAGTAACTACATTCACCGCACACCAATGATTTTTTTTAAAAACTGAAATTAATAGAATTAGATGGGTTAGGTAAACTCTTTATGATTAGTGTGTCGTGACTCTGTGTGTGTGTGCGTGTGTGTGTGCGCGCGTGCGTGTGCGTGTGCGTGTGTGTGAGTATTGTTGCCATTACATTATGTTGGCCCAGTTGTGTGTGATTGTGGGTGTGTGTGTGTCATTGTATGAGAGTGTGATTGTGTGCGTGTGTGAGATATTGCAATTATCGGACGTGTAAAATTTATACGTTTTAACCATAAACTGTTTTTAAGACGAAATTAATTTTTGAAAGTCACGTCTGATTATCACAATGTTGTAATCTTGCCCTANACCATAAACTGTTTTTAAGACGAAATTAATTTTTGAAAGTCACGTCTGATTATCACAATGTTGTAATCTTGCCCTATGTATTTGAAACACAATCGTGTAACGTGCCTAAGTTTCTGTTACTTGCAGTTTCCCACAACGTGAAGAAAATAATAAGCCCAGCCAGATAAAGTTATATAAATATAAACATATATATAAACATATATATATACATATATATACATATACACATATATACATACATATATATACATATATATATATATAAACCTAGGAAACAGTAAGTACCAATGCATAGAAATGTGAGCGGAATAAAAGTTACGGTAAGCCNCCATAAACTGTTTTTAAGACGAAATTAATTTTTGAAAGTCACGTCTGATTATCACAATGTTGTAATCTTGCCCTAGGTATTTGAAACACAATCGTGTAACGTGCCTAAGTTTCTGTTACTTGCAGTTTCCCACAACGTCAAGAAAATAATAAGCCCAGCCAGATAAAGTTATATAAATATAAACATATATATAAACATATATATATACATATATATACATATACACATATATACATACATATATATACATATATATATATAAACCTAGGAAACAGTAAGTACCAATGCATAGAAATGTGAGCGGAATAAAAGTTACGGTAAGCCNATATATATATATAAACCTAGGAAACAGTAAGTACCAATGCATAGAAATGTGAGCGGAATAAAAGTTACGGTAAGCCTATTTGTGTGCATGTTCACCACTATCTTTTAAGTTTGTCGATGCTAAGTACACAAAATAAGCGACACGAGTTGCATGCTTGTGTCTTTTCGTTGGATTGGTTGTTCCTTCGTTTTAATTTATATCCCAGCTGTGACCGTCCTTTTAATGAAATAACCCAACACACATCAATAACAAGAGGTTAAATACTACAGTTCTTTCCCCCGCAGTTATAACAAGGTTAAACACAGTCCCGGCAAAATATTTACGTGTATTATGTGTAATGTGCTGTGTCGTGTATATCAAATATGTTAGGAATGTAAAATAATAACCGTAAGAACTATCGTCAACATAGACATTGTTAAAACGCCATAATGCTGACCTAAATATGGTTATAGGTCTAAATTGTGAACTTTTGTACGATATGGTTTTTGAAATATTACTAAATTCTTTGAACAGCTGAAAACGGTAAATAACCATTTCACAGTTAAAATATAGTCACATTGCAGTGTATGTTTACATGTAGCGGATGGGTACGTAATCAGTAACCAAATGTAGAATTTTAGAAGGGCTTCAGAAAAGTGTGAAGTAACCGTAAATGGCAAATAGTTTGGAAACCCTGCCTAGTTGCGTGTCATCGATTTTATCCGTATCTGCAGTGTTGGGTAGGCCTTGTTTGCCTACCACTATAAGGCATTGATAGCTATGTGCGTACTATTAAATTTCGTTATGGTGCAACCATTTTCTAAAGTTGTCCAAGGTGTAGGGAACTTAGTGTGAGTCTCAAGTGTTACCTACTGCGGTTAACTGCGTTTGTGAAAGGAGTCTGCCATTAGTACGCGTGATAGGCAATCTCGCATTGGACAGTCCACGCGAAATGTCCACGAGTCTCGTGATATCCGCCACAAACACTGAGAAATGTGTATCGATGCAGATGTTTGCCGTCTTGTTTTGCTGTGCTGTGTGTGGATTCCTTGGGCCCACTTTCAGCGTATGTCTCATTCGTGTTTTGCAATGGCTGAAACATGTTTTGCGTCGGCGTAGTGCTCTAGCTGTGCGTGAATGTGTGTTATCGTGGTTTCACGGTGTGGTTTGGCTAGAACCATTTGGCATTAAACAAGTCGCCAATCTGATATTTGTAGGTTTATTTTGTTTAGTTGGGCATCATAAAATCGGCAAGTGTACATATTGAAATAGAATCACGTGGCTTCTCGTCCCGACAACAGATTTGCATGTATACTGGAAGCGAGGCTGCGTCGAAGAGTGAAAGTAGTCCCCCCCCTCCCTCAAAAATTCCTTACGGAGGAGAAGGCTTTTACATGTAGTAGTAGGTTTCGGAGGATCTTGATGACTGCATTTATTCAGATGGTCAGGGTCTTAGCTCGTGAAGCAGACAAACACTGTCGACCTATTGTGATTGGTTAGTGTGATGGCTGGTTCACTTTTTCATTTGGTAGGTTTTACGCCAAAATTTGCCGAAAACTTGTTCCCAGGTTTAACGTTACTTTTTTCATATCAGTTGATATTCCTATGATGTTTAACAATTTTTGTGGATTTCGTAAATTTTTTTTTTCTGCGGGTGGTAATGTTGACTATGGTTTAAAATCGATTGAAGGGTTGAGTTATTGAACCAACTAAATCACTCGAAGCGAAGTAGCGCAGTGGTAAACCACTGGACTCTCATTAGGGAGGCACCGGGTTTGATTCCCTGTTCGGCCATCCTGATTTCGGTTCTTCAGGGTTTTCCGAAATCACTCCAGGCGAATGCTGGATTGTTCCTAAATGCGGGCGACAGGCGAGGCCCTGGCCGATTCATTCCCCATTTACTAAATAAATTGTTTCCTTACTGAGCCCTTGCGCTGCTCAGGTGCGCCTAAAAACCACTTAGATAAAAAAAAAAAGATAATATAAAAGTCTTACAAGTAGATGTAAATAGGAGTTCTGAAGCAAACATCTTAAATTTTTCACTCATTCTTCGTGAAAAATTGACAACACAACAAAAATAGTCGTACGGGCAACACTGTTTCAGTCCCTGGCATCTGCTGGCATTTTTTTTCTTTTTTTTTAGGTTAACGTTGTGTAGGCCAGAGACGGAGCAAGTTTCTTATGTTAATACCTGCTTTAAGGAATCACCNTGCGCCTAAAAACCACTTAGATAAAAAAAAAGATAATATAAAAGTCTTACAAGTAGATGTAAATAGGAGTTCTGAAGCAAACATCTTAAATTTTTCACTCATTCTTCGTGAAAAATTGACAACACAACAAAAATAGTCGTACGGGCAACACTGTTTCAGTCCCTGGCATCTGCTGGCATTTTTTTTTCTTTTTTTTAGGTTAACGTTGTGTAGGCCAGAGACGGAGCAAGTTTCTTATGTTAATACCTGCTTTAAGGAATCACCCCAGCATTCTTTTGGAGTGATTTCTGAAAACCATTGAAACCCGAAATTCGGATTGCCGAGCCGGGAATCGAGTCTGGGCACTCCTCAAAACGAGTCCAGCGTGTTAGCATTGCAGGAACTCTCTTGGTTTTATGTAGTAGTTAATTATATGCCTTTATCAATTTGTCTATATATAAAAGTAAATAGCCTACTTTGCAATTTAGTTTGACTTTCAACTCTTTCCATTCTCTGGGTAGTGGTAAGGGATACAAATTATTACTATAGATAAATTAAACTCTAAAAGGATTTCGTATAAAAATTGATTAAAGTCTTCATTAATTAACTGCGTACGGTATACACATTATTACAGTGTGTCCAGCCATAGGGCCAATGGAAGGAAAGGACAAGGAGGTACGCCGCCGGCCCATGGTCGGGTTGCCACCCACTCCACTTGCCAACTGCTCCGATTTTCTGTCTCTCAGTCCTCTCTATTCTTCGTGTCTCTCCGCGTGTGTGCTGTCGTAATTAGTTCTGATTGGCTCCCGTTGTGCACTGGAGGCAGGGTCCGCTTCTAGATCGTGGAAGTTTCAAAATAATGCCCTGGTGTCTGCTGTACCCACGTTTTGTGATGTTATATGCATTTGCTGTTGAATTTTAAGTTACGCATTTCATTCTGGCTCTATGTTATAGTTAAAAAAAGAAAAAACCTTTGGCCTTCTTTACATGTATTGTTGCGGAAGTATGTGCACAACGGGNGGTCCGCTTCTAGATCGTGGAAGTTTCAAAATAATGCCCTGGTGTCTGCTGTACCCACGTTTTGTGATGTTATATGCATTTGCTGGCCGTGTGTAGCGATTTGAAGTACAAGAAAATTTACAATTATAATATAATTTCTGATTTTATCACTATTAGCAACCGCTAACCGATGAATTGTCAGATGATGTATTGGTACTTTGACTCATGAGTAGAAGCAGGATATACACTGATACTAAAATTTTTGTTAACATAACCACATTCTTGGGAAACGTGTAGCTGGTTAAGCACGTGCGGTAACCGGCAGTTGGTTGCGCAGATGCATCGCCTCAGCGTTGG
>NQII01002324.1:53177-79757 GCA_002778355.1 Clitarchus hookeri
GGGGGGGGGGTGGTGCATTAAGGCTGACCTTAACAAGTATCGCGTCGTAGTGACCTCCACGTGCAAGTTTCGTTTAACCTTGGTACTTTACACAGCGACTCCATCTGTTATAGTGATCAAGTCCATGGCAATAATAATTTTATATATGGCGGAAGAATACACAATGTGCATACAAGTAGATCTCAAGCAGGGTTTTTTAAAGTGCTCAATTTACCGCGAACAGCCTGTAAAGTTCCACATCCGACCACAAGTTTGAGTTTTCTGTTTCCGTTTGTAATATGTATTTTTGAAAGTGAAAATGGCTTAAACGGGAGTTTTCACAATAATTTTTACGCACGATGACACTTGTGTAAGATATTTGAAATTGTCGAGGGACGTACAGCACAGTTTCCTCTTATTACACCAGAAAATGATATGCTCGCCGCTGAGAATCTCAAGTGGCGAGTTGCCGATGTAAACACTGCACGCTAGTTCCGTGCCTTGCGCATATAATCCATTCACGGTTACTTCCATCTTTCCTGAAGCCCTGCTAAAGTTCTACTTCCAGGATATTTCTCAGCCTCATGCAACCAAAGCCTAACCAAGTCTAAAAAATTACACCAAAGGGACAGCGCACTGCATTCGTGCGCACTCACTTTAATAAGATTCTGCAAAATAACCATTTCTTGCTAGGCATTACCAACATATACTTCATTTCATATAAGTTGGCCAGATTCTGACAGTCAGTGAGTGGCAACTTGACTAATTCGAAACAAACAGCATACCATTTACAAAATCCTGTATCAGCTGATGCACGAACGAACAAAAGTTAATATTACGTTGGCTATTCTGAGTGCACTGCCGACGCACATTAGACCAGTTGAAAGTACGCACGATAAAGAGTTCCTGGGTAAATTAATTAATTTTATTTTACGTGGTCATAAAACAGCGGTTTTTATAGAGTTGGAAACTAAACTTCGTGCTAAAGTAGGAATGTATAGGTGTTCAAAATCAAAGGCACAGTAAAACGATCCGTATCCAATTAAAACACAATTTCAAATCATTTTTTTTTACGTATTAATCGCCCCTCTCCAACCCCACTTTCATTACGTGCTTGATATTAATTCCAAAATCATACAGAAATATTGCATAATATTGTTAAATAATTTTTTCAAAAAATTTGACGAAATATGATTTCAAATTCGTGTCGTTCCGAGCTAGTAATAGAAGAATAGTCAATTTAAAAAATACGCTATCTATTGAGCAAAATAAGAAGCTCAGACTTCGCTCCGGACAGGATGTGCGCGCTACCTATCGGATTTTTCCTGAAGCATTACCGGCCACAAAAAAAAAAGCGTTCCGCGTGCGACATATATACATTTACGAACAGATACCAATAGTTTTATTTTTTGCGAGCTCTGCAAAATTTTTAAAGTAACTTATATTTCGTGTACAGTGATTTTGAGTACTAGTATTAATATTCGGCTGGTAATCGTTCGTCTACGTAAATTATACGCCAGATTGTTCTCCGAAAATCCATTTCCTTGATTCCGAAGAATGCTGGACACGCGTGAATAGTTGTTAAGCAATTCTAACGTTATTCCACGTCACACATTTCCAACTCGAATATATTATCTATAATGTCCAACTTGTGGTAATAGCTATAAATACCGTTTCGCAAATGTTATCCCAAATTCACTGTCTGGGACAAATAAAAAAGAGTTAGCAAANCTGGTAATCGTTCGTCTACGTAAATTATACGCCAGATTGTTCTCCGAAAATCCATTTCCTTGATTCCGAAGAATGTTGGACACGCGTGAATAGTTGTTAAGCAATTCTAACGTTATTCCACGTCACACATTTCCAACTCGAATATATTATCTATAATGTCCAACTTGTCGTAATAGCTATAAATACCGTTTCGCAAATGTTATCCCAAATTCACTGTCTGGGACAAATAAAAAAGAGTTAGCAAANGTAATAGCTATAAATACCGTTTCGCAAATGTTATCCCAAATTCACTGTCTGGGACAAATAAAAAAGAGTTAGCAAATATTAAATTTTTTTGCAAGGTTTTATATTTTTACTTTTAAAGCCTACTCATTTTTTTAGACAGACGTCAATCTAAAATATCTTAAAATTTGTTTAGTATAATTTTTTTTTGTAGTTACTAAATTTTAAATTAATTATTTATATTTTTGCCTTTTAACATATTTTACTGATTAATGATTTATGTACACATTACAATTACTACAAACGCAGCTACGTATTTCTGAGTAGCAAGTTTGCCTAAAACGTCACACGAACAGTACATTGATAAGGGGATCTGCTGATAATGACAGCATGAAAATAAACAACATCGTTGCCATGTGGCCGATAAGCTGATGGCGGAAGGATACGTAGTCAGATGTAAACAGTGGCGTTACTTTCGCGGACCTGTCAGAATCTGGCCAACTTACATGGTACAGAGCATATCTATCTTTTCACTGTTTTATTTATATGAATTATTATATAAATATTGTAATATATAATTTGAATAAATATTCAATTTAGTAAAAAATAAGGTACTTTTAATTTATGCTAGGAGTATAAAACCCTTGTGATACACGGCGTATTTAGGAAACAACCAAAACNAAATAAGGTACTTTTAATTTATGCTAGGAGTATAAAACCCTTGTGATACACGGCGTATTTAGGAAACAACCAAAACCACGTCATGCATGGCGTGATTTTTCAGAGGTTCATTCAAAAAGTGCGAAGAAACAGCGAATAGAATATAGAAGCGATGAGACATGTGATGAGATAACCTGGCTGGCCCGTAAGCCATCCCGCTATTTTAGGCCTCGGATACGCAAAATACCTTCAGCCACTCAAACCTGAACTAATTTCTTACATGGCTGCCATCTTTACTGGCAGTATGACAGTCAGTTTGAACGTTAAAGTACATGCAATACGGGCAGGGGCATTTTTTTTTCAAAGGTTTATTTGGAAAGTTTTTAATAACCACGAATAAACTATAATAGAGGCAGATTCCCGTTCCCACATGGCGACACGAAATTTGCTTGCAGAGATTGCAGTTATCATTAACCTCGAAACCACCAGATCAATCTTATATAAAGGGGAATTCCTGTTGACATAGAGAGAGAGAGTAGGGTAGATCGGTTTTTTTTCCCCCGGAATTTCTGATTGGGTCATTTGCGAAAAGATTCTCTATACCAACACAATGAAAACTATTATAACAAATATACCGAATTGTTTATTTTTATACTGCCCCAAGAACTGGAAAGATCGTTAAAAAAAAACACTAAAACTAGTCTACGTTTAAGGGTCGTTTTACTTAATTTAAAGACCAAAATTATATTTTTATTTAACTTTTTATTACATATAGATGATGTTACAATAACAATGAAGTCCAAAAACACAGTTTTTACACAAAATATAACACAACGAGAAGGAGATTTCTTAAAAAAAAAAAACGCAATATTACAAAATTTTGTAATCTCTTTTTGTATTAAAAATGGGCATTATTTGTCGAGATTCTAGTCTTGTTTTAATGAACTCATCTCGTCTTAAAGGGCCACAGACAGCGGCTGAAGCTTCTGTAACGATTTTGACGCATCTTTCAGTCGCTTGCGTGTGGCAAGGAAACGTTTTGATTCTGGACAAAATTATTTCGTCAATGAACCTTGGATTTTCAATGCGCTGTGAAATTAATTCATCGCTTATAAATTTCGTAAGAGGAGGTTCAGTTAGGATAATCTCATTCCAGTCGATGAGGTATGGATGATTTTCGGATTGAAAATCAAATTTAGGCAGCGCGAACTTTCGGATGTTTGAAAGTGTGGCTCGTCGTGCTTTCAGTAATCTTCGTAAGGCTAGAACTCGTAATGTCTCGCTTTCATCGGCCAACATGGCTATTAAAATATTGTCTGGATGCCCAAAAAAACCAATTCTCTGTATGACAGGATCAACTATAGCATTTAAATCTTCTGTCAAATGCCTGGAAAGCTGAATGGTCTTGTGTAAGTGCCTAGCGCCATAAATGCAAAGTGGTTGCGTTTTGATGGAAAACCACNAAGCTGAATGGTCTTGTGTAAGTGCCTAGCGCCATAAATGCAAAGTGGTTGCGTTTTGATGGAAAACCACATTGGAGCATATACTTTTATTATAAAATTTGTTAAAATTAACAAATTGGTAGTCGGCTCAGAGGAAGAAACATACAAACGAANTTTTATTATAAAATTTGTTAAAATTAACAAATTGGTAGTCGGCTCAGAGGAAGAAACATACAAACGAAGGATTCTATTAGCAGTTGTGAGCCACCGGGAATGTACGATTTTGCCAGGATTTTTCTTTGATAAGCTTTCGGAACACGATCCAGAGTTTATAGCTTGACACATTTCGTTTAAGTACAGTTGGTCAGTACTCAAATCCTTACTGTTTGTTATGATAGGTAGAGTGCACTGGATGGTTTGAAACGGAACCACTGGAAGCTTCTCGCAAACCTTGATAGCTTTTGCGATANAAATAAGGTACTTTTAATTTATGCTAGGAGTATAAAACCCTTGTGATACACGGCGTATTTAGGAAACAACCAAAAACACGTCATGCATGGCGTGATTTTTCAGAGGTTCATTCAAAAAGTGCGAAGAAACAGCGAATAGACTATAGAAGCGATGAGACGTGATGAGATAACCTGGCTGGCCCGTAAGCCATCCCGCGATTTTAGGCCTCGGATACGCAAAATACCTTCAGCCACTCAAACCTGAACTAATTTCTTACATGGCTGCCATCTTTACTGGCAGTATGACAGTCAGTTTGAACGTTAAAGTACATGCAATACGGGCAGGGGCATTTTTTTTCAAAGGTTTATTTGGAAAGTTTTTAATAACCACGAATAAACTATAATAGAGGCAGATTCCCGTTCCCACATGGCGACACGAAATTTGCTTGCAGAGATTGCAGTTATCATTAACCTCGAAACCACCAGATCAATCTTATATAAAGGGGAATTCCTGTTGACATAGAGAGAGAGAGTAGGGTAGATCGGTTTTTTTTCCCCCGGAATTTCTGATTGGGTCATTTGCGAAAAGATTCTCTATACCAACACAATGAAAACTATTATAACAAATATACCGAATTGTTTATTTTTATACTGCCCCAAGAACTGGAAAGATCGTTAAAAAAAACACTAAAACTAGTCTACGTTTAAGGGTCGTTTTACTTAATTTAAAGACCAAAATTATATTTTTATTTAACTTTTTATTACATATAGATGATGTTACAATAACAATGAAGTCCAAAAACACAGTTTTTACACAAAATATAACACAACGAGAAGGAGATTTCTTAAAAAAAAAAAACGCAATATTACAAAATTTTGTAATCTCTTTTTGTATTAAAAACGGGCATTATTTATCGAGATTCTAGCCTTGTTTTAATGAGCCCATCTCATCTTAAAGGGCCACAGACAGCGGCTGAAGCTTCTGTAACGATTTTGACGCATCTTTCAGTCGCTTGCGTGTGGCAAGGAAACGTTTTGATTCTGGACAAAATTATTTCGTCAATGAACCTTGGATTTTCAATGCACTGTGAAATTAATTCATCGCTTATAAGTTTCGTAAGAGGAGGCTCAGTTAGGATAATCTCATTCCAATTGATGAGGTCTGGATGATTTTCGGATTGAAAATCAAATTTAGGCAGCGCGAACTTTCGGATGTTTGAAAGTGTGGTTCGTCGTGCTTTCAGTAATCTTCGTAAGGCTAGAACTCGTAATGTCTCGCTTTCATCGGCCAACATGGCTATTAAAATATTCTCTGGATGCCCAAAAAAACCATTTCTCTGTATGACAGGATCAACTATAGCTTTTAAATCTTCTGTCAAATACCTGGAAAGCTGAATGGTCTTGTGTAAGTGCCTAGCGCCATAAATGCAAAGTCGTTGCGTTTTGATGGAAAACCGCATTGGGGCATATACTTTTATTATAAAATTTGTTAAAATTAACAAATTGGTAGTCGGCTCAGAGGAAGAAACATACAAACGAAGGATTCTGTTAGCAGTTGTGAGCCACCGGGAATGTACGATTTTGCCAGGATTTTTCTTTGATAAGCTTTCGGAACACGATCCAGAGTTTATAGCTTGACACATTTCGTATAAGTACAGTTGGTCAGTACTCAAATCCTTACTGTTTGTTACGATAGGTAGAGTGCACTGGATGGTTTGAAACGGAACCACTGGAAGCTCCTCGCAAACCTTGAAAGCTTTTCCGATAGGTCCTGTAAAACTTCTAGGTCCAGTAGTAGAGCCATCAAGTTTCTCGAACAAGTGTCGAAACGGCAGTTCATTGGCGTGTAACTGGCAAATGCACCACTGTAGCGGTTTTCCGATTTGTATTTCAAGTTTTCGAATAATACCCCCTTGGCTACCTGTATTAACAATAGTTCTATCACACCCGATTACAGTAAACTTATTGCATTCAATGTTTTTCCTGTATAAGAACTCCTTAATTTTTTTTACTTACTGTTGCTGCTTTTCCGGTGTTTAATGAAATATGGCCAATATATAGTGACTCTGGTTCTTTAACTAAGCTTATATACTCTTCCATAATTATCCTTCTCCTGGAATCTCTCATACTAAGCGTTTTATCTTTGCGCCCATCGAAGTATAATCCAAAATTTTGATCTTCCGAATTAAGCGGTGCATCGGTCAATCTGGTCCTCTGCTTCTCACGGGCTCTTCTAATTTTATTTGGGTCCCCAACGTCGGACAAATTGGCCTCCGAAATAACCCCCACACTTTGGAGTGTTGCCGAAACAATGGCAGCTCCAGCTCTGTCAGAAACGCCAAATCTATCCAAAGTTATGGCTATTGCACTAAGGTCATTAATTTTTTATGTCTGGGGTTGTTGCGTTCGTTGTTGTGGTGCCTGCGGTGTTGTCGTTTGGGGTCGAAGTGTCTGGGGTCGTGAGTAGATGGTTAATGGCATAGACTGTTTTGAGGTTGAAGAACTGGTAATTGTTTCTTTATATTCCTCAAATCTACGTTTGCGACTAATACTTCTCTGATTTTTACTGGTCATTTTAAAATCAGTATTACCTATTGCCATCTTCCTTTCTTTCCTTTGATCCACCAAAAACTCTCTTTCCTTGACCGGTACTTTGAGATGTTTTTCACAATGATACGAATCAAAACACTTGCATTTGCATGCTAAAATGTCAAAAATACACTTTGAATCATTCACAAATCGCTCGATTCGATCCTTATAACTTTTCAACTTCTTTCCTTGAACTATATGGCTTTAACAAGTTCCCATATGTATCGTGATATGCCTTTATTTTCTTCATGGCAGCGCGATTCCCTATAGTTGGTATTGATGCAAGCTGCCACCTTTCAATCACTTTTTCTAAGACTTCTGCACACGTATCACTCACTAAATCTTTATATTGATTTTATTTATTGCGACTAATCCATAAATAATATAACATAATGTCCTCGTATGTTGGTAAGGTATTAAGAGGTAAATCACGTGCATGACCGAATATGGGACGTGTAACATCTCTCCGCAACACTGTCATCACAAACACCAAGGAATTTCAACGAACTTATTACAAAAAATTGACAAGCGTCCGACCAAAACAATAGTTCGATTTAAGTCTGAAATTGTGTCACGGAATTTCAAGTTTTTGTAAAAAATCAAATGGCTTGGGGCAGTATTATTTATTAATATTTTGTATGTAAAACATGTTGCCATTGGAACATCGTTCCCGCACTGGCCCACTACGAAAAAGAGAGAAAAAAAACATTTTCATACATATAACGATCCACCCTAGCGGAGATAGCTGTTTTTTCGCCCCTCTCTTCTTGCGCCCCTGTGAGAGACATGTCGTACCCAGATACGTTATCGGGTTAGGAAACGATAGTTTGTAAAAAGTGACTCTTTTGAAATTTCGCTATAATTTCAGCGACCATTAAGTTTTATCACGGTAACTATGCCATAAAAGAAAGCCGTTCCCTGGAAATTTATTTTTTCTTGTGCATCACAATGTTGTCAAAATTATAATATCGGAATCAAAAAGGTTATATGTGTAGCATCACTCTAATTATAAACAACCCTCCTGCGGAAATCAAATATTAATGTAGAAAGACAGATTCATAGACTGTCGCTAGCATAAGTATTTGAAACTGTGTTAATTAATGATACACACTAAAATAAATAAAATCCAAAGTTTTCTGTACGGCAAAGAAAACAATTTATATGAGGCTGTATTGTTAACAGTAACACAGTATTGCTTTAATTCAAAGAGAAGGTTAGAGAAACACATGTTTGCTGTTAATGTTTTCATTATATTATTAAGTGTCACTGCTTTGTCTCTCTTCTCTTGACCCATGCGAGCGAGTGAAGTAGTGTGTGGAGGAGAGATATGTAATGTGATACCCCGGTGGCGTCACAAAGGCCAGCTGCCGCTTGCCGCCGCGATAAGCCTTGTGCTTCTGACTTCAGCAAATTGGATTTCTGTGTTTATCTGAAGGGAAGTTCTGGTTAATGCCCTAGTTCTCTCAGCGTGACTCTGTGTGCGGTGAACTTTCCAGATGAGGACCAGCAGTTATTTAAGCCGCGACGGGCTTCCAAGCCGACAGTTTATGAGAGTTGGGAGTTATGGCGATTGTGCGACCTTAAGCTTTAGACGACGAGCCAGAAGAGCAACGAGTGGCGACGGAAGTAATCAGCGAGAGTAAAATCTGCGACTGCAAGCATCGGCACAGTGAAGGGTGCGAATGGCAGGCGGGACTATTGAACTGGATGCGTGAGTGTGTCATTTGAAATTTTGGCAGCAGACAGAATGAACATACGTTAATTATGTGTGCGAGTTAATTGACTATAACGAAATAGGGCATTGAGAGGGGCTTCAATTAGAGTTAAGGTAGACATTAAATATTGCGCTCACTGAGAAATAAAAAGAGTAATAGTGGAGACAGATAATTTAATGCTGTAAATATTAGCTGTGTGAATAAACTAAAAAAATCGAATTTACTTATTTTATTTTTATTAATACCTCCATCCATTATGAACTCGAATACGCCTCTATGGAGTCTTGCAATAAAAGTTTTTGTTTTGTGGCAATAATACCTTCCGTTATAGCCAAGAAATAAACATTTTTTGAGCGGCTTTTGTTCACAGTAAAGAAAAATTACTTCGTACCAAACGTAACTGTGTAGCGATATTAAGTTTGCTGTCGTACATTGTAGGGGCCACGGTGGTTGAGCTGTTAAACTGCTTGTTTCCCACCAATGCGAACCGGATTCAATCCCCGGCCGGTTCACTCCGGATTTTCGCAAGTGGGAATCGTGCCGGACGATGCCGCTGGTCGGCGGGTTTTCTCGGGATCTCCTGTTTCCCCCGCTCTATCGTTCCGGCGCTGCTCCATACTCGTCTCAGTTCATTCTCATCGGCTCTCAAGACCCCGCTGTTAAGAGCCGGGGAAATCTCTTCACCCACTCGTACATTGTAGTTTTCAGTGTGTAACTGTTGTCGCAACGCAAACATTCATAAACTAATATATTCTGCAGTTACGAAACTGGAAGTGAGCAAATGTACCGTCCTCGTGCAGACGTTTGTCATTCTGAAGCGCAGTGATTCTCCAAATTACCAACATCAATAATTCTTCCAAAGAGGTGACATTCTGGTCCATGGTTTCTTCCTTACATAACCTACCTATTAAATGTAGTTTGCATACAGTAAGACGAATGTCGTGTGGTGTAGGGCATTAGGCTAGTAAAACGAAGGTGCGGGTCCAAGACTCGTAGCTGTCTCGTTTTTTTAATGTATATAGTTTTGGAATATTTGTTACTTCTCTCTTATTTGCTAATCACGGTTGTTTTTCAGAACACACATTTTCTTTACAGTGTAACTGACATTACCACAAACACGCCTGCTGAACTAGTAACGACAATGCAAGGTTATCGTAGTAATTACTATATATGTAGATCAATTATGTTTGTGGCAAGCCTATTTTGCAGTTCATATTTTAACAACTTTTTCGTTGTGGTAACAAATCATGTGTTCTAGCAAAGAAAGCGTTTTACAGTGTATTTTTTATCTTATAAATTAGCGACTTTGCAATAATTTTATAAATTGATGTAAAGTATAACTTAGTGGCCGAATTTCGTAGCGTAACATAGTTATGGTAAAGAACAGTTAATGGTACTGGGCAAGGAGGGGGGGGGGACTGTTCCCGATTAATAATCGCGGGTAAGATGTGTACAAGTACCCAGATTTGTTAGTGCGTGCCTGCNGCTTTGCAATAATTTTATAAATTGATGTAAAGTATAACTTAGTGGCCGAATTTCGTAGCGTAACATAGTTATGGTAAAGAACAGTTAATGGTACTGGGCAAGGAGGGGGGGGGGGACTGTTCCCGATTAATAATCGCGGGTAAGATGTGTACAAGTACCCAGATTTGTTAGTGCGTGCCTGCTACTATTTTGAACAAATATTGTTCTGCAATCTGCAAATTCGACTCATCTTAAAACAAAAAATATATATCAGTTGGAAAGTGGTGCAGGTCCTTACCCATTTCAACAAACGTGATTCTATAGGTATTGTTAAAAGAAGTCAGAGGGGCGTAACCGAGTTTGTGAGGGATGGAGGTCTTAATAAGAATAAAATAACTAAATTTGATTTTTAATTCATTCGCGCAGCTATTATTCACAACTTTAAACTATCTATCTCTACTATTATTCTTGCTATCAGTGTGTCAATATTTGTTATGGTCACTCATTATTTAACACGTATTCAGTCTTCTGACTATTGCCATTATTCTAAATGCCTTACACTCTCGCATCCAGTTTAATAATCCCTCACATCTGTCTCTCTCTTCACCGTATGGATGCTCGCAGTCCGCAGACTTCACTCCCGCTGGTCACTCTTGCCGCCACTCGACGCTTTGCTGACTTTCTTCGCACATCCTTCGCTTAAGGTCACACAATCGTCCAAACTCAACTTTCAACTCTCAGAACTATTGGCACGGAGGCCCGTCGCTGCCTAAACGTTCTTGGTGGCCCGATATGTAAGGTTCCCCGCATCCCGAGGCAAGGACAATGTACCAAAACATTCTTTCAAGAAAACCACAGTAATTCAAACCGCTGGAGGTCAGGAGCGCAAGATTTGCGATAGGCTTATCGTGGCGGCACACAGCGGTACGCGTGGCGGCATTCCTTTGTAAATCACAGCTCACATTCAGGTTATTTGCGAGACCTTCACACACTCCTTCGCTCTCGCGAGAAGGACGGGGAAAGGGAAGCGATGAAGAGCAGCGACACCTAACTGTATTCTCCCAGCAAAAATTTAATTTTCAAAAACCATTGGTTTACGTATTTAATATTTTTGTGTTTGACGCAGTAAAATAGCATATCAATTGTCGTGTTGTTTACACTTTGGTTTCGAATTTCCTCATTCCGACATCGCGATACCAAGTAATAGATACGCTCCTCACAGACAAAGGGACAGCAAAAAAAAGGCGCCGCCACTGCGGTGAGAAGTTACGTTACACTTTCCAGCCTCATGGCGCGAGTGAAAGATCTCGTATCATGGAAGAAGGGAAGCTTATATTTTCATCGTTATCTTCTTGTATGTGGCGTATTGCGTATAACAGCGCGGAAAAGGAATCAAATATTGAATTTAAAGTATAAGAATTTGGTGAACCGAACCAGTGAAGCCATAATTTGTCGAAAATAAGTTCCCGTGCACTCCGTGTTAACGTAAGCGCCACAATTAATTATTTTCCTTCATTTGGGTTCTAAGCCACGATAAGATATTTTCCCAAATTTATAACGTTTTGCGATCATCCTCAACATACTTTTTACCTTCTGAATGCCTTTACGACTGCTAGTCTTTCAGCTAAACACATTAACACCTTACAAAATGGAGTGAAGTTTACATTACTGTCGCTAGCAGTATCTATTCCCACACGTACTCTATACACACTATAGTGCCGCGCAGTTTTTCTTGAATAATACGAGGCCACCATGTATTTAAGTCGAATATGTCTATATTTATCACTATTTATACGATTAGTTTTGATTTTTTTTTTCACTTAACATTGGCGAAATCCGTATCGTAGGGAAGGAGCGACGCACAATTTCTGTCTTTCCGCCACTTTTTAATACAAACATTGATTGCCGTATGACTATTAAACATAGTATATACATTTTGCCACTCTCAGAAGTTAACGTCTGAGGCTGCTATAAAACTCAAGGTTCCGAATGCAATAAATTTGTGGGTTTGTTTTCATATATGGTACTGTACATCATGGACAGAGTTCTTTTTTTATCAAATTGAATCTGGTGACCTCTAAATCTTCAGGGGCATTACAAAAAGGAACCGGGGAGATAATTTGCACATTGCGTTTTATCAGTGTGCTATTGGTTACTCCTTGCACCTTGACATCTTGAGCGGGTCGTACAGTCCACGCTGATTGGCGTAGAGGTGCCGCAGCTTGCCGTGCGTCTGTGTTACTCGATGCTGCTCTGGCCCAGTGGCCNATCACGATGGCTGAGCATTCAATTATTTTGTGTTTAACCCATGAAAATCGCATTTTGTTTATGTATTCCGACTTGCAAGGGACGGGAAGTAATCTGAGGATGAAGAACACCAAACCACAAAGGGCGGCCGCCTCTTGCATTGTAGCGTGGTCGTAAAATTTGTGGTGAAGAGATTTGGGCGGCTCTTAAAAGCGAGGTCTTGAGAGCCGATGAGGGTGATTGAGGTGAGTATGGAGTAGCGCCGGAATGAAAGGGAAGGGGAAGCGGGAAATCCCCCAGAAAACCTGCCGACCAGCGGCATCGTCCGGCTACGATTCCCACATGCGAAAATCGAGGAGTGACCCGGCGGGGATTGAACCCGGTTCGCCTTGGTGGCAGGCTAACTCGCTCAGTTACTGCGACCCTAAGAGGGGAAGGAGGGTTTACTCACTTCCCCCGTAATCTCAATTTTTTTTGTGTGTTTTTAAATACTCTACCATGACCCATTCACCAAGGTCAGTAGATATTCTGCGTCATTGTCTTTATGGTATACAATATCTAGAGTAGATAAGTACACAAAGGCGAAATCGCGTAACCCGTTCGTTTGATGCGGGCAAACCGATTCTCTGACTGGCTGCGCGAACCTGTGGGAAGTGAGTCTTGTGTCCGATTGGTTGTTACGAGCTGCGAAATGTTCCCTGCTGGCTGGCAAGTAAGCTACCAGGCGCTGATTGGCGAACGGCGTTCCGACGTGTTGCTGGCTGGTGACGCCATTTTGCTGGTGTGTGTGGCTGGAGTTCGCGAAGAGGCTGTTTCACCTCTGTATTCTTAAATACAGAACTGTTCACGGTTACTTCCAACTTTTCTGAAGCCCTGGTAAAGTTCTACTGCCAGAATATCCCTCCAACTCATGGAATCAAAGCTAAGGTGGCCGCCTGAGTAGGCCGCCGAACGGTGTGTAGAGGCCCAGCAGAAAACGTTTAATTAATAAACAATCCTAGGTGTCTGAGTGAGGTCTGCTTACGAATAGCATTTAAGAAACGTTACGCTTCTGTATACGTTTTTCAGTTCTTCAATTTCTCTCCCAATCATGTTTTTATGATAATGAAAATGGCTGAAACGTGTATTTTCAAGGTCATTTTCAGGTATGAGCATTCCGGTACAAAACATTAAAAAAGGAATAGGGACGTACATCAAACCTTAATTTTTATTGTTACTTCATAAAATGGTAGGATCTCCGCTGAAAGTCTCACAGGCCGCGGTCACACGGAGCACAGAACATTCACTTCAAAATCATTGGTTGCTAAGAAGTAAAGAGAATGTATAATCAAAATGGCTGCATTTAACGGGAATTTCTGCATTCGTTGAAATAAATAGTAAGCCAGGTGAAAAAAAGTATTCGCTATTCTGTTACAATAAAAATAAGGTACGTTTTGTTAAAATTAATAAAATACTCAACCTTGGTGAGTGTTGGAAGCGATTATAAGTAATCATGGAAGTTTATCTTCGAGGTTAGGATTTACTTTTGTTCAAATTCATTTATAGGTGTGTAACCACTGAAATTAGTTTCGTTAGCAAACACATTAATTTTCATGGCTGTCGAATGAATTTACAATAAACATGTTTAAGACCACCCGTGTGACCGCGACCATAGAGGCGCGTTATCGACGGCAAGACTGCACGCCAGTTCAGTGCTTTGCACGTAGAGGCGACGAGAGAGTTGATGTGCATGTCTCTGTCGCCCTCAAGCGCTCCCACGCTTTTAGGCCTCTGGCGTGCAAAATTCCTTCAACCAGGCGGCCACTTTAAACCAAGTATACGCACCGGATTAGTGTCACTCAATGTAATATTATTTTGCATCAGAACTATTTCTTACTAGTCGTTACCAACACACACATTTCCCCCTTGTTTTTATTCATACTAATTATAAATTAAATACCTAGTAAAATTTACAGATAGAATATAAATGAAAGTTCGATTTAACTTAAAATAAGGTTACTTTTATGTTAACAGTAGTATAAAACGCTTGTAATACGTAATATATTCAGGAAACAACCAAACAAGTTTTACATAGGGTGATTTTTCAAAGGTTTTATTCAAAAAGTGCGAAGAAACCGCGAACAGACTATGCTATTGTCGCGCGCCATTGATTCTACCCGCGCCTTCAAGCGACGCGCGTCATCGGGTGCCCGGCGTGCGTCACACGTCAACACCACGTCGCCACCAGGTCGCGAACTACAGGAACATATGACGCGGTCATTCACAACTAGCTAAACAATCACTAAAAAATGCAGATGGAGCGTTTTATTCCAAAATAGCGCCGATGTTGTTATAATTTTCATTATTTGGTGGTTTACTGGTGGTATATATTGCGCCCTGCGAAATATTAACGATGAACGCCTCTACCGTAAATTTTGACGTCGTAGATAAGGATGCAGTACCGTTAATCAAATGCTTATAGGTTTCAGTATGAAAATAGGGTGAATTAACGATGAACGCCTCTACCGTAAATTTTGACGTCGTAGATAAGGATGCAGTACCGTTAATCAAATGCTTATAGGTTTCAGTATGAAAATAGGGTGAATTAACGATGAACGCCTCTACCGTAAATTTTGACGTCGTAGATAAGGATGCAGTACCGTTAATCAAATGCTTATAGGTTTCAGTATGAAAATAGGGTGAAGTACAGAATCCTGCCGTTGAAAAAGTGGAGAACGTCGTACAGCGATGAACAGTGCTTCGTTCATCTTCGCAGATTAAAGGAATTCGACGTGAGAGTAGCGTTTTATAAATCAGCGTTTGCATATTTACATGCGTGTCTCAGCGAATAAATGTCCTACGAATATGAGATTTTTCTCGGGATAGGTAAAAGTCGTTTAACTATGGCTATCACTTGTTAGAAAAATTTTAAAAATAAAGAATTAGTGAAATTGAGAAAAAAACCGGCGTTTAAAGCTTGCCTGCGGAATTTTCTTGAGAAANAAATTATAAAAAATCCGAACTGCCAGTTCGGATTTCCGAAGAATGGAGCTGCAGCGACTTGATGTTGAAGCTTTGGGAACGTGGTTACGGGCTGCTTCCTTGTAGTTTGGAATGACTTGAGGGATTTGATTTTTACCTGGCTCTCGAAGCGCGTTACTTCATGTTTGACATATGGTATTTTATTTGAAGATGTAATTAAACGGTTCCACAATATGTTTACACTTACGAAATGTCGTTGATGTTTTCGTGAGCACTTAACACAAGAGTTTTTTTTTAGCGCTGACGAGGGTGAAATGAGGTGAAGATAGAGTGGCCGTGGAGTGCTATGGCGAGGGAAACGGCATACCCCGAAAAAATCCGCCGGCCAATGGCAACGTCCGCCGCGTTTCCCACATGTGAAAATCCGGGTTACCTCACCGGGAATAGTCCAGTTCGCCCTGGTGGTAGGCAAGTTATATGACTACTACACCACGGGGGGCCGCTGTGGCTGAGCGGTTAGACTGCTTGCCTCTCACCAAGGCGAACCTGGTTCAATCCCCGGCCGGGTCACTCACGGATTTTCGCAAGTGGAAATCGTGCCGGACGATGCCGCTGATCGGCGGATTTGCTCGGTGATATTACACGTTTCCCCCGCTCTTGCATTCATTTCACCCTCATCGGCTTGCAAGACCTTGTTAAGAGCCGCCCAAATCCTTCAACTCAACATACACCACGGCAGCCCTACTGACGGAAAGAAAACACATAATCCAAACGATAACTGAATTGTACTTTCAATATTACTTTGGAGCTATCCAACAGCGCTGTAAACTGCTTTCTCAGATACTGTATCTTGAAACATACAAACAAAACAAAATATTCTTTGCACAGATTTGAGGCNCAGAGAAGGCAGTTTACTCTCGCCGTTGAAAGGAGGGAAACCACGTGATATTGCAAGTGCTATACACACCAAACTGATAACATCGGTCATTGCTACCGCGTTGTTAAATACCGCGCTACGCGACGTAACTTTTTTGGACAGTTGGTATGCACACGTGGAGCAGCTGTCGCCCAACCGCTCTCGGTCGCCGTCGCTACTGAACAACCTCACCCCTTCGTGCAGCGGCAATGGCTCTCCCGGCTCTCCCGACTATCCCGATGCGTTTTAGACTTCCGCGCACTATTTTCTCATTGCGCTTTCACTATACAAAGTTCCAATGAAAATCTTAGGGTCTCCCCTTAAAAGTCCCGCAGGTACATCCAACACGACGAAAACACTGCACGCCGGATCAAAGTATTGCGCGTAGCGGCGATGGCGCACTTGATACGTGTGTCAGTGTGGCCTTTAAGGGACTTTCCTAGTTTCCTTATTGGTTTCATTGTATGCAGTTTTGTCTTCTGATTTTAAAAATCTATGGAATATTTTAGTGTAAATATTTTTTTAGGGCAGAAAATGAAAGTCGATATTTTGTTGCCAATTTGTAAATTTGGTTATTTGAAACATACCGTAAAAATTGTTGTTGAAAAGTGTCAAAAATTTGCAATCTGTTCTTCAGTAAAACAATGTTTTAAACTATAACGACAATGCTGTATATTTCATGAACAGATTGCTGTGTTAAAACCCTCTAGTCACCACTTACAGTTTTGATGAAACAGAACACACGCGAAGCTTTATTGTGTAATTTTCCATCGCCGTCGCAGTGCTTCCTTATAGCCGAAAGTAACGTTGAGGCGTTTGCAATTTTTTACTAGGGAGGCCCTTTAAAGAGGCCATCTATGGTATGGCAAATAGTACATCACTATATAATATAGTTCACCGTTCCGTGTAGGTGTGCTTACTAGAAGCGTATCGGGTGTCAGTTTAGCAGGTAGGACATTGCTTCGCCAGTCTCATATTCCTAACGTGGGACGGAAATTGCCGGCACTATTACTGTGATCTTATATTTTTGTGTTTAGTCCGTACATGGTTGCAGGGAGAAGAGAATAAACTGCAGTGTGTCTGCGTGTGTCACTTTTTTCAACAGGGTCGCTATTTTGTACGTGCCGTAGGAGCAAATCTGTATAGATATGCCACTGAGCCGTTATCGTTGAAGCGCTCGGGTGTCTCCAATGCGGGGAAAACAAGTAACAGCTCTAGGCTGCTGTAATCGGACGTTTCTCGCCTAGGGTGTAGGGAGCGGAGTACCAGTGTTGCCAACATTTAGACGGAGAATTTCACTAGAACATAAGTGAAAATACACCAGAATCCATTAGGTTTGAGAATATATTAAAATATATTTAGAATAACAGTCCCATTTGTTAAATTGAAATTAAAATACGCAGATGCGCATATAACGTAATTGCAGCAGTGAAAAGTCAGCAAGAAGCTGGAATAATAACAACAACCTAAATAAAAATTATGAAATTTCACCACTTCATGAATAACAGTTCCGAGAATATGCTAGGAATATTTGTCACATACATATAGGCCTAGATGTTTTTGTCACTGGCGTATGCAGAATGCATTTTTTTTGGGCCGGTGAAAAAAAAATGGAAGGGGGTGGGGGGGTTGCGCGTCATTGATACAACAGCAAAAAGCGCTTGGAATAATTTGCACGTGAAGAACAACAGTAGATGTGTGCTTATTTTTACTGTTCTTAGGTGCCGTTTTATTTATATAATTTTTTATTTTACTGACGAGTGGGGGTTTAACCCGGAAACCCTCCCCCCTCTATCTGCGTCCCTTATTTTTATATAATTTTTGGACACTAGGTGTGTGTGTGTGTGTGTGTATGTGTATATATATATATATATATATATATATATATTCTACTGGAAGATTGTACCACACCCTCCATTGATGATTTTAAGAAATCCACTAGATTATCCTGTGATCACTGTATAATAATCTTGCCTACTAAGTTGGAATTAAAATCCACCAGATCTGGTGAGAAATCCACAGAGTTGGCGACAGTGTGGTGGTGTACTTTCACCAGGCGGGCGGCGAGGCGCGGTTTGGCCTCGGAGGCATTTTCGCGGGCAAGGACGCCGCCGCTCCCGCAGCGAGCGGTGAACCCTGCCCCCGGCTGCTCGCGTCACCGCCCCACCTCCCGCCGCAAGCACGAGCCCACTCACAATGCTGCTGCTTGCGAACTGATTGTGTCAGCAGTTCTATTTTCTGATCGTGTCCCCCGCAATCTTCTCATAGCCGTTATTTACCCCAACCCCCCTCTTTCTTGTTATTTGCCTTTCTTGGGGCCGTATGCACATACTCACATAGAAGTTTACCACCACTACCATTTCCTCTAGTGGAGATTGCAAGCCTCACTGAATTTACTATGCTCAGTCCATTTAGGATTAAGCCTGGTGCAGCTTTGTCAAGTTTAGATATACACGAGCTTGCCCTGACTTAATGACGCCAGTTTATCTCACCCAATAGGAAACGCTTGGAACTATGACGTGTGATTTTTTCTACTACGAAATAAACTGTAGTAGTCTGCTCTTAGAAATATTCATATGCTTGTACTCTTTAAAAAGGTAATTTATTTGCTTCGGTCTAGTTCGCTCTTAGCCCTCATAAGGCCGTCGTCTGGCTAGAGGTATTTTGCTTGTCCCAGGCCGAGAAGCGTTGGAGCTCTATGTTTTGGTCGCCTTTACGTGCAAGGCACTGAACTGGTGTGCTGTCTTTCTCTCGTTGACTCGCCTATATGAGACTTTCAATGGCGGTCCTATCATTTTATGGTATAATAATATGGACAAAATGTTTACTGCATGTCCCTAAGCTATGTTAAGTAGTAGCCTGTACCGGAAATTTCATACCTAATAATGATCGTAAAACACTGATTTTAGTCGTTTTTCACTTGAAAAAATATACACTATGGTCGTAAATAAAAACAGAAACTAGTATTCCGACATGGAAAACTTCTTAAATGCTATCCTTATGCAGACACCGCTCTAAAATATTGCATTGTTTTAAAATTGCAATCTGTTGGGAGCCTGGACAGACGGGGCCCTTAAAACAAAAGCAGTTACGGAGCAGAGATTTTTGAAAGGTTTTTTTTTTACCACGAACAAGTTATATCGTTTTTAAATTGTTGGCTAATCATTTTTTTAGTCAGGTTCTGTTAGTCGGGGCACGGCGCGTGAGGGCGTGGGATGATAATCAGTCACGCAATTAGAACCAGTTACATTGGGTCCGACTAGAAATGAAGCCAAGGGTACCCGGTTCGGAACTTAGCATGTCAGCACTCAATTATATGGCATGTCTTAGGTAAGATGTTTGGGATACAATCTACGGTGGTTTCGTGTCCATAGCAAGCACGGATTCGGGCGAAGGGATTATTTTTTATTGTAATGTTGTGTAATGATCAAATTTTATACATCTCCCACAATTTGCAAGTCTTTAGTCAGTCCTGATTTGGATACACGCTAACGTGAGTGCCGACTACCCGACAGTACGCTCTGATGAGAATCTCTTCTGTACACAGATAGCAATACCGTGGGAATTACGTATACCTACTACAATGCGCAAGTGTGTGGTGATCATGTGTGTTCCTGTTTGCGGATACTAGTGTCTGGTTGCGAGTTCACCCGCAGAGACTCGAACTCGGTTCTGTCTTCGGGCCGACTAGGAACTTGCGTTAGCGATGTGCAAATATCCTTTAAGAGGATTCGCCACAGCTGTTATTTATGGCTTGTAGGTTTCTGTAACTTGTGCTATGGCGCTACATCCTGCAGGAATAAGTTTTTACGGCCAACGTTTAGTTTAACGATTATAATGAAAATAATTGTGCTATAGTTGTTTTTTTTAATTTTTTTTTATTTGTAATGGAAGTAACTGTTTTTTTTTTTGTACATATTCGGCTACTTTATGTACAAATTCCTGTTCGACATTTGTTGAATTTCATTCGCGTTAAGAGTTTTTACTATCTTGATGAAAATATTTTTCGTATTTTTCCTTATTGTCTTCGCTGACGAATTGATATCTTGCAGGAAAGCAATGAANGAGTTTTTACTATCTTGATGAAAATATTTTTCGTATTTTTCCTTATTGTCTTCGCTGACGAATTGATATCTTGCAGGAAAGCAATGAAAAGAGCTACATCGTGCGTGCCACGAGGAAGAGAAACAGATAACTACTCTAGTGTTGCTGTCCTTGATCGTGACACATGCAGGATGATGCTAGGTCATTAGAAATCCGCCGCCGAACACAAGTAGACATTTTCTACGTGTGGTGAATCCGCCTAAGGATGTTGCTGACGCAATCCCACCGCCTGCTCTTCGTAAGCGGCCGAGACCAAATTCGAAATATATTCGTAATTGGGATAAGACTATTATATTATCACAATCCAGTCGCGGCCGCCTTCAAGGCGTTTCGAAACCAAGCTATTACTTCGCACGTAATCTCACAACAATGCAGTCCCGACAACCTCGCTCCAATGCGGCATGGAATAGATTCCTCGAAACTATTCCCACATCGTTACTCCTTCACATACAACCCCCCCTTTTTTTTTTTAACGACGAAGAAAAACGTATCGGTCAGTCACGGCTGACCGCCCCCCATACATACTTAAATAAGCCAAACACCAGTTATCAATAAACTGTTTATTTCAAAATATTCTATGTTAAACTTACATTTGTTTATATTTTGGCATAGTTTACATTCATTTCACAAAAAAAAAATAACTTTATGTTTAAATTTGATTGATTATACCGGCCACGACTTGTGATTCGTACGTACAGCCCCTCNAAAAAAAAAATAACTTTATGTTTAAATTTGATTGATTATACCGGCCACGACTTGTGATTCGTACGTACAGCCCCTCCCATCCCCAACTATATTCCAACTCCAAGCGTTACACATGGCTAAATGCTGTAAAAAACCGCAACCTTGTGTCAGTCAATGAAAGGTGACTGCGACTCTGAGAATTTTACCTTCCAGCGAATTTTATAAAATCTCCATGTTTCAACATTATAAACAACTTTGTGCTTTTGGACTTCCTGGTAAAAATAATCAAGCAGCGTAATTTTTCATGTGATAAAAAATTAATGAAATTATGATACTATTTTATTGGAGTAGTTCTGTGATAATTTGTACTTACACCGTTTGTATACAGGACTGTCTGCCTAACAACATGCACACACCCAACATTTCCGGAACGGTGGTAATCACGAAATGCGGTTTTCGCTCAATGAAATTACTTGTCCTGGAAGGAACATTATCTATCTACTAGCATTCTATGGAAGAACCACCTAAGTGACACGTTATTAAAATTCGCTGGAATAAATTTGGAATAAATGTATTGTGTATAAAGCATAAAAAGTACGCTGTTAGGCAAATTTTGAACAAAAAGTAAACATTATATAGGATGAGACAAATTTTGGACAAAAATTAAACATGATATAGGGACCCGAGTTCGAATACCGACCTAGGCATTTTATATTTTAAACGAACTTTGTACGTGATTTTTTGTATTTCGCGTGCTCGCGGGGGCCCTACACGATATTAGGCAGGAGTACCACCGCTAGTTTTTACCCAGTGATGGGAGGAATATATAATAAATGCTAAATAAAGTTTCAAAATGTTAATTCATGCATCTAAATAAAATATGTGCTTATATGCGCCTAACATAAATATTTAAGCAATATCCATCGGGAAGGTACGTTGTGGGACCCTTCGCTTGAAAATCGGCGTAGGCTATGTGTAAGTACGAAGCCTATTAGGGAGATGAGCGAAAATATAAAAAATTTTCTGTCCTTTGGTATAGCAGACTGCGCCAACTTCCTAGACGATGATGCGAGAAAGAGAATGGGAGGCTGCATATGTGAATATCTGGCAGCGCATAAGTACGAGAAATGAAAATTGTCATCGAAACAGCATATATTGCATCTAACGTTATCTATTATTATAGACTTACAACACGAAAAGGCTCTGCGTAACCCTAGAAATCATAACACGTGGTGGGCGGAGCTTAAGACATACGTGCAGAAATGTCAAACGAAACAAAATCAATATGCTTATCTTTACGAGCGGTGATACAATATATTTTGTGAAAATAAATTCCAAGCACTCAGAAACAAACCGCAAGCCTCTAGATGTCCTGGGTGACGAGATATAATCGTTTTCGTAAAATATTAAATCCCCTAGAGTGGGAATCGCACCATAAACACAGCCGAAAAAAANGACGAGATATAATCGTTTTCGTAAAATATTAAATCCCCTAGAGTGGGAATCGCACCATAAACACAGCCGAAAAAAATTTAAATACCGCGAAATGGACGTCAATCGTGAAAAACAGCTAGTATATTAAGCACAGAGGCTTTTTGCGNAAAAAAATTTAAATACCGCGAAATGGACGTCAATCGTGAAAAACAGCTAGTATATTAAGCACAGAGGCTTTTTGCGTACTCTGAGGTACATAAATGAAGGTTAAAAACCACCACGAATTTAGGAAAGTTTCCAAACAGCACTGCTTCAGTTAGAAAAGCTTGTAATTTCACGATCGTAAATGCCATGTGCTAACTTGGAGGTGAAGTCTTGTATTAAAAACTCTTTGGGTGAGGTGGTACATGTGCTCGGCGAACTGTAAAAATGGTGTATGTACACGACACGAAAAATGCTTCGTAATAAATAAATCCTCCGACGAAACCTGCCCGAACGACAATATAACATCTACAAATAAGTTAAGTATACGTTGGAAATGTTTCTAAGCGATGACAAAGTTGTATGATTGTACATTTAACGAAAATCGCGTCAAGTGACGGATAGAAACGAGCGGAGTTGTTACAAGACGGATAAGATGGCTAGCAACCTTGGCGAAGGAGAAAGGCGTGGTCACGCAACGAGTCGTCGTATGGATGAAATACACTACAGATTCTGCCCGAACGTAAATATCTTGTTTTAGCATTAATCCTATCCTACTAATATTATAAAAGCGAAAGTCTCTCTCTCTCTGTGTGTGTGTGTGTGTGTGTGTTTGTTACCACTCAGCTANCTGTGTGTGTGTGTGTGTGTGTGTTTGTTACCACTCAGCTACATAACCACTGAACGGATTTTGATGAAATTTGGTATGCAGNTGTGTGTGTGTGTGTGTGTTTGTTACCACTCAGCTACATAACCACTGAACGGATTTTGATGAAATTTGGTATGCATGTACTTTAGGTCCGGGAATAGGACACATGATACTTTCTATCCCGGTAAATTGTACGGCTCCTGTGGAATAACAACAAAACGTAATTCTGCAACGGCTGGGAACATGACCAAAATATTTTTTTCCTCTAGTGTCAGAGTTTATCAGGCCACCCAAGAACCTCAGATGGCTTAGCAACTGCTGTCAATCGATAACAACCGGGACCGAATATTTAACGTGCCCTTCGAAGCCCGGAAGTGCTCAGATGCTATGCCACTAAACGGTCACCCATCCAAATGTGTGCCGCTGGCAACGTTGCTTAACTTTGGTGATCGATTAAGATCCCTCAGCCAAGCGCAAAAAGTAGTACCGAGGTACACTTATTTCTAAAGCTACAACTTGATGAAACTAACGTTTTGATTATCATACATCGATGCTGAAAGCGGAAATGTGGTAACTACGCGATAGTTGCACAGATACACTCAAAAAACAATACCCTACTTCTTGGCAATCGNGAAAGCGGAAATGTGGTAACTACGCGATAGTTGCACAGATACACTCAAAAAACAATACCCTACTTCTTGGCAATCAGGTTTGAAAATATTTCCTTCCTTTTGGGTTGCCGTTATTAATTAAAAACCTAGGCCAACATAGTATAATTTTATAATTCTGTTTTCACATAAATGAATAGTCTTTTCCCAATTTATTNTAGGCCAACATAGTATAATTTTATAATTCTGTTTTCACATAAATGAATAGTCTTTTCCCAATTTATTTATTAGTGCACCACTGTAAAACTCAATTGTACCCGTGCGAAGCCGGGCCGGTTCGCTAGTATATTATAGTTTGACAGCAATTGCGNGAAAGCGGAAATGTGGTAACTACGCGATAGTTGCACAGATACACTCAAAAAACAATACCCTACTTCTTGGCAATCGGGTTTGAAAATATTTCCTTCCTTTTGGGTTGCCGTTATTATTNCTTGGCAATCAGGTTTGAAAATATTTCCTTCCTTTTGGGTTGCCGTTATTATTTAAAAACCTAGGCCAACATAGTATAATTTTATAATTCTGTTTTCACATAAATGAATAGTCTTTTCCCAATTTATTTATTAGTGTACCACTGTAAAACTCAATTGTACCCGTGCGAAGCCGGGCCGGTTCGCTAGTATATTATAGTTTGACAGCAATTGCGAGTCGAAATTATGTGTAATGGTGTCAAAATTTACATTTATCAAACCACTTAACCATTTATTTCAATAATTAAAATATTTTGGGTATTTTAATTATTACATTACGTGAAAGATAGTAAATAATTAATATGTGCGCCCACATCCGACTCCATTTCGTGCTCGCGAACTATACATGTTCTTACGTGGCAGCCTCGCAGTTAGGCGCCATAATTGTAATATTGTGCACCACATGTGGGTCGTCATAATTGTAATGTTGCACATCAAGGTATTGACGGCTGGAAATTACCACTTTGCTAGCTCAGTGGCAGCAACATAAAACTCTTAAAAAAAAAAAGGTGCCGATTAATTAACGTAGTCAAGTTCCGGTTAATTATTAATTAAGTTTATTTCCTAAAGATGCCACAGTTCACATACAGTTCAGGTATGCCGAGTACGAACAGGTTTCACCGGTTCACAGACAAGTAGAGAACTGTGCCATAGTCGTCATTTGATTGTTCTTTACGTCTCTAAAAGTTGCCTCGCCAGAATATTAATAATTAGAGACCTCCCACACCGGCATAGAAATCAAACGAGTAGGGTTAAGTTGCCGGTGTGGGGGCTATGCACCACGCCCGACCCGGTCTCGGCGAGTCACTGCTGAGAGTCTACTGCTGGTTATCGACTGCTCTGAATGGCGACAGGCATATGAGTACTTGTCGCGTGCCAATCACCCCCCTCTTCTCAAAAAGGGCCTGGTGTGGGTCGCCACGCATGCTCTTCCCACACTATCCGAAACTGTGTAGCCTGCTTAACTGCGCCGTCAGTTAAAAATAATCGAACTTCTAGATCCAGCAGTGCCATCCAAACTGCGTCGTAGTAAAATATAATATAACTTCCAGAACAAAACTGTCGACGTAGTTTGGAAAGGCTTCTAATCTAATGTTGATGCGTAACACAAAGTAAGACTTTCAAAACTGCAAACATATGCCCGATAATGTTAAATGGCAAACGTATGTCCCATAACAATAAACTATTTACCACGGCTTTAATTTTGAATCCCGATAAAATATTACGAAACCCCGTTAAACGAAACAAAATGAACCGCGTATCCCAAAAAATTATAATACTGCGTCATTACAATGTGCATGCATTGATAAGTTTGTAACCGAAACGAGCGTTATTGAAATACGAAATGCTTTACAGAATCGGATGAAATTCTATAAGAAACTATATGAGATGCACATACGAATGTTATAATAATATTTACATAAGAAAACTCAACACCAAAGAAATTAATATGTATAAGCTTCCCCCATGGCGACAGTCATCTGACTCGGTGCGAATATAGTGTGTAATTGCGATACCAAAACACCTACAGAATCAAACCAATTAAACATTAAGTACCTATTTGAAATGCAGATTCATATAAAACACTAATATTAGTAGAATAGGCATCGACGGGGAAGAAATAAATAATAATATATTGCACTTGGCAATCTACCATGCACACATTACATAAACGAGTAATATTATTACTACATGAAAAATCAGACAAACGGTCGATATTATAAATACACATTCTATATAACACGCGCATACTTATAATATAGTAATGTAAATGTAAGATAACACAACACTGAAGAAAATAATATTTATAAAATACCAATGGCGACCACCAGCTAAGCCATTAAAATGAATGTGTCCTATTATTACTATATGAAATACACTTCAGAATCAAACCAAATTTGACCTGAAGAAACTATTTCAAACACACCATCAAATGAAACAATAACATCAATAGCCGAGGTATCGACAGCGAAAATAGTTTATATATATATATATATA
>NQII01002324.1:80123-108815 GCA_002778355.1 Clitarchus hookeri
ACACACACACACACACACACACACACACACACACACACACACACACACACACACACACACACACACACACACACACACACACACACACACACTAGTTGACCCGACAGTCGTTGCCCTGTAAATTTATACAAAAATAGATAGAAGATAGATAAACTATTTTAATTAGGATTTAATGTTGAGACCAGGTTGCATAGCACCCATATTTTAATATTACAAACATTTACAAAAATTAAGTAATGCGTTCATCGCAACGCTTGGTAATGAACGATATTTTTTGTCTTTCCGTTCAGAGAGAAAACAAATAGCGCCGATGGTTTACCTACTCTCGAGCATGCCACGTACAACTGCCAATGGGAAAAACATGGCAATTCAAGGTTTATTCCACACACTTCCAACGATTGGCCTTGCGATTTATTAATCGTCATTGCGAATGCAAGATGAACAGGAAACGGGACACGCTTAAATTGAAATGGTAAATCGATTGGAATCAGTGGTATTCTTGGAATCAGAACATCCTCGCCTTTGAACTTTCCTATGATTATCGTTGCTTCAATCACGTTGTTCATCAGCTTCTTAACAGCGAGTCTTGTTCCATTACATAGCTTTGGTTGGTTCAGATTGTGTAACATGATTATCACCGAGCCGACCTTGAGCTGCAAATTGTGCGGCGGCATTCCTGGAAAATCCGATGAATTCAGAAGTTCAATTGGATAATTGACGATTTCATCTGGATTGGTAATTGAATCGATCGACTTAAATGAATGCAGTTGGCCAGCGATTTGACTTTGTATTTTTATGTTCAAATTGTCTACGTCCTTATTTTTTGCTGCCAAAATAGCTCATTCGCTCAACCAAACATGTTTTTTGTAATTTGCACCAATATTCGGGAACACTTTCGTGATCAATTCTTCTTTTGACGTTGTGAATTGACAAAAATTAGGTGGAAACAAAATGAGGCCAGTGGAAGCGTCAATCGGAATTTTTCTGTTGCCAATGTCTAATAATTTTGTGGATCCGCCGATTCGTCATTTTGTAACGCGACTCGCATATTCGTTGTTAACTTGAAAGTTTACACGTATCTCCACAAATTCGATGACTTCAAGCAAGCGTTTATTTCATCAGCAGCTGTTGATCTTGGAATGACTGGCAGCATTTAATCGCCGGCCAGCAGAATCATCGAAGAGGTCGTGATTATTGCGCAAAGCTTATAACGTTCGGTCGAGTTCCTCCAATGCTCGTTTCGCGTCATCGTACATTCATCCCAAATGATTATTTTGCTATTCTGTAGTACTTTCGCCATTGCTGAATTTTTGGCAATGTTGCACGTCGGTTCATCTATCGTTTGCAAATTCAGTGGCAGTTTGAGCGCTGAATGGGCTGTTCGTCCTCCTTCTAACAATGTGGCAGCGATCTCTGATGATGCTACGGCCAGCGCTATTTGACATTGTGCGCGAATCGAATCTAAAATCAATGAAATTAGGAACGTTTTGCCAGTTCCCCCTGGTGCATCGAGGAAAAATATTTCTCCGTAGCCGTTGTTGATTGCTGTCATCAATGTATCATACACGGTTTTCTGCTGCTGATTCAAAAGTGGGACCTTTGTTCGTACTGATTGACTCAAAGCATCTCGATCGTATTGCCATTCTCGTTCAAATTCTCTATTGAATGCATAGTGTATGCTGCGATTCGGCACTTGCATTCCTAATTAGTGCAACGTCTTGCCTGACATCATCAGGCACAAATCCTCTATGGAAATCAACACCTCGTTGTGGATCTCCGCGTTAAAGTCAAGTTCAGGATTCGCTGTTATTGTACGCACTCAATGCAAAATGTCTTCAGCCATATTGTCTTTGTATTTGTTCTATACAATAAAGTAGGTTAGTTGGAAAACACGTTGAAATGATGATGGCAAAAAGTGATCAAATTTGATGCGCAGTAGACGAAGTAACAGCATCAGCAAGTGTATGATCCCAATGAATGTTATCTTCGAGCAAATGTAAATGCTGACATGCTTCTCGATATGTTGCGCACAGCTCACCATTGACAGTTATGTAGAAATTCAAATGAAATCGGTTCACGAACATTAACCAATAACAAACGCAGGTATAAACTTTCGTCATTGCTCGGATGAACTGTGTAAATGCGCCCCAATGCATCTGTTGAATATACATTCACGTATCGAGGAACAGGCTTTCCCTGTTTCCGACGCTGGCATTTTTTTGATGATTCGTTCCATGTAAAATATCTCGGCATCTCTGAGTAAAGCAGTGTTCTCGCAAATGGATCACTTGCGCATGTCGCGAAGAAACTTGTCAGCGTTGTCGCTGGTGGTCGTTCAGCTCTCTGTGCTGCGTTTGCTACAGTGAAATAAACTCGTTGTCCATTCTCCAGGTGCACAGCTAAATGGACAACAGTGGGATTACGTTCGTGTATGGCGAATGAAAAGATTCTCCAAATCGCCTCATTGCTGCTGACATATCTTCCTATTTGATATTGCGAAACTTCATCGTTGGCATCAGGAGCTGCAATACCAAATACAGCCATGTCGCTTCCTTTCGTGACGTACTTGCAAACATATTTGATGGACTTGATAGAATTGCAGTACTCAACATTGCAATGCGCTTTGAATATTTTGGAAAGCAGCGGCGAATATGGAACAATCCAGCTGTTGTCGACTGCAACGTCTTTATTCTTGACTTTCAACGTTATCGTTCTGCCGTTATCCTTTGCAGAGCGACGACGATACAGAGGGTAACNCTTTCGTGACGTACTTGCAAACATATTTAATCGACTTGATAGAATTGCAGTACTCAACATTGCAATGCGCTTTGAATATTTTGGAAAGCAGCGGCGAATATGGAACAATCCAGCTGTTGTCGACTGCAACATCTTTATTCTTGACTTTCAACGTTATCGTTCTGCCGTTATCCTCTGCAGAGCGACGACGATACAGGGGGTAACAGTCATTACCTGTGATTGTGTCAGTCAACAAAGCACGTGGATAACGTTTGGAGCATTTGTTTTCGATCATACACTGTGATTCCCGGTTGTGATTGCCACATGGTCCATGAATCATATTCGTCGTCACAACTTCATACAACTCTGGATCTGTTTCCGGATCAGGAATTTGTGCGCAAATGATGGTGTCAATTTCATCCGGTCTTATTTTGTCGACCATCCACAGGAGAACATGCGCAATGAGGCAATCCTCTTTTCTACCACTCCACAGAGTACATCCAACATCGCACGTCTCCGAAGACATGATACTTCACAACGAAGTCCTTGAGCGCATTGTGTTTCTGCTTGAATACTCGTGCTGTAATGTCGTGACGATCTTTGGATGATTGACCGGGTAGTAACAGCTGTGTGATTTCGATCCATTTTTGGTTGCATGTAAAAGTGATGAATAAGTTTGGTCGACCGTATTGGCGCAGGTAGGTCATCGCATCTTACGCGTATTTGTGCATGTGCCTCGGATTTCCAACATACGTCGCTGGCAAAATGGTAATTCGGCCGACATTGTTTGCATTTCCATCTACATTCATGTCATCATGCAGATGGATGTATTCTTCCGAACGCAATTTTTGCTGATTTAAACGTATATATGTCAGAAGTTCCATCTCGATTTTGACATACATATCAACGACGAAATAATGAAACAGTCTGCGGTATTCCAATATGTGATTGTCCTCGTTTCGACGAATCATCAAACCGTAGGCATAAAAATTCATCGAGCTGACCTTTTAATTTTTTTCTTGACCTGTTAATGCATTAATCATCTTGATTAAAAAATGATATCCATCCTCTCCTCAGCAAAATATCAGCGGGTATTGTAATGCATCATACGAACGATGGGTTTCGTTGACACACTGAAGGTTATTACCATCACGCTGTCGAATCACAATATCACGAGACTCCAAATTCTTGCCTTCAACCACAATGGCAACTTCATTCAACGTCGGTGCATTGAAGCTTCTTTCATGTTCGCCTGCTGGTATTTTGTCTGCTTTGATCTCTATTTTGTGATCATCCGAAGGCGTCATTTCTAGTGCAGTTTTGAACAATTTAACTAATTCATTGTGTTCATGTAAGAGTTGTTGCAGTTGTGCAATAATCTCTCGCTTTACCGCACGACTGATGGCACAATGCTGATTGATTTCATCATGAGAATTTCCAAGGATATAAACCTGAAGAAATTTGTGATCATCATTCACTGGCGGCAACAATGCTTCTGAATGATGGTGAATTTGTCCTTGAATCTGTAAAATGTAAACAAATTCTTTATTGAAACGTTTTGCATTGTTGATTTTTTTTTTGTGCATATGATGTGTGTTGTAGTCGAAAATGAATTTACCTTAAAAGTTGAGCTGAAACCTCGTTCCTCAGTTATATTCGCTCCAAATGATGTCATTTGGAAAATACTGTTGTATTTTTTGTATATTCTGCAAAAAAATGCTTAGATTGAGGTTCTTGGCCAGAAAGCAATGATGCTAGTGGCTCTATGGCGCTATCGATGCTAACAAATGGTTGTTTTCAAGTAGGAGAAAGACCTTTGCCATTGAAGGAACTGATGTGATTTATTTTTTTTCGAAGCATCGCCGCACTAATGCTGTGCAGAACCGTTACTGCAGCAAAAAACTGCACGAGAATGATTCTTCAAATCCTCACTTTTCTCATGTCGACGAGCGGTGTAGCCGAAGTGTTGTCGTAGTATGTTGATCTTTGTGAAGAAGGTGTAGACCTTGGGTACATAATCGTCGCATTCAATCGTAAGCCTTCATATACACATTACATTTTTAAAAAAACAATTGGGAGAGACCGAGCACATTATCCAAACTATATTTTATATTTAAATGATCAAAGGAGAAATATGCCGCTGGTTTCTATCACATCTCTATATACACGATTCAGTCCGGAGTCTCATATTTACAACATTAAAATTCCTATTCTATAAAGGCATAGGGAAAATTACGTATTTGTCATTGGCGCAACACCAAGCCTGTGTAATATATATACATATAGACACACACGCGTTCTCCATGTTAAGATAATGTTGATGCGCTCATTTTGTGTTTATTGTAACATGCATTGTTTTTTAACTCTTCCAATGCAGCTATGTAATCGGAAAGTGCGATTTTTTCTTGTACCACAAACTTCTGAATTCCCTTGGTCTTTTTTGTTTCTTTGCCATTGCACTTTTAGGAGTATAGTTTGGTACGTAGGCCTACGAATTCCATCGTGATGTTTCCATGGCACTCGTCCATGAAAATGCCGACAACTTTCTTGTTGGTGGGCGAAAAGCACCGGTGGTTCGCCGGTTAGCCGCCCATATCAAACTCTGTAAAGAACTGTGCGTCCGAAACCATATCGTTGTAGAAGTCCTGGGTTCTGATGTCGAACAGGAACGATTCGGTATCGATATACAGGAGCTCGATGTCTTCTCCGTACCGGGCCTTCATTATATCAGAATGGAATCTGTAAATTAGAGTTTTCGACAATTCGAGCTCCGCTAACCCTGCAAAAGTATGGATTCGTGCTGTAGTCGTATCCGGGAAAAAGATTGATCGTAAATCGATCGGTCCAGGAAAGTAGGCTCGGTTATAAATTTTTTAAAGCGTTTTTCGCTGCAGCCCAGCCCCATTTTTTTGTCGTTTTCTTTAGTTCTCCTTCAATTTCCCGAACGTTGCATTATTAGCTAATTTAAAGAATTCCTTCTCGACGTTGTCGGTGGCCACCTGTCGCTTCGCAGTGTTCAGCTTGATGAAAGGTTTCAACCATGCTTCTTGATCGAATTCTAGCATTCTGTGGATTTTTTTAAATTCTTAATCCATGACATAGTGCCTGTTTCAGGTTGCGGTAGTGGGTGATATGGTTTTTTTTTATCTTCGAGAGTTATCAATTTCGGATGCTTGAGGCCCGGCGGACACAGGTTGAAAGATAAGAACAGCGGTTCTTGTGTGCTTCATGCAAGGCTGCTGGGTACTCGATATCCACCTCTAGGATGTATCCTGTGTTACCATCGTCCGGTAAATCCATTACATCAATGTCTGTAGCAACCAACCTGAAGTTGCGTACTGGGAGTGGCATCGACATGGCCCATCCTTACAAGTTGTTGGTGTCCAGGTTCTGCAGGTATGTCGTTATGTTTCCAGCGCATATATGTTGTTTGCCACCGCATGTCGTTTGACGCACTATGCCACACCACCACGGATCCCTTCTTCAATAAACATATGCATGTCGTAATCGGTGAGTAGCTCCAGATTTACCCCTGTCATCCGAAGCATGGCATCAAATGCGAACCCTGGGGCGCTGATGTAGAGATTACAGTCGAGCTTGTATGCGAAAATACACAAGTTCCTGAAATTTTCAAAGATATCAGCTAGGATGAGCACATTTGTAGTCGGGCACAAGTTTGAATACACCCCCAGGATCGCACAGTTGAACATTTCCCATACCATCTGGGCATGCGCGTTATCTCCGGCAGTGATGTCTGAGCCGGTCAGCTGGTTGTGGAATGCTTCTTTCGGCGGCAGCTGCGGCTCTTCCAACTTCTCCAAGCTGTCGAAGTAATCGTCTTTACGTGTGACGAGTGACAGTTTTTTGGGCCCGAAGAACTTATTTGTGTTGTAAAATTTTGAAGCTGGCAGGTACTCGGCCAGGGATGCTAGACTGCATGCCATGAACCTGAATGTATCGACAAACTGCACCAAAAATCTGTATCCCAGTTGCTTCGAAAACGTGATCATTTTCTCGCTCGTGTGCGGAATAATGGAGATGCATTTCGTATTGTATCCTAGCTTTCTGATGAAATTCTCGTCGTAGCTCAGGTTATGTAAGAAAACGACGAGTTTCTTCGGTCGTAGGCGCAGCAGATTGCAGCTGGCGCATGCATGTCCGATGTACCGCCCTGTGAAGTGGTCATTGTCATGCACTTTATAATTTTCTACTGTGAAAGTCGATTCGCGGTAGCAGCATCTCGTCGCCCGTGAGTAGCTTGCCTTTTCAGTTGGTGTGAGAGGCAGCATTTGCTTTGAAGTGGCGTAAATATCTTTGACCGCATTCCCAATATCCACTATTGCTTTCATGAAGTTCTTCTACGTATCCAGCCGCCCTGTACAATACCGGATGTTTAGGCAGTGACGAGGTGAGCGATTCAGGAATTACAGTATTGTCGACTTGCACATATATACAATAGCTGTATGCCTCGTGCTTCTGGTAGGCGCACGTGTATGAGTTGGTGAGTCGGGTTCACAGGTGTGCACTGGCTTGTGCAAGGCTTCAAAGTCTGCATAGACAACGATTGGCAATTTATTCATGTGATGGTAGTTCTTGAATGTTCAAAACAGTCAGCCGCCCATCTTGCCCTGGCTGCGGCATTTTATAACGCAGTGTGGTATTTTCCTTGCCGCATTTCATGTGTTCTTCTAAACACTGCTGCCCTATCAGCCCGGAATTTTTGGTGAGCGTGTACACATTTACCGATACAGCGGGATTATTACTCTCACACATCCTTATTTGCTGCAGAGGGGTAGGGAACTTCAAACCACTAAAATCAAATTTGGTTTCCATGGCTTCGTAGCGGCGGTTGACTCGCTCGGGATGTACGCCTGCAACGTATCTAGCAAGCAGGCTCCACTTAAAAACTTATGTGGTCGCTGGTATTTTTCGGGTTGGTGATGGCTTCTTTCCTGTTGACTGATTCTGGCAGTTCGATGTAAGATTAGGCATGTAGAGGTTTCAGCTTGTTGATTCGGAGCTGTAGGTGGTTAACTTTTGACAACACCCACTCCTATCCACGTTCTTGGTATGTTTCTTTTTCTTCGCATATTTTTCGTATGGAGGATTTTACGACCTTTTTGATTTCACCAATCTCGTACACAGATACATTCGCAGTCTTGAATGCTCTATTGTCTGTATATTCGTTTGAAGTATTCGGTTTCGCATAATCACACCCAAGCCACATATTCAATATAATTGGGCCCTGATCACGTTCTTCCTCGGTGAGTTGTCCGACTATATTTTTCTTCATGCGAGCCAAAAATGTACACACATCTTTTGAGAAATTGCTCTTACTTTGTGAGTCATGTGTCTTTAAAGTGCGCTGGAAAGCGGTTTCGGCCACCACAAAACCATTAGCATTAGCCTTCCCAGACCCGGTCATGATTCTTGGATTAACTGATGCTCACGTGATGACATGGTATTTTTTGGAGTTATTGGTTCAAATTAAGATGAAGTCTGTACACGACGCATTTTGGCAGGCGAAGTACCTGTTGACTTAAGTTTTTCGTGTGTGTCTAAACTATCATACAAATAAATAAAATAAAATAAAGAAAATGCAAAAAATACGAAATTAATATTTTAAATTATTTAAGGAGCTAAGCGATAAGTCAGCTTCACAAATACACACATATGGCATAGGAAACTAAATATTAAATATATATATATATATATACATTGCAGTAAGTTCAATTTAATATTGTGATCTCCATGTCATATATCACGGAATATATGCTGTAATGGTTCGCTGGTTCGGGCAGGTATGTGAAATGGAGCAGGTTATTGCTTATGTGCGAAAATATGTACTCACAATTACGAGTACGACGAATTATAACATTCGTACTGTGATTGATGAGCCGAACGCAATATAACTTACCAAAATTATCACTAGGAAGGTTAGGAGAGACGACAATCTGTCTGTCACCTGTAGCATCAGACGAAGAACCGAGGCAATACGTGAATGTGCCCGCCTTATATGCCTGCTCAACCTGATTGTCACATGACCAACAGCCAATCGCGAACGAGCAATGTGGAGTAAAATAACTTACCAGAATGATAGCTACGAAGGTCAGGAAAGGGAAGGCGATCTCACATCAGATTAACTATGAAGGTGGGCGATCCTAATCTCCTTTCATAAACGTAGAACCTGAGATGTCACGAGCAAGCGATGTGGCATCTCTTCAATAAATATTTTCTTCCACCGGCACACTCAAGCTAGAAATTATGGAAACTGTTGCCTTCGGGCAAGTATTATAAATGAAATATGTGAGTGCACATGCATGCATGTTTGCATGGTCATGTTATGTTGGACAGACATCACATAGCCTAGGAGCTGGCCTTCGATGCCCTGCTGGATGTCAGCTCCCTCCCTACTACCGTTTGTGCCCAGAGAGAGAGAGAGAGAGAGAGAGAGAGAAAAAGACACTTGCAGTTGTAATAATAATTTTTTGAAAAAGTCATAAGTCATAATGCCTTTTTACATCTGGTTATGCTATAGTGTCCGTGTAATAAATTATATAAATTTTCACATCATAAAACACGGCAAACTGTAAAATATCCACCTATAAGGGGGGGGGGGGAAATACAATGCTCCTCTTTTGTTCCTAAACAAACACATGGAAAGCTAGCATGGTAATATGGGGAAATATGCATAACGTTTAGCATTCGTGCTCTTCCTTAGTGTGCATTTTCACCGAAGTGCCATCCCCAAAGCATTTGCATTGACTCTATCTCCTCTCTGTATTAAAAAAATAATAATCTATGGTATTATTTTTACAGGCAGTAATTGTGACTATTATGTATTTTTTTTTAAATTTGTTTGTGCTTCCTTTTCTGTTTTTGATGTTTGCATGTATGTATTGACAGGCGGGGTTATCGGGAACCATACTATGCTTACAGCGCGACTCGAAGCCGGGAGGTGGTCGGTTTTGAGTTCCTCAGACAATCATTACTTATAAAAAACCGCACGAATTATCGTCATGAATTTAAAAAGGCAACTCAATGAATTAAAATTTTTAAAGTAAAATATGTAGATTTGATGGTAAACTTGTGTGAATGGAGCAGTTGAAAGAAGAAGAGGGAGGGAATGGCAGAGAGGAAGAGACAGAGGGAGAAATAGTCCTGCATGGTTTCGCAAAAGTAGATTCACATGTGAATTTTAAAAACCGCTTAATGTTTAATTTGGAAAAAAAATTACCTTGAAATTACTTTAAGTTTTTTTATATTTTCTTAATAAATCCGATCATTATGGTTAGAAAACATTTTACACAGTGTACATTTTATGTGTAGGTGCTCTGTTGGATGTAAACATTATTTTTAAAATAGGATAATAAATACAGTCATTCGATTTGGCGTATCTTATGCCTTTAAAAGCAATATGGCTGCCAGAAACAGACACACATACTTGAAGGGTTAGTGGACGTAACCACTGAGCTCCTTCGGGTAGGCCAGCAATCCCGAGTCGAACCGAAGTAGGGGTAGGGGTCCCCAGATCTTCCGAGGCCTGCCGAGCACTTCCGAGTTGAGCCGAAGTAGGGGTAGGGGTCCCCAGATCTTCCGAGGCCTGCTGAGCACTTCCGAGTTGAGCCGAAGTAGGGGTAGGGGTCCCCAGATCTTCCGAGGCCTGCTGAGCACTTCCGAGTTGAGCCGAAGTAGGGGTAGGGGTCCCCAGATCTTCCGAGGCCTGCTGAGCACTTCCGAGTTGAGCCGAAGTAGGGGTAGGGGTCCCCAGATCTTCCGAGGCCTGCTGAGCACTTCCGAGTTGAGCCGAAGTAGGGGTAGGGGTCCCCAGATCTTCCGAGGCCTGCCGAGCACTTCCGAGTTGAGCCGAAGTAGGGGTAGGGGTCCCCAGATCTTCCGAGGCCTGCTGAGCACTTCCGAGTTGAGCCGAAGTAGGGGTAGGGGTCCCCAGATCTTCCGAGGCCTGCCGAGCACTTCCGAGTTGAGCCGAAGTAGGGGTAGGGGTCCCCAGATCTTCCGAGGCCTGCTGAGCACTTCCGAGTTGAGCCGAAGTAGGGGTAGGGGTCCCCAGATCTTCCGAGGCCTGCCGAGCACTTCCGAGTTGAGCCGAAGTAGGGGTAGGGGTCCCCAGATCTTCCGAGGCCTGCTGAGCACTTCCGAGTTGAGCCGAAGTAGGGGTAGGGGTCCCCAGATCTTCCGAGGCCTGCTGAGCACTTCCGAGTTGAGCCGAAGACTCCCAGCCACAGCCACACACTCCAATTTAAAATAAATTGTCCCCGCTTTGGCATATATACACTACTGAGGTCATCCGAGTTCATGTACATGGAGTCAAGGTCAAGGTCGAGTTCACCGACATCCAATATGGCGGTAGGGTGACGTTACATCATGGAAACCGGCCAGTTTTGGCTCCGGTGCCTGTTTTGTCCCATTAAAAATACGTTGTGCCAGAACGCAGATAATTATTGTGCTTACTGTCTATTCACAGTGGCTTCACATTTTTTGAATCAAACCTTTGAAACTTTATGTATGACGTGTGTTTTGTTTCCTAAATATATCACAGCCGTTTTATACATGTGGTAACATAAATGTACTTTATTTTTGTTTAAACGTAACTTTTACTTTTATTTTATCTATAAGTTATAATGCTTAACTTAGAACGCAGATAATTATTGTGCTTACTGTCCATTCACAGTGGCTTCACATTTTTTGAATCAAACCTTTGAAACTTTATGTATGACGTGTGTTTTGTTTCCTAAATATATCACAGCCGTTTTATACATGTGGTAACATAAAAGTACTTTATTTTTGTTTAAACGTAACTTTTACTTTTATTTTATCTATAAGTTATAATGCTTAACTTATAACTGATATGAATAAAGACAAAGAGAAAATAAGAGCGTTGGTAATGCCTAGTAGTAAATAACAGTACTTATGCAAAATAATATTACACTGAGCGCGCACGAATGCGGTGCGCGGGTTCTCTGGTGTAATTCTTTAAGCTTTGTTTGTATGAAGCGGAGGAATATCCTGAAAGCAGAACTTCAGCAGGGTTTGAGAGAAGTTGGAAGTAACCGTGAATGGAGTATACCGTATTTATACCGCTAGATTAAAAATAATATGACTTCAGGAGGGAGAGATCTTGCCAGCGCGCGCCTCCTCTCATCAATGCGACCCAATCGAAGTGGCGTTAAAATATTTGTCGCACAACTGCACAAGGAAACGAATGCCTGAGTGTTTAAATACCAACGTGTATAACTAGCTTGTTGCGTGGCATAGCCGGTGTAACCTGATGTTGCTGAACGTTACGATCAATTCATTTTCTTATGGAAAACTTTAACGTCTGCCGATCAGAATGCCATTTGTCATAGGTACTACTGCTGTCAAACGAGGACTGTATACAGGGGAAAAAAAGCGTATATGCTGTTCACGGTAACTTCCAACTTTTCCGAAGTTCTGNTCAAACGAGGACTGTATACAGGGGAAAAAAAGCGTATATGCTGTTCACGGTAACTTCCAACTTTTCCGAAGTTCTGCTAAAGTTCTACTTCCAGGATATTCCTCCGCTTCATTCCATTTAAGCTTTACTAAGTCCAGAAAATAACACCAAAGGGACAACGCACCGGATTCGTGCGCATCCAGTGTAATACTATTTTGCGTAAGAACTATTTCGTACTAGGCGCCAACAACAAACCTATTTTCTCAGTTTTTCTTANTCAAACGAGGACTGTATACAGGGGAAAAAAAGCGTATATGCTGTTCACGGTAACTTCCAACTTTTCCGAAGTTCTACTTCCAGGATATTCCTCCGCTTCATTCCATTTAAGCTTTACTAAGTCCAGAAAATAACACCAAAGGGACAACGCACCGGATTCGTGCGCACTCAGTGTAATACTATTTTGCGTAAGAACTATTTCGTACTAGGCGCCAACAACAAACCTATTTTCTCAGTTTTTCTTAATATAAATTATAAATGAAATATTGTAATTAATAGATATAATATAAGTTCAATTTAACGAAAAAATAAGGTACCTTTATGCTAACACGTTTATAAAACGCTTGTAATACGTGGCATAGTTAAGAAGCAACCAACCTTGTCATGCATAGGGCGATTTGCAAAGGGTTGATTCAAAAAGTGTCAATAAACCGCGAATTGACTATCTTGATTCTCTCTGTAGCTTGAATGTCATATTTCGTCATCAGTATAAATTAGTTTTCTGTGTCCTCTGCGCCTGTGTTCGTTGTTCATTTACAAGCGAAAATAAAAACTTAGTGGAAAGTCAAAATATAGCAAACTCAAGGATGTCCGAATTTCCATACCTGCAAAATAATTTCTTACCTCCGTACTTTACTCTGGTCAGATAAAACTGCTCCCGTTTGCGGTACTGCAGATTGTCGGTGGCAGGCTTTAATTTAGACACTGCTTATGTTACGCTGTGTCGATTGAAATACGCTTTACAGTGAAACGACGAGCTGTTAAGACTTATGTCGTAATTGCTACTTTTATGGGTTGGGGACGTGGCCAAGCAAAAGTGGTATAACGGCACGTGTTTAGATGCGATAGACTGGGAGGAGATAAGAAATGGGAGTGGACGACTCATATATTTCCTAGCGCGTGACAGCACGCTGGTTAGCAACGCTTTCCTACACACATATTAATGGTAGTCCTTCCTGCAGATACTAGCATAAAAAGGATAGTATGCTGCATTACGTACACTTTACATAATTTACCACTAACGACGTGTTTTTGTTTGCTGCAGTGCAATGAGCAATTTAATTAAATAGAGCTTCTGGGAAAAAGTTTTAATGTGTGCCCTACACACAGCCAGCCACTAGTTTGAAGAAGCAACTTTCATAACATGGCTGTAGCACACTTTACAGAGGTGCAGAATTTGCTTTCAAAATGCTTGCAATACTTTTGACCAGTGTTAGTCATTGTTTGTTGTGCCTTTACTGTACCTTTAACGTGGTTATTACAGGTTAATTGTTGTAATAATTACGTTATGTCAAAAACTTCTTTCTCCCTTACTTTTTTTTAATTCTGTGTACAACAAAACTGTTCATTATTGCTGATATCCGTAATATGTACAAAGATGATGTTTGTTTGAAAGGCTCTCTAGCATTATTATTACTGCGATTTTGAACTATTAAATTTTAAGTGTGCACATCTAAAATCAATGTATAAGTAAGACCAAGCCCATAACTGCACACTTTTTTTAACACACACACAAAGTAGCATGCTTCCATTTAAGTTGACAGCAGTGTAGGGGAACTAGTTCCATGGCTCCGTGCTTTGATGGTATGGTGATGCTTATGTTGTATACGCTGAATTGAATTTATTTTATGCACCACATATGTGCAAGAATTAAGTAATACATTTACATGCCTAATAATCACATACCTAACTGTTGTTTGATGTATTAATAATAATGAAGTCCATTACAATATTGTTATTATTGTTGTTTTTATTGCTGCTCAATAGATGTACAATGCTGAATGAAAGGCTTGTTTTGCCTACTTTCCAAAGGTAGGAAAGAAAGGTTTACGAGATCGCTTTCCAGTCTGAGAGACTCTGTGTATGTTTGTGTGTGTGTGTGCGTGTCCCCGACTAAAAACTTTTGAACGCGTGAACCAAATTTCATTAAACTTGGTATAATTATAGTACTCAGCAAGGACCACTCTGGGAACTTACTTTTAAAATGGTGGTCATTTTAATATTTACGGTGCTACGTCATCTCTGGAACCATTCAACCTGTTGTATGTTAACAGTGCATCATGTAAGAATTAAATTTAAAAATGGATGTTGTTAGTGGTTCTTAATTTTAGAAGCTAGCACTACATGAAAAAATAAACCTTTTACATTTTATCTCAAACTGCTAAACCTATTCTCGTCAAATTTGGCATGTAAATAATACTATGATAGGCCATAAATACATTACAGTTTAAATGTATCGGGTATTAATTTCCAAATTGGCGGCCATATAATAATTGTAGGTTTATTTAATATATCGACCATACCATTCAGCCGATTTCGACTAAATTTTGTATACAAAAAGTATCCTATCAACGAATAGTCTCTTTTCCCCACCATTTTGTAAGATAGCACCAGATGAATAAATTAAGTTTTAATGTCATATCTCGGGAAATGGTTGAATTGATTCCTTCCAAATTTGACAAACAAGTAGTACTGCAGCAGACAATGTAAATTAATATGTTTTAAGTTCTTCAGACACTTATTTTCAAAATGATGGCCATATAAACATTTTAGCTTAGTATGCTATATCTATGAAACTACAAACCAAATTTCAACTTGGCTTTATATGCAAGCAGTATCTATTAAAACCATCAAATATGTCATGACAGAATCTTATTTCGCTGCCATTTTGCAAGATACTCCCACTTGAAAAAAATAAGATTTTATGTCAACAACTCTAGAAACAATCAACCGATTCCTACCAAATTTGGTGAAAAGTTGTATTATGGTAGGCCATATTAATTTATGTGTTTTAAGCGGGCCATACACTTATTTTCAGAATGGTGGCTACATAAACATTTTAGCTTAGAATGCTATATCTATGAAACTATGTAACCAAATTTAATTAACTTTGTATACTGGCAGTACCTATGCAAGCATAAAATGAGCTTATACATAACCTCTTTTCTCCACAATTTTAGAAGATAGCATCACATGAGAAATTAAGAGTTTTATGTCCTATCTCAGGAAACTATTATATAATTTCTACTAAATTCATGGCTGTACACTTTTATGGTCTATCTAAATTTATATGATTTAAGGAGTTGGTCATATATTTTCAAAATAACAACCATGTAAATATTTCTTCTTGGTATTTCACATGTCCCAAACAATTTTCAACTGAACTTTATATGCTGGCAGTGCCTATGACAATCATTAAATGTGCTATTACATACCCTTTTTGTTTGTCATTTATAAAGATTGTCATATGAAAATTTTTTTGATTTATGCAATATTTTGGGGACCAATCAACTATTCCCGCTAAATTTCACACGCAATGTAGTGCTACAGTAGTCATGTAAACTTACGTGTTTTAGATGGGGCAGGACTTTTTTTAATAGCATTAATATCAATAATTTAGATTACTATTTTATATATTAACAAAATTCAACCTAATTTTGTATGCTAACAGTATTCGTAAGAAGCATCAATTATACATACAGAGATCCTATTTTGCCATATTTTCACATCCATTAAACTAATGTCCATCGATTTTGCACACCAGTAGTGCTAAGAAGGCCATGTTAACTTGCATGAATTATGTGTTGTTGGATACTGATTTTCAAAATGGTGGCCATATAAATAATTTAGTTAAGTTTGTAATACCTATTAAACAATTTAACCAATTTTTGTGTACTGATAGTATCTATTAGAAGCGTCATATACAGAACCTCTTTCTGTTACCAATTTTGTACAACAGCACCAAATAAAAAAATTAAATTTTTGTGCAATATCTTGGGAACCAATCAGCGGATTTCCACCAATTCTTCACACAAGTAGCGCTACTTTAGTTCATGTAAACTTTCATGTTTTAAATTGCTTAGACACTTATTTTCAAAATGATGGTCCAGTAAATATTTTAGGTTAGTAAACTCTATAGTTTTAAACATAAGACTGATTTTACTCGAAGTTGATGCTCCGAATCTACTATGTATGACGAGTACACTACTATGGAAAGATTTGAAATGATCTCAAGAATAGGTGCATGCAGTCTTAATTTTGTAAATCAACAGTAATCTCCCTTAAATTTGGTGTTGAGAGGAGAATAACTGTATTTCAACATTTAGACCTAGGCCAAAAAAAAAATATTTTTCAGTTGTGTTTCATTTGCTTAATTTTTTAGATGTTGACTACAACATTTAGAAACTAATTTACAAATGTAACTCAATAGTAATTGAGTGTTTTTAAAAGTTTGTCAGGTACAATTGCTTTTAATAAATTATTAATCACTGCATACGGTTGACTTTGTGTAGTAAAATTATCAACAGTGTAGCATTAAAAAATCTTTGGGTATCAATAAAATTGTGTCCTATATCATAATTTTTTAAAAATAAGTTGGAAATGAAGGTTTTGCCACAAACGCCTCTTGCTTTTGCTAATGTGCTTAGGCATAGATGCCTAAGTGATGTGATAAAACCAGTCTCTTCTATAGAGGGACCACCTACAGGAAAAAATACTTTCTATTCCTTAGAATAAGGATAAAAATTACCACGAGGACAGCAGCCATAATAGTATCCTTAATATGCAGTTTACAGTCTTAGTTGAAGTATTATGTCAACACACGGAGTTAATTGCTTTGCTGTTTTTTTTTCAACAGTAGTAATTTAAATATTAAATTGATACCTGCCCAATGCTATGGTTTATAAGTAGGTATTGAATCTGCTCTCTGCGTAAGGCACCAGCAATTGAGGCTAGCCCTCAGTGTTAGGGCGTATGAATACGTCATCACTATTGTCTCTAGGTCCAATTTACTAATAAATTCACCTCGTTTTCAGGTTACCAATAAATCAGTTTTATTAACGCTTAACAGGGCCACTTATACATGTACACACGAGACAACACTCCCCTCCCCTTTTATACGTAGGCTCCGTATTGTTTGGTGCGGCGCCTCGCGTCGTGGTGAGTGGGGGGGTGGGGGGCAAGATTCTTCACACTCGCTGGATGACTCTACTTATTTGGATGGAGGCNTTCACCTCGTTTTCAGGTTACCAATAAATCAGTTTTATTAACGCTTAACAGGGCCACTTATACATGTACACACGAGACAACACTCCCCTCCCCTTTTATACGTAGGCTCCGTATTGTTTGGTGCGGCGCCTCGCGTCGTGGTGAGTGGGGGGGTGGGGGGCAAGATTCTTCACACTCGCTGGATGACTCTACTTATCTGGATGGAGGCGCTGTCTTCTCTCGGCTGGCGACGTGGGACTGCTCCGGCACTTGGTGGGCGTCTCGACGCCTGATCTCGAAGCTCCTCCTCCCGGTCTACTCAGCACTCTCCGTCTGACGACGGCCGGCTGCCGTTGTCGTCTTCTCCCGGATTCGCTCCGCCCTCCTAGATTCCCGTCGGCCGACTGCCGCGTTTTCTCGGACTCTTCCCGTCGCACATCCCGTTTGACGGCCTCCGACTGAGGTCGACGTCGTGATGCATTCTCGATCCGGACGCCTCACTTCAGTTCCTCCGACTGACTGACTCGTTGANGCCTCCGACTGAGGTCGACGTCGTGATGCATTCTCGATCCGGACGCCTCACTTCAGGTCCTCCGACTGACTGACTCGTTCACGTCTCTCAAATGACTGCCTGACTGCTCGATCCTAGACTGACTGATCCATTCCTCCCGCTCTCCCGTCGTTTTGTAGGCTCCATCGCCATATTCAACTTGCACCATCCCTGCACGTGGCCGGGGTGCTTGCCGCGTCCCCCCTGAGTCGTAAAACACGTGGCCGCTGCTCCTGTTGTCCGCAGTCGGCCTGGCATCGCCCCTTGATTCTGGCCTGGAAGTTTATTGTTCCGTTCTGTACGTGCGGGAACTCTTGGGTGGTCCCTTTGGTTCAGCGCACGTGTTGTTTTTATGCCTCCGGATATTGTGTCATTATTCTCCCAGTACGCCCGCTAAAAGCTCTCAATGTTTATTGCTGAAACTAGCTCGGGACAGACTCAGCCACTGGTGTGGGCTCAGCGTCCCTTGGCAGCTGCGAGATGCAGCTGCATCCGCCTTCCTCCGCACGTGGTCGTTCCGCCGGGCCGTCCTGGCCCCATTCTCCCACCACGTCTGCAAAACCCTTAATCCTTATTGCGGTCGTCCGCCTGCGAGCTTCGCCAGAGCGTGTGTTCTGATGAATAAAATATAGGGACGCAGAATGCGTCACAGTCATATAAGGGACATTAAATTGATGTTTGCACAATGATTTAACAGTTTAGTGCCTTTATGATCATCATGTAAGTCTAGAATTTAAACATACGTGAACATGACCATTAGCATAGTTAGCTCTTCTGCTGCCTGGGGCAGAAGCAATCATCTCTTCCCCTTCTCTTATCGCCTTTGCTCTCCCTGTTGCTCTCCTGGTATTTAAGAATGGATGAGTGAAAATAAGAGCCTAAAAAGATAGGTTGAAGACAGTGGAGTAACAGGAATGCCTTGAGAAAGGTCCCAAACTATGGTAGTGTCTTGTATACTCCCCACAGTAATCTTTGTCCAAAAAATGGCCACCCTTTGGGGCTTGGGATTAAACCATTGACCTTAGTAGTGGTAATAACTAACCACTGAGCCAGCTGTGGGATTTTCAATACCAGTCTTATGCATGCCACAAAGAAAATTAATATTGCTGTGTTAAATACCAAAAATATCTATTCACTGCTATTTTGTGTTTCATGTAGCAGTGATTGTGTACATGCAGCATAATTTGTAAGATATAATCAGTTAGACTGTTTTTTTTTAGTGGTATAGTTGATGTTGATATAAGCTGGGCATTGNTTATTTTTGTGTTCAAACCTCTCCCAAAATATGGACACATTAAAAAAAGAAATAAATGTGGTTAGATATAATTAAAATAATGAATTGAATGTAATAAAACAGTAAAATAAATTAAGTAAATTTAAACAATGCAGGTGTCTGTCCACATCTACTGTTCTTCAGCTGAAAATTTTTTATACACATTGTTTTATCAGTAATGAAAACCACCCCCAAAATAAATTTTTGCCTATGCCACTGTAAAAATGAGAAAGTGTGCAAGACATTGATTAAATTTTATTTTTCAATATCAGCGTAAGATATTTTTATATTTTCTGTCTTTTTTGTTGCAGAAGTGCCACCTGATGACTGTCTGTCTCTGATCAGGTTGTCTCTCAAGTCCACTCAGATGGCAACCACTGGAACACAGTTTGAAGGTTCCATCCCTCACATCTTCATCACGTTGGGAGCATCTGTAAGTTGTTCCTTGAAAAAAAAAACATTTTATTTCAGTACACTATTAACACATTAAATTATTACATTACCAGCATGTATTTGAATTTGCCAAAAAACCTCAATAGGGCTCTTGCTTCCAAGATGGGTGCATCAGTAAGAATATTCCACAATTATTAATACAATTTGTTTGTAAACAATAGCTAAATTCTAATTCATTCAATTAAAAAGGGATTTGGAATTTTCTCTACTGCTGTCCTGCATCAGAAAAGTATGAAATTTCAAAGTTCAAAACATTACTATTTAAAATGACGTTTAAAAATATATTTTTTCCTTGCATTGTATAAATAACGTATAGTAATTATATTTAGCTGAGTAATTTAATGGGGCTCTCCTTTACACATTAGCGAGAGGAAATGCACCTTCTTGCATATCCCTGTGGCATGTGCACCCACACACACATAATTGTGTTAGGGACATAGACATTTCTTATACTATATGCCAGAGGGAAATATTTTCATATCAAAACTTAAAATGCCATATGATGTTTTGGGTCATAATATTATACATATTTAATTATATAATTATACATATTTTTTAATGTTTTCTTTTGAATTATTTTTTGAGTACTCTTTTCAGTTAGTTTAAATAACCTTACCTTTCTTGTAACTTTAGATCATAATTTTGGGAGTGTATGTCATAAAAAACTTCTTCTCATTACATGATTGAGTAACAGAATATCGGAGATACATTATTTACGTAGGAATATGTACTGGTAAATGCAGGATAGCTGTTTTGCAAACAATTTTCAGTCAGAGTTTGCAGTCTTGATGGAATTTTTCTTGTTCCTGGTTCTTGATTTTTTAAAATATTTTCAGGGAGACCTGGCAAAAAAGAAAATCTACCCAACCTTGTGGTGGCTGTACCGTGATAAACTAATGCCGAAAAACACCTTATTTTACGGGTATGCTCGAAGTAAGATGACAGTTCAGGAGCTGAGGGAAAAGTGTCATCAGTACATGAAGGTTTGTTGAATATTGTTTTGATAATCATAATTAGTCCATAAGGAACCTCCAAGTAACTTAAGCCATCAAGGATTTTGTGTTCCAAATCATTTTGTATTTTCAAATATAAAAAAATTTAATTTTACAATATGGATTGTATAAAGGTTTAGTATGATATGTCAGTGCATCTCTGTGATTCTGTTATGTGTTCTATTAATATCTTTGTACCCTAGCGGTGCATTGTAATTACATAACAATTTATATAATAGTTTATCAATCTAAACTGGTATTGGGTCATATAAACAAACTGTGCAATGGTTGCCAGTCAGTTTATTAGTGTGTGCCAAGATACTGTACAGTCTACAAGTCGCATGTAAATATTTTTATGAAACCTGTTGTACTGAAATGATCAAAGTTCAGTCCTCTGCAGTTAACTATTTGTTTTGTATGAATCACTGCTGCTTCAGATGCTGTGAACTGTCTTGGAATGTCACAAATTTCATAATGTGTTTTGGATTTTATTGATTTCTTGGTGAAAGTATTTTGAGATGTAATCAAGATCAATATGTTAAAAATATATTTGTATTAGCTTTGCACCTGTCAGATCTTGAATAAAAAGTAATTCAAAGGATGTTTTAAGTTGCTGTTTAAATTTTCTTAATGTTTTAACATAATAATTTTGAAGGCGTGTTTAACAGAAAGAGTTGCATACAGCTCTAGTTCAACATCTCCAAAGTAGAATATCAGTCAGTGTGTGTTTGTGGTACATCAGTATTGCAGCTAGGAATTTTAATTTTTTTTTCAATGATTGATTTAGATAACTTTTGGATTAATATTCTATGAATAGGCAATATGCAAATTTTGCAAATATAGTTGAAAATGATACAAACACATTTTTATATGCTTATAAAAATTAAAATGTGACGTTTGTTTCATAAAAATCGGTTTTGACGAAGTTATTTTAGTATTAAAACAATAACTTTCGCGGTCGCTGTCACGTGAATGCGGAACGCTCTCTCATTGGTTTGACGTCACTAGTCGTACGCCGGCGGCCAGCTTGGCACGTTGCAAACATGCATAACTAAAATGAAAGGCAACTTTGTGAAAGCAGAGTCGGACAATCTACCACAAGTAGATACCGATATTCTACTTGATTACTTAAATTCCCATTGTTTTGTGGAACCTGAAATAAGAGGTGTAAAATTACAAAGGTAAGAACGTGTGTCATCGCACAGTCTTGATCTTCAAAGCAACAGCAGGCCTACAGCACATGTTAAAACTTATTTGTTTGTACGTTTTATTGAGGTACGTATTATTATTATAATCTGTGTTTATGCTTACAATTGCTATGATTCTAAGTTGGAAATTAAAATATGGAATAGGAGTTACATTCACAAGAATAACACAACTGTAATGAAGGCGACAGCAGTGAGCATACTGTGTTGTCACGCGCCATTCTTGATGTCTCTGATAAATTAAAGATATTATTTAGAAATAAAATAGGATATTGTGTTGAGAAAGAAGGTTACAAATACTTCTGGATTCTAAACCACGTTTCAGTATTCATAAAACACTTTTTTCACTTTACAAATGTCAGATATAGTCTGTCTCATATAAGTTGGCGAGATTTTGACAGTCAGTGAGTTGCAACTTGATGTACATGAGACAAAGAATGTGCCACATACAAAATACTGTATCAGCTGATGCATGAACGAACAAAAATTAATATTATGTTGGCTATTCTGTATTTCAAACTCGTGTCGTTTCAAGCCAGTAATAGGAGAAAAGTCAACTGTTAAAATGATGGGATCAGGAGGCAGGCCAAAGTGCTGCCACTTGTTGAGAAACGCATTCGGCTCACAAAAGCGCTACCTGCCATGCTATGCACGCCATCTGTCTCTCCAGAAGCACCAACCAGCCAGAAAATATAGCTTCCTTGTGTAAAATAACATGTACCAATGGTTTTATTTTTCCAGGAGCTCTGTATAATTATTAAAGTAACATGTATGTCGTGTATAGCGATTTTGTTTACTAGTAATTTCCTTTGTGGCCTGTAATCGTTACTTACGTCTACGTCCATTACATGCCATGTTGTTGTGCCGCCCACTTTGCAAAGTCGTCAGTGTGTTGGCGAATGAAAGTGCGTTTGTCAAGCAAGTTCCCAAAATTATTATTATTTTAATTCTTAAAATATTAGCTGTAATGTCCAAAGTGTGATAAGAACTACAATTACCATCTCGCAAATGTTCACCCAAATTCGCTGTCTCTGATAAATCAAAAAAGAGTTAGCAAATATTAAATTTTTTGCAAGGTTTTATATTTTTACTTTTATAACCTACAAATTTTTTTAGACAGATGTCAGTCTATAAATACCTTAAAGTTTGTTTAGCATTACAGTACAATGGTAAGTGTATTAGCCTGACAGCATGTTGATAAAAAATGCAGCCTCCACTTGACGCACCAGCCGATGGTTAAAGAATACATAAACAAAAAGTAAACATTTGGTGCTACTTTCGTTGAACTGTAAAAATCTCATCAACTTACATGAGACAGACAATAACGAGCAGTATGGTGACAGTAGGCCTAAAGCTAGCATGCTAGTCACTATCCGACAATGCTCGACTACTCGAGCAGCTGCGGGTCGGTGACTGGCATAATGCCGCGCTGCCGGTCGGCAAACCTGCATTTCCTCGTTCCACCTCATTTCTAAACACTATATTTAGACCTCAAATATGGTGTTTAGAAATTAAAAAATAACTTGCTTATCCCATTGTTTATGTTTTGTGTACCTAACATACCTTTTATTATTCTGACGTCACGATAGCTGTGTCTACACTTTCTTTTTAAACTGTAAGAATTGTACACATAAGCTGAAAATAAAGATATGGTTGTTTGAGAAACACTTAATGCCTGGGGTGAGATTGAATACAGCGAAGAAAATCTGTGAATATAGCCTAAATATGATGGCTGTGCTCTTGAAACAAATGTTAAAAGTTGTATTAAATTTTAAAAAATATCTATACCAAATTCTATTTGTTAGGCTTAACTTGGAATGTGTAAACTTGCAAAATGTAAAATTCACATTGTGTAGTCAAATTTTTTGTAAACATATTTATATGCCTTTATTTTTATGAAATACGTTAACATATTTTTTTATGCTCATGTCTACATCACATACGAATTGCTAAACGCGTTGTGGTGCGTATTAAAACGATACCATAGTACCGTAATGAAGATTAGGTCAGATGTAAATAATAGACGTTAAGAAGTTCAAAAACTACCTACATAGGGGAAACATAAACACCTTAAATATATTTATGTACATCAGAATTGTCTCCGCAAACAAAAAAAACTGATTTTGGAGAAACATCTTCAATGTCTCTCGCGCCTAACTCCGTTAAACCATGTCTTCCTGTTTGTTTTGTTTTTTGTAACTAACAAATATTTTATCAGGGTGTTTCGCGAGATGTACTCGTACACTGCGGTACAATAAACCATTTAGATGATTTTGGTTTACTTGACTGTTTATTTTCTTTTTACATTACTTCAAACAATTTCTATTTAACCAAATACGCATCACCGCTGAAGTAAATAAACGTGGCAGCCGAGATTGTATCTGACTTGTGATGTCACGGAGTGAGAAGGCGCGACAGGCACGTTTTGGTGGGCGTTTCAAAAGTAAAACTTTCATTCAATCATAACTTTTTCTAAAATAATTTTTAAATCGTAATACTTTGTAAATACATTTCTAACACATAAATTAATGAAAACCAAGTGCCAGCAAAAAATGTGCATGTTACCTATTGTTAGCTTGTTTTAAACATGACAGCACTTTCAGGGACCAAGTGTTTGCTTAGTGACATGTCAAGTAGACCCCCATCTCTTGGGTGTCTGGTTCAACCGTGTGTAGTAATTCTCATGGTGATGGTTTGAAACACACTCTTTGCTGCTATGTCATTGCACTGAATTTTGGATTGGTCATTGTCTTTCATACTAAACTCGTCACACATTCTTGATGGCAGTAGCATGAACTACGAGAAAATAGAAGCATGTGCTTGCTGGAGTATGACCGCGTTATGTTGTATGCTGTGTTATATAAGTGATAATGTACAACACAAATAACTAACAAAAAATGTATTTTTAATTATGTCATACTTGGCAATTAGTGTTGTAGAGTTCTATATGTGCTCAAGCTGTTCATGGGAGACATGTTGTCTAAAAATTTTTATGTGAAGTTAAATGAGATTTTGTAAAAACTTAACTTTTCAAAGTTGTACTATATAATAACCTTCACAGTTGAAACAATTGTGACAGCAGCAGAGGTACAAAACAACACCCAACAACCAAGCAGCTTCATGTAATCACCAAGAGTAGAGCTCTGTGCACTATGCTGGGAATTCAGACTGTGCTTACTTGGAGAGAATTCGGACACTGCCTTAGACCTCTTTCTGTATATTTTCACAGTGCTGTCTCATGGCTAAGCATTTGTTCATAGGGTTACTCTGTAAATACAGTAAATAAATTAATATGGAAGTACTGAACTAAAATGTCTAATCAAAATTGAATATTGCTTCAGTGCATTTATTACACAATTAAAATACGCTACAAACATAATGACAATATCAAAAGTAGCATTTACTGTAGCTGCAACACAAGATCACACCATGTCCATTCCAGATCCCAAAGACAGACTACTTGTTGCCAACTTCAGCATTGCACACTACAACACATACACTTTTAAAATATTTACTTTAAGTCTAAACACATGTCCTTATTAACTATACTATACTTTGCATCATACAAAACTATATAGGCTGTTCATGGTAAAGTGAGCACTTTTGAGGTCCTAGTTACTTTTTCCTTTCAGCCATGTTGTATCCTTTAACCACCATTTAAAGTATATATTGCCATGTCAGTAATAAACACAGTGTGTATATTCCACCGCAGTATTTTTTTAAATATTTAAATCTCAACTTATTGGTGCACATGCACTTCGGTGTAATCAAAATATTGAAGTGATATCCAACAAATTCCAAACAACTTATTTTAGCACCTAGCGAGATGGCTCAGTGGTCAAATATTTGACTTGTGTGTGGAAGGATCCAAGGTCCATATCTTAGTCTGGCCAGCTTCCAGCTAGTTTTTGATTTTCCAGGTTTTCTTAAAATAACTTCATCGTCCATGGCTGTGTCCTTCCTTACTTCCCTTCAAAAGGTGTACTGTTTTATGTTTCCATTTCTAATTGCCTTGAACTCGACAAGATGTAAAGTCATAAATAAAATTAAATAACTTGCTTTAGCCTACCATTATATGCCTTCTTTACACTATACACCAACATGAGCACTTGGTCAACAGCAGCATCTGTCTTCAAGTACACGTAAAACCCGACTTGCACTTCCTATTAAACAAATGATAAATAAGTGTGTGTGCGGCCTGAGGGGAAGAAGCTTAGCGAGAGAGATGTGCATGGTGTAGAAGGGGGCTCGTACCTGCACAACAGCTTAGTAGTTGGTGGCAAGATAAACCTCTTGGTACCGCTGACATCATAAATACCTATTAACCCTCATCATTCTGCATTTGCAATGCTGGCATTGATTGAAAATAACTTGAATGTGATGATTCTATCTACTGTAAAAAATCCCAGTCATTTAACTTAAGTTTAATGCATTTATAAATACCAAAAAATTTGAACTTTTTTAAAAGATGGGGCCAAGGGGGGCAGGTGGGCCACTCCCCAGGATCTGCCCCCTGCTTCTCTCATTATTGCCCTTATTTGACGGTTTAGTTGAAACATTTTCTTTGCTATTACTTATACCTGTGCCTCTTTATTCTCACCTTTTGCCAAACTAAATGTGTGTGTGTCTTTATTTGTGTCACTGTGGGTATGATTTTCAAAGCCTTTAAAGCCATTCACCACACTGTCTGTTGCCCTATCAGATCCTGTACAATCCGTTTCCCAATATCTTCAGACTGTTTGATAGGTGTCTGCTGTTATTTGGTTGGGTAAAACATCACACTCACTGCTGTCTTCTGTGTTCTTGGATTTTTTTAGATGGGCTTCATTATGTCTTTCTAGTCTGCCGCTTGTGTTCGTTATTGTGTATGACCTAGGTGCATTGTAGTAGGTTGCCAGACTTAATTTTGGTTTGTTTTTACTACCACTTTGTCTCCTTTCATAAACTCACTTGATGTTGTCAGCTTTGGTCATATTGCCTCTTGTAGTTTTGTTGGTTTGTCATTATTTTTTGTCTGCCTCCTTTCCTATCTATGGCTGTAAAGCTTGGTTTGTCACTGGTAATAATGTTTTTATTTGTCTGCTTCAATAGCAGCTGGCATTGAGATATGTTTAGGCTTGACAGTGATGTGTTTCTGTATATGGACTTCCTGTGCAAATCTTGTAAATGTTTGTGAAAGGAATAGCATGTTATATGTTGTAATCATCTTTGGGATACCATGGGTGCAAAATACATCTCTCAGCTTTTCACACACATTGTAAGCTTAACGCTACTCCCCACGTTGGGAAGTCAATTAACACATTAAAGGTTCTCCCCACCTGTGGTGTACAGATGGGGTCGTAGTGTCTATTGTTAATGTTCAGTGGCACAGACTATAGGGTGCCAGGGATTTTAGGGTAAATCACACAATGACTTCATCACGATTTCTTAGTTGGGAACAGGTTTATTTAACGGGACTTTACTTATACATTCCCGGCACTGTTGCGGGCATTTACACATACTTTCTGCCGAGGATTTTCTCACACATTAAAGCCCTGCGAGTTCAAGGCCTGAAGGGCTGGTTACAATGTTCTGGTTACATTTCTGACGCTGTAGGGGCATTAGGTGTCAGGACAGGTCCCTGAGTGACGACGGGGTTACTTATCTGCACATGTTGCGTGGTAGTTGTTCCGGCTGTTGATGAGGTCTGGTGAACTGGATGGCCCTGTTACAGGCCCTCTGTGGTTGGCTTGTTGCACGCAGCTGGTTTCCTCTCGACGTGGCGCCCCTCGGTGGGGCTCACCACTCGCTCCCGTTCTCGGCGTAGGGTAGTAACTGACTGCTTACTACCCTACCACGTCCTGGCGAGGGATCACGTGTGTGGGTCCCACCTGTCCTTCGTGGCTACGGGCTGCACTGGACAATCCCACTTGCTCGACATGGCACTTCTCGGTGAAGTTCACCACTTGACTCCGCCTTCTCGGTGCGTTGCAACTGACTGACTGTAAACTGACTGACTTATGCGGTAACTGGCTGGCTAACTCGTGTCACGACGTGGTGAAACTACTCGTCCGATGTGACTCTGGTAACTGTCTCTGATTTGGCCCTGCGTCTCGCGTCCCGATTTGGCTGACCCCTTAATGTCGCAACTGACTACCTTCCTGCGCATTCCGGGGTGGCGGTACCGAACTTCCGCGCCACTGGCTGCTCGTTACTTCGACTGACGAATGTGGCTGACCTCTATGCGCGGTACTGACTAACTGACTAACTGATGTACTGACATACTGCTGTGGCGGCGGTGCGATCTCCCCCGGCCGTTCTCTGTGCGACTGATTTTCAACTGATCACTGATCCGGACTCTGTGCGGTAATCTTTGACTGTTTCCCAACCTCCCCGCAAAGAGGTTTATATCCTTTCTAGCCTCCCTCCCTAATTTCCTGCACATGTCCCCTTGTTGGGGGAGGGGGTGGGTGCTGTCCTTTCAAAGCTTGTCAGCTTATTCCTCCGCGGTGCGTGTCCACATTATCCTGCGGTTAGCTAGGGGGGGGGGTGCGTGTTCTCGGCACCACTTTCCAGCTTGTCAGCGATTTCTTCAGCGGTGCGTGTTTTCTGACTCAGGCAAACTACGTCTGACTATCTCGTGATATCTAGGCGCTTACAAATTTTACTTGGCTTGCTAAAGGGTGGGGGGAGGCCTGCGCAGCAGTGACACATGTACAGCTTTGAAGTGCGTTTCTACCTCTGCTTGACCTTTCTCTGCGGTGATTAAGAGAGACACGTGTCTCTCTACACTGGTTTAAGCTGGT
>NQII01002324.1:110575-123967 GCA_002778355.1 Clitarchus hookeri
GGCAGCTGTAAAAACATTCACTCCTCCCCTTTGCAGGCCTACTGACCCTCGTCAATGTCAAGATGGTAGATTATCTCAGCAGGGTGGAGTTTGGGATAAAAACTACAAACTTTGTTTGAAAAGCAGTGTAAGTTGAGCATATTTTCCATTGAGGTTTTCCTTTCCCAGTATGCTTCCTTCACAATTTGCATTATTCCAGGGGAAAATAAAAACATTATTTCTGGGAATGTTTGTTATTGTTCTTATGGAGAAACATTCCCAGCTAGAAAAATCCTGCATTATAGGCAGGAAAACCCTGGGAACATTATAAGCGGGTTCTACTAGTAGTTACCTGCATTTTCTAGAATGTCCACAGATATTTGTTTCAAATGGAAGTTGTGAGATTTCTTGTGCAATCATCTCAATCATCTGTGATTTTGTTTGTATTTACTTCTCACAAATGTTAGACTTCATTTGTCTCTAATAACACACAGTCTTGGCTTTTGCAATGGTCTTGTTTAGAGATGGGTCCAAACCCTATTTTGCTGATATTACCGATACCTATACTTTGTGGCCGCAGATAGTTCTGATAAGAGCATTAAAAAACTTTTACCACCTCAAAGAATTTTATGAGCTGTACACAGTTTACAAATGTCTTTGTAAACTTTTACCACCTCAAAGAATTTTATGAGCTGTACACAGTTTACAAATGTCTTTGTGGCGGAGCAGCTTGTTTAACTTTTAAATACTCTTAAACTTCAGTGTTTCGGTTCCCTACTATGACAGATTAAAAATTACCCAACAAATAAGTATGCAGACTTGCAGGTTCATTCTTTCATATTTGGCTACCAGGTCCAACTCAAGTTCACATATCCACTATTTGCATTAAGCCCCTGTCACACTGCAAATTTTTACCTCCAACTTATATTTTACAATAAAATTTGAAGACAAAATATGGCCATCAAATTTTTCCTTCTAACAAATTTTGTCAAAATATTGCACATTAAAAAAAATTTTGCTGTGAAAATCTAATTTGAATGATTATTTAAAAATTATTTTCATAGGGAGATATTGCTTTTGTTTTTCCATGAAATCCATTACAGGAAGAAAAGTACGGAATGTTGTAATTTATTTTTGCTTGTTTACTAAATTCAAATTTTATTTATCAAAGATGTTTACTGCACAATAAAATTTAATGCCTCTGAGTTCGTACAATTATGTGCAATATTCACTTAAATAGCATTCATGCCCAGACAGCTTCTACATAAATTAATTATCCTTATAATCGACTTCGTTTCCAGCAATTGCTCGTTATTTTAAAGTTTCTTGACGTCCATTTTTGTTGTGCACGATTCTGATGAACTGAGACCGTCAAACATTAAAGAAATTGTAGAACCAGTCCAATCTTCAAGTGTTTGATGTAAACAGAAGCCATCCAATATTTTCAGACGATTACGGCGAATATGAAATTTTGATGTCATAACTGTCCAACTTTATTTGACCAAACCTATTGGAAGTAGTTTGGTGGAAAAATTGGACAGTGTGACAGGGGCTTTAGGCGCACAGAGAAATTGCAATTTTATTTATTTCAGGAAGTACAACAGATGCAATTATAGAGTTTTTATTAACATGTTTGCACTTTAACCATTTAAAAATAGACTTCAAATGTTTACCCGGTATTTTTATGCAATGAAATAATAAAAATTTATTTGTTAAAAACATTTGTAGGATTAATTATCATGATGATCGACCATGTAAAAAAGAATGATATATATGCAATTATATGCCCAAGAAATTTATTTTGTTTAATAAATAAAACAATTTTTTGTGTTCCAGTAATCGCTGGTAAATCAGAAAAAAGAAACAGGTTTTTTAATTTCTTTAGTTCCCTATTTAGAAATTGGATCATCAAGCTAACTACTTTACGAACTGTCAAGAATCTTCACTTCGGAACATCCGCAGTAGTACCAACCCACTACAGAGTAGAAAACTAAGGAATTTTTGGGCACCAGCGTCATCAAGTTGGCTTTGTGACCTCATTTGCGAGCATGTATTTCTTTCTTCATGTTCTCAGTTGCTTTGATGACCAACATTAACGGATAATATTTTATTCATGATGAAAAACGAATAAGTGTTTGGCGTTCATGTAAAACATGTACTTATTTGACGTTTGCTTAAAACATGTACGTGTTTGACGGTCACTTAAAACATGTACTGTTTGATGTTCGCTTAAAACATATGTGTTTGACATTCCCGTGAAACACGTAGGTCCTGACAAAGGAAATGTGTGGTTCACAGTGAAATATACTTGTCTTATGTCCAGCCAATCACAAACTACTATAAATAAATTCAATTTTTGTAATAATTTAAAAGAAAAAAAAACAATTATTAAATCTACACACATACATGTTTAGAAATAAAATTTCACCAATTCATACCAGTCAATACGCCGAAGTTCTTTGCTATCCAATCCGACACGCAACATTTTCTCGATCGTGCATATTGTCATACTGCAAGCGATATAACAATATACGATTGTACCTTTTTCGCAATTGTTTGTTGACATTTATTTACATGATAGAAATGTGTTACAATAAATATTATAGTGGTACAATGTTTCTTTTTACAAAGAATTTTAATTACCTCAAAAACAGATATCACTTATAAGTTTATTTACATTTTATTTTACGCGTTTCACCAGTTACTGCTTATATTGAGTTAAATGTGTAGCAGCACCGAAGCCAGCCATATCTGTATCCATTAAGTAATTTCAAACACTTATTACTAAAAAATAAAATGGAAATCAAAAAAATAGTTTTTCGGTTGCAAAAATAAAAATAATATGTTCGAGAAAACGTGTCCTGCAAGTTAACCAAGTTGCGGTAATTTCTATGATAATTAAATCATTTGGGTTGATGAAATGATTTGGTTGGACCACGGCCAATTGTAACAGATACCGATTTTGGGTTTATATCGGCTGATGCATTGGTATCGGTACCTGTATCTGTCCATCCATAGTCTTGTCTCTTCTGTTGTGACCCTCGTGCAATAGGTTCTGAACTAGTCTTCACATTTTTCTTGGGACAATAAGTTTGTCATTATAAAAAACCAATTGGCTGTCCACATGTATGTCATTTCTCATTAGCCAGGTCCACTTGATCTGCTCTGGAGCTTTTTTCTTGTATATAGACTAGTCTTTGTCATACATTTCTTTGAGAGCTGCTAGTTCAATATCTTTTGCTGTTTCTGTTATGAAGAATTCCTTTTTACCTTCTGACATTGGTAAGTGCTGTACAAATTCCTGTACAAGATCTTTCATTTCTGGATATTTTTCAGCAGTCTGGGAGATATGAACAGGACAGTAGATCTGCGATGTACATTTGAGAGCCTGGCAGGTACTTTACTTCAATATTGTACTTCAGTATTTTAAATCTAAGTCTGCATAACACTGATGAACATATTTAGTGTGTTGGCTTGCTCATTGTGGCTACTAGTGGTTTATGATCTGTCATCACAATTACTTTGTAACCATACACGTAATTGTGGAACTTTGTTATGCTGAACTCACTCATTTCCTTTTCCGATTGTGAATAGTTTTGTTCAGCCGGTGTCTTTCTAGTAGATGCAAATGCCACTGGATGCTGGTTTTGGAGTAACACACACCCTAAGCCATCTTTGCTTGCATCACATTGAATAAATATTTCCTGGTTAGGTGCAAAATTTGCCAGAACTAGAGCATTGGATATCAAAGTTTTTATCTCATCAAATTTATTTTCATGAGCTGATAGCCATTGAAAGATTACCTGATCTGACAATAACTGCCATAATTGGGATGCTATTGCTGACATGTTTGGAATGAACTGCCATACATAGTTGAACATTCCCATACATTGTTGTAGTTCTTTCTTGGATTTTGGGGCTTGCAGGTCCACCACTGCTCGCACTCGTTCCGTGTCGACGCTCATTCCACTCTTGCTTAATTTGAACCCAACATACAAGACCTGACTCTTTTTGTATTGCACTTTTTGTGTATCAAACTTGATGTTCCTTTCGTTTGCCCATTTACCACTAGTTTGAGCACATTGCTGTGTTCTTCTGTTTTCACTTACACTATCAGTTCGTCTTGATATGTCATAAAGTTAGGAATGATGCTGAAGTGACTTTGTATTCTTTTAAAAGGTTTCGCTTGCACAAATAAGGTCAAAAGGCAACCTTTTGAACTTTTATACCCCAAATGGTGTCGAGAAACTGCACAAATTACTTGAAGCTTCATCCAGCTCGATTTGATGATAGCCACCTTTGAGGCCCAGCACTGTGAAATGTCCATTAAATGCCAGTGCTTCTGCTATGTCTGCTATAGTTGGCAGTAAATTATGTTCTGTGATGACTATTTTATTAAGGTCTTGTGGTTTCTGTCATCACAAACCGGTTGATACAATGTTACCATGATGGATTTTCAACCCGTTCTATCACTTTTCTCTTTTCCATTGCTGCCATTGTTCTTTAGAAAGTGGCTTTCATTGAGGTTGGAATTCTATTTGGGGGTTCATTCATCAACTTAACATCTGTTTCTATTTGTATAGTATATGTGCCTGAGAACTTACCCAAGCCTTCAAATATTTCTGGGTTCTTTTTGACAAATTCATTAGTTTTGCTTCTTTCTTGACTGATGATTCATTGCACTTTTAACTAGTTCAGGTTCTTCACATCTTTGAAGATCCATCAGCAGTGTTGTTTGCAAGTTTACCACGGCAAATTTCAAGCCAGCCTTTCTTCCCTTCATCTCACATGTTAGGTTCTCAGTTCCTTCTGGTTTTATTACCGACACTCCAAATGCTTCAAGTGTGATGCTTGTTGGCCTTAATTTAGGCTCTGGTATCATTTCATTAATTATATCGCTTGGTATGTATGGTATTAACAGCTGCTCCCATGTCAAGTTTGAAGTTAATTTTCTTATTTTCTACTCATATGTCCTGCCACCATTTTGTGGCAGGACGATCAGGTAAGGATGAACAGTGCTAGCACTGTTGGTCCTTACCTGATCCACTTCTTGAGCATATACAGTTCCCTGTTTTACTGTAGTTCTGTACATAAATGGAACATCATCACTTTCCTCACTATTATTTTCATTTGCATGCATTTCTTATTCCCACATACAACAGTGAAATTATTATATTGGAGACACTTGGAACACTTTCTTCCATAGGATGAACACTATCGCGGAGGGTGTTTTCTTCCACAGTAATGACAGTTTGATGCACTAGAGGTGTGTTTTGTTTGTTCATGGCTTCCTCTATTTTCTTGTTCTGGTGGTGCCTGGTGTTGAGTTGCTCTCGAAACCCTCTTGAAGTTGGGTTTACCGCAGTGCACTACATCTACAGGTGATGCTGCTCCTCCTGTTGCAATTGTTTGCTCATTTGCCCTACCTTGTTGCATCTGTGTTGCCTGCTCCCTGCTGCTGTTTGGCAATATAATACTACTTGCTGCAGTTTAAAGTCTTCTTATAGTAAACTCTCCTTTAATGCTGTGCTGCGTAACTCTGTCCTGAACCGAGGGGTTTTCTAATTTGCGGAATTTACATGTCTTGGCTAATTTTTTGAGGTCCAGGATGAAGTGGTATATTATTACAAGACTCCAGAGGGACGTATCAGAGTTCTTGAGGAATGGAGGTCCTACTAAAAAANACTCCAGAGGGACGTATCAGAGTTCTTGAGGAATGGAGGTCCTACTAAAAAATAAAAGAATAAAATTATATATTTTTAATTTATTCACACAGCTATTATTCACAACATTAAAATACCTGTCTTTACTATTGCTGTTGTTATTCTCAGTGAGCATAATATTTAATGTCTATCTCAATTCTAATTAAAGTCTTTTTCAATGTGTCTATATCGTTCAGTCATTTAATTCACACTCATTATTTACACATATTTAATCTGTCTATTGCCATCATTCCAAATGTCTGTCATTCATGCATTCAGTTCAATAGTCCTATCTGTCAGTCTCACTATCCACTGTACCGATGTCTGCAGTCCCCATACTTCACTCCGGCTGGTCACTCTTGCTGCCACTTGCCACTGTGATGGATCGTCGTCTTCTCTTGTCTTCGTACACCTGGTGCTTAAGGTCGCACAGTCCTCTAAACTTCAAACTGTCCACTTGGAGGCCCATCACAGTTTAAGTAGTCTCGCTGGCCCAATTTGGAAGGTTCTCTGCACACCGAGTTTCGCTGAGTGAGGCAAGGGCAATGAACCAGAAAATTCTTTAAAAGATGTATCTAGAAATTCAATCCGCTGGAGGTCAGGAGCGCGCAAGTTGCAATAGGCTAATTGTGACAGCACAAGGTAGCTTGCCTTTGTAAACCTCAAAGCGCTTCTTGGAGTATCGCTTGCCTGACCATTCAAACATTTATTTGCTCTCGCTAGTAGGATGAGGCAAGGGAAATGATGAAGAGTAGCGAGCATGTAACACTAATTGCAGGAATCAAATCCTCTGAATGACTTAGCCGAGCAGACCTCACAAACTTTGTGTCGAACACGTAAATTTTACACCTTGAATTTTTGCTTTCAATGTAAGATTTTGTAGTTTGCTCACAATCAAATAGGCAGTGGTTCTCATTTGCGACCATCTGATTTTTTAATTTATTCATGTAGCATTTCCTGTAAGTATTAACAGATTTCAGTATTTTGAGTGTGCTGTTTCTATCATCAGATATTTGTAATATGGTATATTTAATTTAATTTAAATGTTTGGTTGTTATTTTGTAAATCTTATCTAATCCTCTACTTTGCTAGTTCCGTTGGAAGATGCCTAGCCAAATTCGCAAGTTTAAGCCCAAGTGCCTGCAAGTGCTGACTTACGAATTCCTTGTTTGTTCTGGTCAGCGATGAAACCCACTTCACCTCAGGTCTAGTATTTTCTATTGCTAAAATTTAGCTAGAGAGTATATGACCGACTAGTTCACATCATAGTTATGTACAGGAAAATCTCATTGGTGTGAAAACCTGCTGGCTAGGCTCCAGAGTACTGTATTGTTTACACTTGAGCCTTGTCTGTTCTCTTACTGCTGGGACCGTGGTGGCTAAGCAGTTAGCCTGTTAGCGTCCTACCAAGACGAAGCGGGTTTGGTTTAATCTCCGGTCGTGTCACTCCCAGATTTTCACATGTGGGAATCATGCCGGACAATGCTGCTGGTTAGCAGGTTTTCTTGGAGATATACCGTTTCCCCCGCTCTTTCATTCCAGCACTGCTCCATTCTCACCTCATCACCCTCATCGGCTCTCAAGACCTCGCTGTTAATAGCCATTCAAATCTCTTCACTCACTCATGCTTTTACTGCTGCACCAGGGAGTAGCCAATTTTACCCCAGACCAGGCATCATGGAATTCAGTCCTCATTCTCCTGCTGGTCTTTCACGGACTCATCTGTCCAGGGTGTGTGTAATAAACATTGGCTCAAGTGCAAAAAGAAGCCAAATGCACTTTGCTTAAATTCTTGATTTTCTCTGTGAATTTACAAAAATTTTAGGTCCTTTCATTGTGTTGACCACCACGCAAAGAATCGGCTAGCTGCTGCTTTACAAGCCTAAATTGAGTAATCTATTGAAAAAAATATGTTTCTAAAATTAAAAAAAAAAGTTTTTTTTTGTGTTATGTTTTAGGTAGGGATGTACTAGATGTAAATGAATTGCTGACATGAAATGGAAACTCTGCATCAATCGCTATGAAGCTGATGAAATAACTTTCATATTTGTTACATTATTTTTCAGTCAATAATTTTATTTGTGTAGAATATATTGCAGTGTTTGTGAAAGACAATATGCCACCAGAGAATGATAAGACACTGGTAATGCGCTAAGAGTGGCATCCCACCATTAAAAATAATAATAATAGTGGAACATTTCAAATCCCTAATCTGAATTATTTCCCATAAATCTATTCATGGTAGCTGAGCTTGTAATGTTTTTAACCAGGAAGTGGTGGGCAAAAAATTGTGCATTAAAACAAAAGAGAATATGTTTTTTGATCAGCATGTTTTCTACATAGTGCACTTTTGTGTCATTTCACTATTTGTATACACCTTTAAATTTAATTTTCTGTAATTAAATTACCACACAATTTTTTACAACGTTTATGTTGGGGACATACCAGCTCTTAACTTCAAATTTTTAGATATACCCAGTTCTCCCCTCTTTCAAAAAGTTAGAGCTCATACTAGAAGAAACTGACATGCAGGCAATAATGAAATTATTCAGACACGTGCTATTTAATCCTGTTATGCGCCGACTGCCGCATGGGGCATGGACACTATGCATGGACTCTGCCTTATGGATGACCCTCCTTGACCTGCCCCTCCCCTCACCTTCCCACCCCTCCACACCCTCCCTCAGGCAGACCCGCATGTGGTCCCGTCGCTGGGCGGCCGGGAATGATTGACAACTGAACTGGCTGGCGCCAAAGTCCCTCCCCCCATGCGGGAGAAGCCTACGATTTGGGAGGATGCACAAGAATATTCTGGGAACTAGGACGCTCGGAACAACACTGCACATTTAAAGAAATTTCTGGGCAATGGCCTACGACCCTATAAATATTGCAGTAGCTGAGGGGCGGGAGTGTTTTGGTAGAAGCCATCTGGCTGAGTGCGGTAACTAGCGTATTCGAGTGTGGTGAGGGACATCGGTGAAGAAAACTGACGAAGGGAGATTGTGAGATGAAGGCGGATTAGGTATTTGTGGTGTGAACAGATGAGAGGGCGTGAAACCCGACGAGTTAAGGCTACTGTGCATGATGGCGCTCGGACAACTCTAGAACATTGCGGACTGGTGGGATCTGGGTGGACTAAATTGAGGTGGGACTGTACTAACATGTGATACGGACTTTATTGTAAATATTGGAACTGTCAAATATGGACATACAATTTTTGCAATAATTCAATAGGTTTTTATACCTTATCTATTATGACTGATTTTAGTTATTTAATTACTTTCTTTGAGGTAATTGTAAATTGTACTCATTGAATTTATTAATTGTAAATACCAAGATATATCACTTTATGGAGAGATAATGAAACAATAGTATTTTCTTTGTAATTATTTTTAATAAATTAGGAAATTATGATAATTAACTCTTATTTAATTAAGACCTCCATCCCGTAACGAACCTGGTTTAGCCCACTAACTTGAGAAATTGTCACATTACTGTCATGTCACATGTTCATTTACATTTTGTACCTATACGCTAACAGTCATGATAAGATGGAAATTACTTAACATTTCCTCTAAAAATTGTAATCTGGAAATAAATCACAATAAGTGTCTACCAAAAAAATTATTCACACACATACTATTTAAATAAAGTTCGCTGAAATAATTCAAAATTAATAACAGTTTGGGATAACTTTACATGTGATATTCTCCTTCAAAATTTGTGGCATACTGTGCACAAAATTTGAAGTATTGTTTTCAGCCCTTTGGATTTTGGAGGTCTAGATTAAACTATGTCATTAAGTTCAGCCCATAAATGTTAGATTTGTTTCATATCTGGACTTTTTTGTGGAGTATGGAGGGAGTACTTTAGGGCAATAGTAAAGCAGATACATCTGAACAATATGGGATGTATGATTGGGGTAGCTGTCTTGGTGGAACATGAACATCCCTGCAGTCCCAGGTTTTTCTGCAATTTTACGTAAATATTGGTGAAGAAGATTTAGGTAGCCTTCATATTCCAAGATGTTCCCAATGAACACCAGCTCACCCACACCAGAAGTTAACGTACAGCGCCGTACTATTATATCACTGTCACATTTTACGGTCCTCCTAAACTGTTGGCTGCCAACTCTTGGTTAAGTTTTCTGTAGACTATTTGCATCTGAACCTTGCATATAGAATTTTCCCTCTTCTGCAAAAAGAACATATTTTCACCAGCGTTGTTTGTTATCTTGATACTCCTTTGCGAACTTCAGTCGTTTACTTCCGATTCTCTCACATTTATTGTAGGGCTTCTTTTGTGTGACCCTACCATTGTAGCCGGCTTTTCTCAGTGTTCTACTAATTGTTGGAGCATGGACTCGTACCAGTGGCTAATTGAACTTCACTAGCCAATATAGGAGCTCTTATCCAGCGATTCTTTTTTATTTGTCTCGGTGACGCCCATTGTGTTGTTTTAGCTCTGTCATGTCTTCATTCTTATATCGATGGATGATATTGACCAGTGTACTTCTCTTCATTAGCAGAATATTGGCAATGTTTCTGATCCTTTGCCTTTCTCGTGATGTCATGCCACTAACTGTCTTTGATGAAACATCTTCTTTCCCTTCGACTCCATACTCTTGTTGCAACTACAGCATAGTCAATACTAAACTTTATGGCGTGGCTGAACTTTGTTTCTTTAAAGAACCTGCCCTCTAGGGCTGTACAAAGCAGGATAAGTGTCCGAATAATTCTATTACTTTATAAACTGTCATTTTTCATATTTTTATGTACGTTTGTGTGTCCAAATAATTTTGCTGGTACCTGTAAATCTTGGTTTTTATTTATCCTACAAACTAAATTAACTCTTCTGTTGTTTGAAACACTATCTTAGTTATGTGATAGCTGTACATTTACTCACTAGTGGAACCAATACAACTAGTCTGTCTTGGACCATTCCATGTAAAATGAGCCTAAGGTGAAATAAATTATTTTTTTATTGATGTTAAGTCAAGACAGATGTGTATATTTCACAAAACTGAATTCTTTTTTACTGATTTTGTAATCCAACTGTCTTTGACATGTAAATACTGCGTGTACTGTGCTGAACATGGTTCTTTTGGTAGTTCTGCCATATTTACAGTATTCAATTGTTTTCCTCCAAAATCATTTATTGAGGTTAAGAGAATGTTGACTGTTGTCTTCCCGGCAACATCAGTAGATCCAAGTAAGTAGTTTAGTATATACAGCTTCGTGAAAACTAACATGCTCTATGTCACACCCAGAACAAAATTTGACAATTAGTTTACATATTTTACAGTTCAAATGTTCAGTTAATTTGATATTTTGTGAAAGTCAGTTCAACAGCCCATGTTATAGCTCAGTTCATATTTCAGCCTAATAAAACTGAGTTTAATACTTTAAACAAGAGTTCTAAGTGTGACACAATTATTCTGAGTGTGACACTATTATTGGTTAGGCAATACAGGCTCTTTATTGTTTGCCATTAAAAATATAGTGGTCATGATCAGATACAAGATACATTCTCTAACTTAATGCTTCATCATTTTTGCATGTATATATCTATATAAAAGTTATTAGTATTAAAATATTTGCTAAGCTGTGTGAGCCTGAGACAAGTGTGTGTAATATTGTGTTCCAACTCACTCTGCATTATTATTTTATAACTTACCTATACTTGGTACGTTAAAAGTTTAAAGTAATCATTCTTATAACTTTAATCCTCCAAAAAAAGGTTTGTTCAAGACATTTACACAGATTCAGAAACCAAGGAAAACAGTGAAACTCCTCGTTCCACTCCCATTCCTAAAGTAGCTTTTTCTCACAGTAATCTTTCACCTGGAGTTTTTGTTAAAGTAGAATTAGATAGTGCCAGTGGTAAATAGGAAGGTCTGCTTAGGTATTTGTCAAACAAATGTTAGTGAAAAGGTGATGTACAAGTAATGTTTTTGAAACAGTATGGTGAAACAGGTAGACTGTATAGAACTGACAAATTAGATGTATCTTATTTAGCAATGTCGCAGATATCTGGTATTGTATCTCTGCCAGACATTAGACTTCACGGAGATCGCATGCTGTATGAATTTGACAAGGGTTTCGGAAAATTACCCTTAGACAATCAGTCATCATTTCCTGTGTGATGTTATGTCATTTTTTGTTGTTATTGTTGTATGTCTGTTATATATTGTTCACAACGGTATGCTAGTTTAGTAATAGTAATTAATATTATTTTAAAATATCATTTATTTTTTAAACTGTAAAATTGTGACAACTTTCTGTAATACCATATGTTTTATTAATGAATGTTTAATGTTAAAAATGTTTATAACATTTCATGATTTGGTATGCGTTTAAGTTTAAGTAACTTCCATTGTAAAAGATTGAAAAAATCCTCCAATATCTTATTTGTATTGCTTTCAGTCACACCCAGAACTTTCTTGTGTCACATCCTGAATTTTTTGGGAAATCTACAGAATAAAAAAGTTAACATATTTTAAACTTCTAGATGGTCCTTTTATTATACCAAACTTTCTACAGTAACATAGAAATTATATTTGATTACTAATTCAACCCAGTTAACAGAATTTTCTGTTAGTGTTGGCTTTCTTTAGAAAGCTGGCTCTTTCCATGTCACACCCGGCACCACACATACTTCTTTTTTCCTGAAAAACTATGGTAACTTTTATTCTGAAAATTTGGCAGGTGTTTGTTGATGTTTCGTTAACATTATAAATACTAATAGTTCACACACATCACTTTTACACATTTTATTTTATTGGTTTAATGTTAGCAAATGTCACACCTGGATCTCATGGAATGGCCCTCGATTCCTATTGAGTAAATTTGAATGATGCAGCCAACAAAGTGTGTCTTGAATTCACAATTTCAAAACAAATTTTAACATACTGTACTACTTCTATGGGTGAGTGTGCATAAAGAGTTAGACATGCAAACTTTGATAGATTCATAGCATATTTTATTTATTGCATATATTATTTATTTTGTTAAAGTTTTTTTTAACATAGTGTTGATTTGTGGTTGTTCCATACTTAATCAGAGGATGTGAAAAAAGATGATGTACTTGATAGAGGTTTTTCTGTTCTGGATGTCTACTAATTTATAATAATGATTTGCTTCTTTCATAAGTGTAAAATAACTTTTGTTTTAAGGTTTTGCCTGGGGAAGAAACGGCTTATGATGAATTCTGGAGGTGTAACCACTATGTGTCAGGAAATTATGATTCTCGCAGAGATTTTGAACTCCTGAACCAAACTGTAGAAGGGGCAGTACGTGCACAGGTTGCTAATCGTTTGTTTTATCTGGCGCTTCCACCGTCTGTGTTCGAACAGGCCACTGTGCACATTAAAAATGCTTGCATGGCCTCCAAGTAAGTATCAACTAGTTGCAATAAATTATCTAATTCTGCAGGCTATAGAGACATTTCTGTGATTTTATATACTCATTTGAAATCCCTTATTAAACCAGAGCTTTATAAATAATTCAGTGGGGTTAAGATACTTTTTTACAGTGTCTAGCACATGGAAAGTGAGATATGCCTTAAGTTTTGCATAAACATTACATTATGGAGGGATTATCCTTGCCTCTTAGTTACCATTTGCAATTGAACATTGAGTACTTCTCTCCCCCTCTCACTCCTAGCCATCTTACCCCATGCCCCTCCCCATCACACTCTCACCACTCTCCCC
>NQII01002324.1:130256-194863 GCA_002778355.1 Clitarchus hookeri
AAGTTGTGAAAAATATTTTAGAATCAATTGGAAACGATGAATCAAGCCTATCGTCTTGTTCAAATCCTAAGCGTGCCAGAATGACTACTCATGGGATTGAAACATCTGGTTCCAGTGCCAGTCTGACAGAGAAATCTATATCTTTAAAACACCATGAAATTGCTGATGGATTCCAGCAAAAGTGAAGAAGAAAATGAGTGTACGAACCCTATAGAAGTTTTGATAAAAAAAACCATCAATGAATATTTATTAGATAAACGTGTGGAAAATGATGTAGATCCACTTACATGGTGGGCGGTAAATAATAAGAAGTATGGTATTATTTCTCCCATAGCCAGGCAATATTTAGTAACACCACCCACTAGTGTGCCTAGCGAAAGGGTCTTTAGTGGGGCTGGTCTTCTTTACACACCCCACCGAAATAGGCTGCAAGGAGAAAAGGCATCAAAACTTCTATTTCTGAAGTTTAATATTCCTCTACTCTTATTTAATTACTAAGTGTTTCACTTAATTGTGCTTAGATATAAACAATTTTTCATAGTTTTATTTTTTGATTTCAAGAAGTAATGTTTAATGGATATCTTAAAAATTACATAATTAGTGAGTTAGTATTAGTACCAAAGTTAAAATTAACAAAATGTTAAGAACATATTTGTTTTAATGGAAAAGAAGAATATTATATTGTTTATTTTTCTTCACAATATATTTTTAACTTTATTCATAAGAAGTCGATTTGATTTACAATTAAACATGATTACTAGTTCATTAAAAGATCTCACATATTTGAATAAGATACCCTTTAGGTTGCATAAATGCATATTGTTAAGTGTTTTTACAAAAGATCTCATTTAAAGTTGATTTGTATAATTAAAAAGGTTGGGTTATGTCTTATTCCATTGTTTTGTGTTAAAGCAGTTCAATGGTATTTGATCATACAGTTGTTTTATAATATAGTTTAGAAGTTTTAAGAAATTACCTGCCTTAATTGGATTTTGCTTAGGTAAAATAGAATAAAAGAATATCAAGAGTGTGTTTCTGTTATGTAATCTAGTGAATAACTACAAGGCTGTTTCCCAAATATCATTAAAATACACTCTTATACATAAAAAATATGTTAATAAATAAAAATGTCTTAATCATAGCAGTTGCATTATTATTTAATAAACATTTTCATTTTTCATTGCTAAATACATTCGCAACATATTGGCATCATTTTTGCGAATGCGAATGTTCAAAAACATGCGAATGCGAATGCGAATATTCGTTGCATCACTAGTACATATATATGAGGTTATATTTTAATGAAATAAAACTAAAATATTTCCATAGCTGCTGTATTAGGTAAACATATACTTTAGTAACTTTGTGGCATGTAGGTATATTCAGTAGGCTTTAATAGCTTCTGTGCTTATGTAGTTAATTTTAAATTTAAATGGTTATTTGCAGTATTCGCTGCACATTAATTTGCTAAAAAAAAATTTTTGTATCTAAATAATTTGTATACACCATATCTATAAAGAGTGGTCTTAAAGTTTCTGTTAATGTAAGACATGATATGATACATGTAATTTTTTCAGAGGATGGACCCGAATTATCATTGAAAAACCATTTGGTCGTGACGCTACTAGCTCAGAAGTTCTGTCGAAGCATTTGTACTCTCTGTTCAGAGAAGAACAAGTTTACAGAATCGACCACTATCTTGGCAAAGAGATGGTTCAAAATCTGATGACATTAAGGTAATTTTATCTGGGTGCAATGAACTCACTTTAGATTGGTTTAATATTTTATATTACATTTATTTATTCTATATTTTGCATTGTAAATAGTGTGAGCTGAGTTCAGTGCAAATTGTATATAAACACATTTCAAATATAACTGCAGCATGCATTTGTTTGCGTACAACAGCTGGGAACCCTACATCATTGTTAGAGAGAAAGAGAGGCATGCACATGTTTATGCACACGCATATGCACCTATTTACATTCATAGCTATTTAATACTTACGTATGTAGCTACATTTTTATGTATGCATATATGTTCATATTTACATAGTTACTTTTGTAGCACTTGCAACATCCTTATGTTCTTATGTATGTATGCACGATGTAGAAATGAGAGGAATCATTTAGGCCATGATCAAATTCAGTCAACCGTATGCCCAACTTTTCTTACCTCCTCTTTTACTCTAGCTAGTTTTTTTTAAGCAAACTGAGATATTCACTTTATTTGCATGGATTCTCGGTGGCAATGAGATAAATCGTATGCCAGCTACTTGTCACAACCGTAATCCGGGTTCAATCTCTAGAAGTATTGGGGCCACGGCGGCTGAGCGGTTAGACTACTCGCTTCCCACTAAGCCGAACCAGGTTCAATCCCTGGCCGGGTTACTCCCGGATTTTCGCAAGTGGGAATCGTGCCGGACGATGCCGCTGGTCGGCGGGTTTTCTCGGAGATCTCTTGTTTCCCCCGTCCCTTCATACCAACGCTGCTCCATATTCACCTCGGTTCATCCTCATCGGCTCTTGGACCACGATGTTAAGAGCTTTCCAAATCTCTTCACTCGCTCTAACTGCAAAACAGGGAAAACTCAGGGAATCCCAAAATGGGATTTCAGTGGACACCCTGATTCATGAAATGTATGCAATATTTTGTCATCATTACACGAAATTAATGGATTTGTTGCAAATTAAAACTCAGCATATAGACCCACACTTAGAAATCCATCTGGTTTTTCAGTGCGCTGTAATAGATAAATGCACACAAACATTGCTGCTACTATCGTAGCCGGCTGTATTCCTTTTGTTACGGTGAGCAGCTGAAATTAATTACTGACGAGTGTTCCTTTATTTACTGAGGCTGCTGGTGAGTTTTTGTGTCTGGATTGGAGGCTACACTTCCTGCCGAGACCATTGATGTGCAGGACAGGCAGTCTCAGCAGTAGCAGATGATCGAAAATGGTGTCGGTAAGCGATTATTCTAACCTAGAAACTCTAACATTGCTGTATTCTGTCAAGGATGCAAAGCGTGTATGGATGGGCTAGTATTATACTATTGTTAATTGAATTAAATTACAAAATTTTAATTATTATAAATTAATCTCTGTATCATTGAAAAACAAATCCGTTACTAATAACATGACAACATGCCCCGATGGGGCATAGCGGACACAATTTATTTCTATTGTTGGAACTATTGACGAGTGTTCCGCCACCAAGACCACTGACTGGCTGTTGGCATTCCTAAATGGTTTCGTGCTGTTGGTAGTGAAAGGAATGTAGCCTATGATGAAAAAATGCTGCATGTAGCTTGTTCCTACACAAGTTTGTGCATTTTATTTCCGAGGAAGCACTTATCATCATTGACTACATTCCTTTTGCTACATTCCTTTTGCTACTGACAGCCCTGAGGTTACTGGTCAATAGGAAACCACTTAAGGATGCCAACATCCAATCAGTGGTCTCGGGGGCAGAACACTCGTCAGATGTTCTATTAGTAGAAATTAATGGCATCCACTATGCCTGATGAGTTTGTTCTCATGTCATTAGTAATGAATGTTTTTCAATTATAATGTAAATTAATTTGTTAAAATTGTATTATTAATATATAATTCAGGTGAAAATAATAGAAAAGTAACCCATCCTTGCTCTCTTTGCATCATTGGCACAATACAGCTGTGTTACAGTTTGTTGGTTAGAACATCATTTACTATCGAAATTTTACACTTTTCAAGGGATAGTACAAAAATGGTTTCTGATGCAGGAATTGTAAGAAAAGAGAAATGCTAAAACAAGTCTGAGGTTATGTCCAGATGGGTAATAGATGTATGTATGTGTGTGTGTGTACATATATGTATACATAAAAATCACTTAGCAAAAAAGGAATACCATGGCATATTTAAATCGTTTCAGCACAATATTCACAAAACCTTTAGAAAAGTCTGTTTTATACTTGTGAATCATGTCAGTACACATATACATTTTTGTTCACTTTGATTATAGTTTCAGACTCGTTGATGACATTGTCATAAATCAATTATGAACTAAAAGTAGTAATAGTTGCATTTTACGCACTGGAAAAATAGAAAACCATAAATTAATAATGAATGTCTTCTGTAAGCGAAATCTACAAAGTGGCGTATATTGAAAAGAAAAACATAAACATCCAATGCACACATTTTATCAGTTGAATGTTGCCAATGTCAATGGAAAAGAAATAAACAATGACACATTTGTGATCTAGAGCAGCTGGTGATCTATAAGATTATGGCATACTCATACTTGCAACTGTTACGAGATTTAGATTGTGATGCACGCAAACATCAACACCACTTCACTTGTGTATTCTATGTGATATTAAATAGCTGAAAGATGCAGAACAAATCAATGATTATAAACAAGTGTTAAACATGAAAACTACGTACAAACAAAATATGCAAATAAAATGAAAATACTGGTCAAGAAATAAAGAATTAGTGTTTTACTGCTTCTCAGTGCATATAAATCATTCCAAGATAAATTAAATGCTACTAGATTCAAATTATAAACAGATGATGCTATGATTCCATTTACTAGGAGGGCCTTTAACTGAGTAGAGAACAAGCCGTGAGAAAGTTAAAATGTCTTGATATTAGCTTTGTTTGTTTCTGTAAAATTGTCTGGCAACTTATTAAAAAGTCTGATGCTATATAATTGAACGCTTTATAAAATAATTTTACTAAAATGTTTAACTAAATGTCCTCGGTGTTTCTGGGTATTTTTACATACCTGTGCACAGCATAGGTATTCTCAAAGTGATATTTTTTTTATATTATGTTTTACTGTAGTGTAATTGTATTGAAAAAATAACTGTAGCCTATTTAGTTTTAAAAATAAATGACAAACTGTATACAATTGTTTGTTTTTGCAATAATTCTAACTGTTTTTTGTTGAAGTTCAAAATATTCAAACAGAATGCAATAATGTAGCTAAGAATATTATTCCAAAGACAGGAAGTGTAAGTCAGCAAAATTAATGTTTCTAAGGATTCCACCTGTTTGAAGCTCTGAAGTTATTTTGCTCTTTAGAAGCTTTGAAACGTGCGAGCTCTAAAGGTCATCTCTTGCCCACTCACAATTTGCCTCATTGCCTCTATGTACAAGGTGCTTGACTGGCATAGTCTTTTCATAAATGATTTGCCTGAATGTGACTAAGCAGTTATCCTACTTTTATGACATGCTAATAAAGATAAAAGTATAAGTTTCTGTGTAGAAAATTTAGCAGCTAATACTGATTTCAAAACACCTGCATTTAAAAAAATGCTTTTTGTGTTAGAAACCACTAAATATTCAACAATTTTTGAATCTCATGTTTTCTACCAAACCACTGCAACACATTTCATGCACCAGCCAGGCAGAGCCTTAAGTGTACCGTAGCTTTAATTATAGTTTACAGTTAATTCCTCACTTAAAATATAATTCTGTCAATCTGCTTGATCCATTCAAAAAACTATCTGTTTGCAGGCCAAATAATTTAGTTGGTTACTGTGGGAGAGTTGAGAGGTGTAAAATCTTATGAATCTTTCCTCAGTCTCTGTATTTGAGTATCAATGTCCAGCACCGGTAAGGACAATTTTTTGGGGAAGGGGAGTGCTGATAACAAGTTTGGAGAATTGTACAGTTTTGCAAGTTCTGTTTGCCACTGAAAAATTAAGTCTAATCTCTGAAGGCATCTATTGACAAAGAAGTACAGAGAAATGCCTTACTGCAATGTATTATGGAAGGCTCAATTACTTCACTTGTGCTATTTAAAGTCATTGTCACTTATAAAGAGTAGAAGACTGAATTTTTTCAAATGGAGGCAGTCTTGAATTCTAGTCCAGTCTTTGCTATTAGTGGTTCTTCCTGATAATATTATGACCTTGATGCCATCACATTTTTTTTTTTGTGATTGGATTATTGACATCAGTTGTGCAGCTTGATTGAAGAGTTCCCATTTTAAGTTTTAGTCAGCGGAAATTAATCCAACAAATACTTGAAAATTTGTAAATGCGGGAGTTGGGACTATCTTCACACATTGCAGCAGATTTATATGTGGACAGACTTGTAACCATTCCTTATGTTCAATGTTGTTGTGGGTGTTTGTGTTTTACCTTGCACAAATGGCTGAAGGTGATCAGATATACATGTAGACTCTGAACCATTCAGGTATTGATTTTGTGCTCATAATTTAAGGCATTCTGGAAGTTGAACTCAAGTAATCACCAGTCCTAACTTCACTTTCCCATTTCAATGTAATGCTTTAGTGATCACAGCCACAGAGCACTTCTGCAGAAATAAAGATGCCAATAATTATTGTTAGTCATAGCTTACTAGACAGGGAAAGAAGTGAGAATTATTGGAGAATTGTGTGAAATTAAAATAGTGACTTAATGAATAGTTTCGTGATGGAGGAAATGGAACCAACAAATTGACAGGATTCAAGAAGACAGACTTGTGTCAGTAACAAAAGATAAAATATCTGAAGGAGAAAAAAAAAAGAGAAGGTAAAAAGCTGGAAGGAAAACTTATAATTTCTTGGAGTGAAAAATTCTGTGGCTAATAAAAGAAGAATAAGAAGAGAGAAAAAGAATAAATTATTTAAATGGTACAAAGTTATTATGTGATATAGGAAAATTTAACAAAGAAAATAATGCGCAGAAGACCAAAATGTGTTGGGTGAGTCAGGAGAGTCCATTGCTGCTGCATGAAGGGTTGGGGTTGTTCAGTTCAGTAGTGACTGCGGCTGAGAGTGCATATGCGAGAGCTGCTCCGTGTGTGCATATTACCTATCGAATAAAGTGGTGGTAGAGAGTGATGTTATCAGTTTGGTCTGTATAGCTCCAGAAGCCCTCCCATACACTCCCTCCTCTAACTTCCCTCCCTCAAAGTTGTGCAAAGATTATTTCCTCATTTGAACTTTATTATAAGATAAGCAGGGTGCTACGATAAGCAGGAAAACACAGTATTGATATACAACAATTCAGTGCCCCACACACACCCAGATGGCTTGGTGTCTTATAGTGGCACCGGAACCTTTTGTGTAGTTGTTCAGCCAACATAATTGAATATTTTTGACATAAAACGGTTTCACTGGGCACAAATCTCTGTCGAGAGATACAAATCTCGGCCAGAGGACGTCTCGCAGTGCAAAAGATGTGGTGACTATGGGCACACCACGGCACGATTCAACCAATCACCTAAGTGTATTCATTGCGCAGGTTCACATTTGTGCACAGAGTGCACTATCCCTGAAACAGCCCCCAAGAAGAGTGGCAACTGCGGCCAGGATGGTTTTACAGCGGCTTGGAAACAGTGCCCATTTTTTATTAAAATCGTCTAGAGCCGTTGCAGGAACAGTCGTAACGGTCATCAGGTCACGAGGCCAACATGCCAATGTGATGTCACCACACACGCAGGTGTCTTAACACAATGAGCAGGGAACAGTTCCCTCCCCTCTCCACACACTCACAAGCACCTCGTAATCAACAATGTACAACCGCAGGCACAAAAAATGCCACCCAAGAAGCCTCTGTACGCAGAGCAAGTACAGCGTACAGCTGTAGCAATACGTGGCTCAAAAATCACAACCACACACTCCAGTACAAGAGAGGCTCGAAGAAATGTCAAGCATGCTGGAGCTCGCTGAAATACTCAGAATTATGCCAACCTAATCAAAAAGTTAAAACCATACTACCAACAAATTCGCGAGGCAACCTCACGTTCACAAACAAGCCATGTTAATCAAAGCCATGTCACTTGGGTTATTAAAATGGCTACGAACCAACCCAAAACACTTCAGATACTCATCTGGAATGAAGAACAATACATGAGCTAGAGCAATGCCTTGCCACATATGGTATTGATGTAGCAGTCATTACAGAAATTTTCCTTAAACCACATCACAAATTTAGTATTTTTGGCCGTACTATTTACAGAACAGACCACGCTACCGCTAGAGGTGGAACAGCAATATTAATTAAACATAGATTAAACCACTACTCAATTAATATTATGGGTCTATAGAGGCCACCAGCATAAATGCATGTAAAAATAGCATGCACGTCTGTATAACCGCAGCATATAAAACACCAAATGCACATTTACTTATACGAGACCTCTAAAAATAAATGGAGTTTGAAAGAGAATTTTTCATTGCTGGGGATTTAAACAGTAAATACACATACTGGAGCTGCAGGCATACAAGCGCCAATGGTAGAATTTTAAACACACATGCTTCCTAAATGCCGGTGGCACTCCTGATATACTAGACATAGTACTTAGCAATATCGCAGGCACAAACATTCATATGTAATCCATTAATGAATTAGATTTGGACCACCTCCCAGTTCTAACACAGATACACTTTAATGCTTTGCTTAGCAACAATATTTTCAGCCAAAAACTTCATATAACAAACTGGGAAAGTTTTAAGGCAGAACTTAGACGTATTCGAACAGCTGCCAGACATAAATGACTGTAGCGACATTGAGTCACACCTTAAACTCTTCAGACACTATAGCACACACTCAAAATAAACACCCACAGTTTATTAATAAAAGACAGTTCACACTGCAAATCTACCCGGACATTGATTATTTAATTACTTTAAAAAATACAAGCACGTTACCAAGCACAGAGAATACACACACAGCAGGCTAGGACAGTTAAAGTCCTCATTGAGGAAGAAAGCTAAAAATTAAAAAATGAACAAATGTGGCAACTTAGTTAATGAAGTTTCTAAAAAAAAAACCACAAGAAATGCGGAAGCTTACGCAAACAAAAAAACACATCCACCAAACAAAAAAAACACTTCCACCCCAGCCATAATAACAGATTCTGACATTAAATATACTTCAGATGATAAAACTAATGCCACCGTGGACATTTTAGAGAAATAGTTTTCACCCAATAAAGATGTAAATGACAGGCAATTTACACGAGAATTAACAGCACAGGTTAACGAATACCTACAGCGAACACATGCCAAACCAGAGGAAATTACACTTTGTGAAATAATTAAAATCATTAAAATCAGGCCTAATAACAAAGCAGGCGGCGCAGACAAAATTAACTGTAAAACACTTAGCAACTTCTGCTAGAGGCATTGCAACATCTCCTCGCTTTATTCTATGCCTTTCTAAAACCCAAAGTATATCTAAACATAAAGGAAAATTGCCCAAGTTATTACTATACCCAAGCCAGGAAAAACCCCAGGGCTCCCGCAAAACAGACGCCCAATTAGTTTGCTTAATAGTAAGAGCACAATATTAGAAAAAGTCCTAACACATCTCCAAAAAACACGCCGATGAACACAACATAATTCCAGATTTTCAGTTTGGATTTAGAGCAGGCTACTCCACAGCACACCCATTACTAAAGATAGTCGAACAATCCACTGACGTCTTGAATGACAAAATACAAGCTTACAGAGTTGTCACAATGCTGGACGTGGAGAAGGCATTTGACAAGGTCTGGATTCCGGGACTCATACAAAAACTAATAAACTTTCATTTTCCTCACTATCTGTGGAAACACAAGTTTTACGTGGCACTTGATGGGTCTAAATCCATAACTAGAGAATTAATGGTGGATGCGACACAGGGCTCTCCACTCTCCCTTTTCTTTATATATATATATGAAATTCCACATGCAGATGCTTATGTACGCGGGACGACACTGCTATTATAAGACAGTCGACCAATTTAAAATATGCCCTAGTAGCCGTGCAAAGACAGCACACCATATTGGAACAATGGTACACTCGCTGGAGAATTAAAATCAATGTTCCTAAATCAACTATGTTAATAATTACAAAATGCACCCACAGCTCAACAGGGAGCTTAAAATCTTTAATTCTAATATTCCAAACATAAAATCTGCTATCTGCTAAATATTTAGGGCTGACTTTAGACACACACTAGGGCAGAACACATTAAAAGAATTACAAATATAGCCACAGGAAATTTGTGTCTATCCAATGCTTAAGTGCTTAAATTTCCTCATAGGAAGAAACTTACTCTTTAAGCAAATCATTAGGCCCTTTCTGCTGTATGGCTGTGAAATATGGGGTTACATCGCCTCCACACATACAGAAAGTACAGACTGCGAAAAATTAATTCCTTGGAGCAATAGCAGCTAGACTGGTATACCAGTAATGCAACAATACATCAGCTGTTAAAAATTGACTACATTAAAGGTGTAATAATTTCTAAGAATATAAACCTTTATAAAAATCTTGGTGAATATGAAGATGTCCTCATAAATGAAATGCCAGAATGCAACCCACTAAAGCCACAAAAATATAATAAACCGCACTTAGCATAACATCTTATCCCTGATTTCAACCCATGGCTGCATCAACACTGTACCCTGGCATTCCCACATAACTACGCGAGACTCATGGAGATATTTAAAATTTATAACAACATACATATATCACATCCACTAACTCATCCCTTGAGTGCACAGTTGCATGATTGACTCGCTTTATAGTTCTCTGCTTGTGTATTAAGACTGACATCACCGCCTACAATGAGCCCTTATGGATAGCTTCACTACCAGTTCCAGTGAGGTCTGCAGGGGAGGAGCTGCGTAACTACTCAAAACTGGTAGAACATCTTCACTATAAAACGGGAATAATAGGAAATTTTAATTCAAATCACACTTACACGACTCCCGGGACGGCAGAATTCTCTAATCGATCTTAGGAATTTGAAGGGGATACACATTTAACAAAATTACCCAGACCAAGGCATTGCTAGCTCAGTTCACACAAAACAGTGGAACCAAACTGAGCTCCTGAGGTACCACACAAATACGAGGTGGTTATAATTAACACATACAGCGTCCTCCCACGCGTCCTGTACTTACACCCTGTCAAGGCAGCTTATGTGGGTGCACTGACAGGCAGTTTTGACCCCATTCTGTCATCAGGAATCCGAGCCAAGACACACATATGGTCGGTTAAGACTGGGTTACGAAGCACTAGTTTTAAGTTAGTTTTAATTTCATAAAATTCTAAAGCTCGTAGAAAAGTATAAAATTTAAAAACATAATTTAAAATTAAATAAATAAACTTAAAATATCGAAAAACAAAGGAAAAAATTAAAAAGTTATTAAACTTATAAAAATATTTTTATCCGAGGTTATAAGGCCAGTTTAGTTTATTAAGGGACAACTTACAAATGACGCCCTTCGGGAGGCTGATGTAGGTACGTATACTACACTGGTTGATCCTGGCTTTGACCAGGGTTGGCAGCAGTCCTGGTACATAGGGTGCCAGTAAAGTGTACTAATTACTTGCAACATTTATTCACAAACGCCACATAATGAAATGACCAGAAAATGAGAGCGAGGCCGGACCCTGACTTGCAGAGTCACAAGATCTGATGATACGCAGGCTTGATGATGAGCAGTGACTTGGGTCATAGGGACTCGACCTATACACTATCCACTTGCCGACAACAACACAACATGTTCTACAGACATCACGACACTACAACATGCTAGTCGGAAGACTGGTGGGGAGCTTCACTCCCTCGCCGATAACACCTACACATAAATTTACTAAGATAACATCAGTGGTTAACATCTATAAATATTGGCCCAGAGCCCAGCTTAATAAACACAGCCGCCCGCCGCCAGCTCAATGATTTGACTCAAGTCTGTTGGCCTGCAGCTAGATTTGCAAACCCACTTAACGAGTTATGGGAACTCTGGTTCCTGGTTTGTGACAGCACTGCATTCTGGGGGCATATGAGAGATTGGCGGCGGCAAACTCAGTTGTTCAGGCACTTCCACCTGAAGATGACAACTGCAACGTCTAGGAATAATTAGTTGACTCGGCTCAAGCCCAGAAGTTTAGCATGTAATGTATGTTATAAATTGCAAATCATTTAGCAAACTTTAATTTTAAGGCCAAAATGAAATAATCCTGCTAGATTACATGCTCAAATAATTTTTTGAAAAATTAATTTTACGTGAAGACAAAAGTAAATATGTGGGGTGGTCATACTATCAAAGTGGTCCTAATTGGGGTAAATATGGTATTTCTTTGCTTGGTTAGCCTTTAAACAGATAAAATTGGCAAGGAGAGTACCTGTGATACAGTGCCAAATTTTAAACATGTTATGGTGTGTGTTTTTTGAGGTAAATTTACATCATTAACGTAAAGAAATGGTCACAGTTTATTAATCAAATATTAATTTATTTTAAGGTGGAATAATGGGGAAAAATTACATAATTATGTTAAGAGTGTTTTTATTATAGTTTATTCAATGTCTTGCTCCTTTTAGTCTGTTAAATTTAAATCACATAGTAATCTTAGATACCACTGAAAGAGATAAGGAACAGAGTTCCGAAATTTTGGTGTGTTTAAATAAGAATTTGTTTGAGAACTTGCGATTTTCTGTGTACTTTTATGACCAAAAGTAAATATTATGTTTAAACTTTATATTTTAAGCATTATGTGCTATAATATTGTAGCATGTTAATTGACTAAACATTACCTCTTATTTCAGGTGTAACTAAAAAATTATAAGGCCAGGTACGTTTATAGGTTAATTTTATGTTAAGCATGCTGGAAAAAAATTATCTTGACTGTGTCTTGTAGCAATTTGAAGATACAACATTAATTGACTGATACCTGTAGTGGCATGTCCAATTAACAGAATTCTATTCCATTTCCCCCTACCCCTCCTATTTAGATATTTATTTTTTCAATTCTTGCACATGTAATGTCTGTAGTACAAGGTGTGCTGAAATGTTCAAGTGGTTTTGTGCGTGTATAAGCAGTGTTTTTCGAGTGTGAAGTTCTTGTGAAAGCATGGGCACTTGGTTTTCGTNTAGATATTTATTTTTTCAATTCTTGCACATGTAATGTCTGTAGTACAAGGTGTGCTGAAATGTTCAAGTGGTTTTGCGCGTGTATAAGCAGTGTTTTTCGAGTGTGAAGTTCTTGTGAAAGCATGGGCACTTGGTTTTCGTTGTGATATGATTTAGAGCATGGCTTTATTTTGAACGTCTAGTTCATTTGCTGTTGCACTGAATTGATAACCAGCAGGCAACGCCCTAACCAAACACTCCCAACCCGGACATGGTGACATTCACAACGTAAAAACACTGCACTGTAGCCTTTCACTATGCATCCATCACTAGTTTGTAAATGTTGTAGATGCACAACACAGTGGGCCATGTGATGTTGGACATTGCAGTACTCCCAGAATATATATGATGTTATATGCAAGGTGAAATCTTGAATGAAGAAGCAACTAACAGTTAACATATTGTTGTATTTTTCAGTGATTTTAAACCAACACATATACTTTTGCTGTAAATTTCTGCTGATTGTAAGCGATTGTCAAAGACACATTTGCCATTTTTTCCAAAACACATGTCAGTAAATACATAGCCTGGAGTTTTGTTATTTTCTGTCGATGTTTAGTAAAAAAAAATTTTCCTTATGTGAAACTATCATTTCTTGTCGTAACATAGGTATATTGTACTCTGTCTAGTATTAATGGCTAGATTTTTGATGTACATGTCTTTATACACAAAAAATTATATGTACAGGATCATCGGGAAAGGTGTCTGTTATTTAATATTGAAACAATTAAGTCCGTACCTAGAGTAAATTATTCATACACATACCGAAATGCCTAGAAACTCTCCTAGTTTTTCAGCATACCTAGAATGTTTCGATATGAGCTCCCCCTGTTGCATGGCACACATCTAGGCGGTAGTCGATATCCGTCCAGGTTCGGCGAATCATGTTAGGAATCACAGTTGCTGTTGCTGCGTTGATTCTGTCCCTTAAATGTCGCACATCCTAGATTTTTTTTTCAACATAAACAATGTTTTTTAGATAACCTCAGAAGAAGAAGTCCATAACAGTCAGATCAGGGCTTTTAGGTGGCTACAAAAGAGAACCATTTATTCCAATCCAACGTCCGGGGAATCTATTATTGAGAGCTTCACGCACCTTCAGACCGTAATGAGGTGGTGCTCCATCTTGCTGAAAGATTACACTTATGGTCCTGTTCCTTTTCAGTGTCATCAATTTGAGGGAAAGCGTGAAGCTCTAACATGTTCTGATACATGGTACCTGTAACAGTGTTTTCAGCAAACCTGAACAGGCCCACAACACACATTTACCTTGTGCGAATCATGAACTTACTCAAAAACTTCATTGAGTTGCTAATCCCCATATACTCAGCAATTATAGCAGTTAACACACAGCCATTTATGTGGAAACATGCTGCATCGCTAAAAAAAAATATGTTTGAAGTAACTCTCATTGTCAGAGTCATTTAGGTTGGTCTGTTTCCTAATTGCATGCCTCATTTGCACATTATAAGCTTGAAGTATCTGACGTTTATGAAGCACATTGTGAGTTGTTGTTTTAGGAAGTCCAAACTGTGTCGTGCGATGGACTTTTTGGGGCTACGTAAACATGACAGTCTCTCACGCTCCACGTTCTCTCCTCTTCTCTGCATAGTCGGCCTGGTGATTTCATAATGTTAACATTTTTAGTGTCTTTAAACTGTTTATACCAATGAAGAATGGTTTTATCTGTAGGTGAATTTTCTCCATACTTACGCCGAAAATGATGCTGCACTGCAACAATCGATTTACACTCTGCATACCACACACACACACTACACTTTCTGCTGTACACTTGTTACAATTGCAGTGATGCCACTGACTAGCGACGTGGCATCCACACATGCTCCCAGACACTTCAAGGTCACTGTAATGACAGATACCAAAACTCACACGGTTATTGTATGGTTTCTCGTTGATTTCACAGAGATTGGTTGCTTATTGCTTATACAATTTATATCTGAAATTGAAATTGCTGACATCTTTTTAGATGATCCTGTACTACACACTGAGTATTATTTTAATTTTTGCACCAAGTCCTAGATAGTTGTAACATATGCAAGGTGTTCTTTTTGCAGTTTAAATATCCTTGCTATAATTTTCATTTACCTCATGGGCAGCTTCTCAACGAAGATAGTTTAGTACTTTCATTTCATTGCTATCAGTATGCAGCCAGCATGGCTTTATTGTGAACATCTAGTTCATTTGCTGTAAAAAACTGAATTGGTGATTAGCAGGCAACACTTTAACCAAACAATACCAATCTCGACATAGTGACATCCACAGCCCAAAAACACTGTACAGCATTGTTAACAGATTTTGGTACTTAGAAAGTNGTTGCACTGAATTGATAACCAGCAGGCAACGCCCTAACCAAACACTCCCAACCCGGACATGGTGACATTCACAACCTAAAAACACTGCACTGTAGCCTTTCACTATGCATCCATCACTAGTTTGTAAATGTTGTAGCTGCACTCTTTCAGTTGACAAGAAACATTATCGACAAGCAGACTATGTAGTGTTGTAGATGCACAACACAGTGGGCCATGTGATGTTGGACATTGCAGTACTCCCAGAATATATATGATGTTATATGCAAGGTGAAATCTTGAATGAAGAAGCAACTAACAGTTAACATATTGTTGTATTTTTCAGTGATTTTAAACCAACACATATACTTTTGCTGTAAATTTCTGCTGACTGTAAGCGATTGTCAAAGACACATTTGCCATTTTCTCCAAAANCTGTAAGCGATTGTCAAAGACACATTTGCCATTTTCTCCAAAACACATGTCAGTAAATACATAGCCTGGAGTTTTGTTATTTTCTGTCGATGTTTAGTAAAAAAAAATTGTCCTTATGTGAAACTATCATTCCTTGTCGTAACATAGGTATATTGTACTCTGTCTAGTATTAATGGCTAGATTTTTGATGTACATGTCTTTATACACAAAAAATTATATGTACAGGATCATCGGGAAAGNCTAGTATTAATGGCTAGATTTTTGATGTACATGTCTTTATACACAAAAAATTATATGTACAGGATCATCGGGAAAGGTGTCTGTTATTTAATATTGAAACAATTAAGTCCGTACCTAGAGTAAATTATTCATACACATACCGAAATGCCTAGAAACTCTCCTAGTTTTTCAGCATACCTAGAATGTTTCGATATGAGCTCCCCCTGTTGCATGGCACACATCTAGGCGGTAGTCGATATCCGTCCAGGTTCGGCGAATCATGTTAGGAATCACAGTTGCTGTTGCTGCGTTGATTCTGTCCCTTAAATGTCGCACATCCTAGATTTTTTTTTCAACATAAACAATGTTTTTTAGATAACCTCAGAAGAAGAAGTCCATAACAGTCAGATCAGGGCTTTTAGGTGGCTACAAAAGAGAACCATTTATTCCAATCCAACGTCCGGGGAATCTATTATTGAGAGCTTCACGCACCTTCAGACCANCTACAAAAGAGAACCATTTATTCCAATCCAACGTCCGGGGAATCTATTATTGAGAGCTTCACGCACCTTCAGACCATAATGAGGTGGTGCTCCATCTTGCTGAAAGATTACACTTATGGTCCTGTTCCTTTTCAGTGTCATCAATTTGAGGGAAAGCGTGAAGCTCTAACATGTCCAGATACATGGTACCTGTAACAGTGTTTTCAGCAAACATGAACAGGCCCACAACACACATTTACCTTGGGCGAATCATGAACTTACTCGAAAACTTCATTGAGTTGCTAATCCCCATATACTCAGCAATTATAGCAGTTAACACACAGCCTTTTATGTGGAAACATGCTGCATCGCTAAAAAAAAATATGTTTGAAGTAACTTTCATTGTCAGAGTCATTTAGGTTGGTCTGTTTCCTAATTGCATGCCTCATTTGCACATTATAAGCTTGAAGCATCTGACGTTTATGAAGCACATTGTGAATTGTTGTTTTAGGAAGTCCAAGCTGTGTCGTGCGATGGACTTTTTGGGGCTACGTAAACATGACAGTCTCTCACGCTCCACGTTCTCTCCTCTTCTCTGCATAGTCGGCCTGGTGATTTCATAATGTTTAGTGTTATTAAACTGTTTATACCAATGAAGAATGGTTTTATCTGTAGGTGAATTTTTTCCATACTTACGCCGAAAATGACGCTGCACTGCAACAATCGATTTACACTCTGCATACCACACACACACACACTACACTTTCTGCTGTACACTTGTTACAATTGCAGTGACGCCACTGACTAGCGACGTGGCATCCACACATGCTCCCAGACACTTCAAGGTCACTGTAATGACAGATACCAAAACTCACACGGTTATTGTACGGTTTCTCGTTGGTTTCACAGAGATTGGTTGCTTATTGCTTATACAATTAATATCTGAAATCGCGGACATCTTTGTAGATGATCCTGTACTACACACTGAGCATTATTTTAATTTTTGCACCAAGTCCTAGATAGTTGTAACATATGCAAGGTGTTCTTTTTGCAGTTTAAATATCCTTGCTATAATTTTCAATTACCTCATGGGCAGCTTCTCAACGAAGATAGTTAAGTACTTTCATTTCATTGCTATCAGTATGCAGCCAGCATGGCTTTATTGTGAACATCTAGTTCATTTGCTGTAAAAAACTGAATTGGTGATTAGCAGGCAACACTTTAACCAAACAATCCCAATCTCGACATAGTGACATCCACAGCCCAAAAACACTGTACAGCATTGTTAACAGATTTTGGTACTTAGAAAGTAAATGTTATTATGTAAGTACTAGAAATTACAGCTTTGTAAAGACCTAACAACAATGAAAATTGGAAGTGAAATACTTGGCGTTATCAGTAATTATTTCAACAGGGGCACTGAAACCTTCCACACCTGATCAGTAAGAGCCTTGACAATAGATGACGTTTTCATATTTCTCAATGGCAACAAGACAACAAATTTTGTAAAAGCATGCAACAAAATTAAAATACAAATATTACCCTTCTTAGATCTAATTAAAGGACTAAAAATATTTAAGTGAACCATGCTTCAAGGAGTCTGGGGAATCTGCATGACCGCCTGCCCAGCATTGGCACGTTGAGTCTGCTTACACTTATGACACAGATAGCATGAATGCACAAAATCTGACACTTTGCCCCTAAGTGTAGGCCAGGCAAAATGAACAGCAATTTTTTTGAAAGTTTTGCTGACCCCTAAGTGCCCTCCAAACACGGAATTGTGAAAGTAGGACATCATCATTGGTCTCAATCAAACAGGAACTACAATTTTACGTGCACGGCCACTCTTACCAGTGAAATACAATATTCCGTTATCCAACACATACGGAAGTGCGACACCATTGTTCAGATTACTTAGTAGCTGAATACAGAAAACGTAATCACCCTGAACCTGACACAGCTTGACAAAGAATTCAGGGAAACCCTGAATGATGAGGGAAGCCTCAGGAGCTGCCAATTCGTCCATTTCGAAATTTGCCGGGCCATACATTCTCGACAGAGCATNATGATGAGGGAAGCCTCAGGAGCTGCCAATTCGTCCATTTCGAAATTTGCCGGGCCATACATTCTCGACAGAGCATCGGCCACCTGATTATTGAAGCAGCGAATATGATGTACCTTAAAGCAAAAACGAGAAAGGCAAAGCACCCAGCAACCCAATTTTCTCAGCTGTTGGGGATGGTTAAGAACCCAACCCAAGGCTTGATTGTCAGTATACACGTTGCATTCATCATGCTCTATGTACGGGGCAAACTTCTCAAGTCCGAATATACATGCTAAGGTTTCCTTTTCATAAATCCCAACCTCCGCTCAGTCTCAGTCAAATTGTGTCTGGCAAAGGCGACAGGCGCCAAACCCAGCTCAGACTTCTGGCTTAGGACTGCCTCTAATGCCAGAAAAGAGGCATCGACTTGGACTAGAAATCGGCGTGAAAAATCCAAAGGAAGAAACACTGGAAGAGAAAAGGCGGACTCTAACTCCTGTCCCCATTGAAATTCTACTTCCCGTCTTTTTTAAATAATTAAGAGGTGCTGCTATTTCAGAAAAATAGTCACTAAACCTGGATCTCTTCATATTTTTTGGACAGGGGAAATTCAAAATGGGAGCCAAGTGGTTGGGGTCGATCATCAAATGACCCTGACAGAGCAAATATCCCAGAAACTTCACCTTATTNTCTTTTTTAAATAATTAAGAGGTGCTGCTATTTCAGAAAAATAGTCACTAAACCTGGATCTCTTCATATTTTTTGGACAGGGGAAATTCAAAATGGGAGCCAAGTGGTTGGGGTCGATCATCAAATGACCCTGACAGAGCAAATATCCCAGAAACTTCACCTTATTGGATCCTAAGGTGATTTTATCTGTATTCAGAGTCAGACCTACTTCTCGCATTTTAAGGTAAACCTGGCGGAGATGAGACTCAAAGTCATCACTGTAAACAATAATGTCATCAATATAATTGTAGATATATTTGAACTTAAATTTGGACAAGACAAAATCCAACACACGTAACCACGCTTTGCTACCAAAATTGAAGCCCATAGGAATACGAGTAAACTCGTATTGGCTCCAAGGTGTACTTAAGGCTGTGTAATTCCTACACGAGGGATCAAGTAAACACTAATGGAAACTGTGGTTCAAATCTAAGATGGAAAACACATGGTTTTTACCCAAGTGCTGAAGGGCGCAATCAATGGTTGGCAAGGGAAAAGAATCCTTATGAATCTTATTTACCAGGAAATGGTTAATCACCAATCAGTATTTGTCACCATTCTTTTTATGCACCAAGAATCCCGGCGAACAATAATCCGAGGTAGAAGGGACAATCACACCTGCTTCTAACAGTTTTGAATGATTTCTCGGAATGCTTGGAGCTCAGGAGGGGCATTTAAAATGATGGTCCCGGACCGGGATGTCATCTGTCAGCGAAAACTTGTAAGGAAGAACGTCACACTTTCCTATGCATGGAGAGATGTCTTTAAATTCGTTCCTCANTGATGAGGGAAGCCTCAGGAGCTGCCAATTCGTCCATTTCGAAATTTGCCGGGCCATACATTCTCGACAGAGCATTGGCCACCTGATTATCAAAGCCGCGGATATGATGTACCTTAAAGCAAAAACGAGAAAGGCAAAGCACCCAGCAACCCAATTTTCTCAGCTGTTGGGGATGGTTAAGAACCCAACCCAAGGCTTGATTGTCAGTATACACGTTGCATTCATCATGCTGTATATACGAGGCAAACTTCTCAAGTCCGAATATACATGCTAAGGTTTCCTTTTCATAAATCCCAACCTCCGCTCCGTCTCAGTCAAATTGCGTCTGGCAAAGGCGACAGGCGCCAAACCCAACTCAGACTTCTGGCTTAGGACTGCCTCTAATGCCAGACAAGAGGCATCGACTTGGACTAGAAATCGGCGTGAAAAATCCAGAGAAAGAAACACGGGTTGATCATCAAATGACCCTGACAGAGCAAATATCCCAGAAACTTCACCTTATTGGATCCTAAGGTGACTTTATCTGTATTCACAGTCAGACCTACTTCTCGCATTTTAAGGTAAACCTGGCGGAGATGAGACTTAAAGTCATCACTGTAAACAATAATGTCATCAATATAATTGAAGATAAATTTGAACTTAAATTTGGACAAGACAAAATCCAACACATGTAACCACGCTTTGCTACCAAAATTGGAGCCCATAGGAATTCGAGTAAACTCGTATTGGCTCCAAGGTGTACTTAAGGCTGTGTAATTCCTACACGAGGGATCAAGTAAACACTAATGGAAACTGTTGTTCAAATCTAAGATGGAAAACACATGGTTTTTACCCAAGTGCTGAAGGGCGCAATCAATGGTTGGCAAGGGAAAAGAATCCTTATGAATCTTATTTACCAGGAAATGGTTAATCACCAATCAGTATTTGTCACCATTCTTTTTATGCACCAAGAATCCCGGCGAACAATAATCCGAGGTAGAAGGGACAATCACACCTGCTTCTAACAGTTTCTGAATGATTTCTCGGAATGCTTGGAGCTCGGGAGGGGCATTTAAAATGATGGTCCCGGACCGGGATGTCGTCTGTCAGCGAAAACTTGTAAGGAAGAACGTCACACTTTCCTATGCATGGAGAGATGTCTTTAAATTCGTTCCTCAATTGATTCAAATGCACACAAAATTAATTGGCAGTACTAGTGCCATCCAACAAAGGAGAAAACACCTCTGGAACTGTGTCGACCTGNAATTGATTCAAATGCACACAAAATTAATTGGCAGTACTAGTGCCATCCAACAAAGGAGAAAACACCTCTGGAACTGTGTCGACCTGCAATCCCATCGTGATGTTTGGAGCAAACCCAATTGATNCAACAAAGGAGAAAACACCTCTGGAACTGTGTCGACCTGCAATCCCATCGTGATGTTTGGAGCAAACCCAATTGATAAAACTCGTTGAGGTTAACTGACGCCCTAGTCTTACCTAAAAATTCTAGGCCTAATACCACATCATGTGACATGAGNAAAACTCGTTGAGGTTAACTGACGCCCTAGTCTTACCTAAAAATTCTAGGCCTAAAACCACATCATGTGACATGAGAAAAAACCCAAAACGGAAACATCCAAGAAAACCTACCAATCTTAAAGTCTTAGGTTCACCACTACGTTACTCTTAACGATGTTGCGGTTAGCGACACACAAATGTTTCTCTGAAATACAGCTGACAGACCCTTGGAAATAATCTTGGAAACCAGCAGTTTATTTAAAAAGGAATCACTTTTAACACAATGGGTAGCCTCGGTGTCAACCAAAGCGGAAAAATTTTGCACCCCATAAGTGATCAACACTGTACACTTCTTGACAGTGCGCGGGACTTTATTTTTGACGCGACTGGAAGGCCCACACCCATTTTCAATCACATTTACTTTCCTGTCTTTTGGCAGGAACTAAGCAGGTGCACGAGCTCGCCACAACGAAAATATTTCTACTCTAACATGAACGCCTACTGAGCTGACAATATCTGGCTGCATGACCTAGAGCAGTGCAGTTACTGCAACGCACCGGAGAACGGTATTGCTTAACATTCTGTATATTGCAAAGGCGGCCGGGCAGCGCGAAGTTGTCGTCCCGGTCGGCTGGCACGGGAGGGGGGAAACAAACACAATATTCACTAGAAGCCACAAAGCAACTTGAACCTCGACTGCCACCTAGTGCAGCTCGCAAAAATTACGTGGCGTGGAAACGNCACTAGAAGCCACAAAGCAACTTGAACCTCGACTGCCACCTAGTGCAGCTCGCAAAAATTACGTGGCGTGGAAACTAGCATGCATTGCACATGTTCATAGGGGGCCAAATTGCCAACGATGACACTGGCTAATTCTGTTTTGCTCATTTGCAGACACAAATAAAATCTGCAAACTCACACATTGGCTCACTCGGTCTTTGAAATCTAAAAATAGTCGCGTTCACACTGGCACTTAATGTGTGGGGGGAACAGAGTCTGAATCACCCGACGTTTAAAACCCAAAAAGGTACCACCTTCTAAGGATATAATCTCCTCNGTGGGGGGAACAGAGTCTGAATCACCCGACGTTTAAAACCCAAAAAGGTACCACCTTCTAAGGATATAATCTCCTCACAGAGTAACTGTGATACAAATCCTTCACACTTGATGGCAATGGCTTTTAACAAACTGTCCTCTGAATTCAAATACAAACTAGCTAATTTATTAATGGCAATTAAAAATTGCGAAATGTGGACTGGTTCTAAGGAAGTCAGTAGATAAATACGTTGAAGGGAAAGTATGAATAACTTGTCAATTTTAGGGGGCCCATTGCGGACACTCACCGGGTTCGCTCGCTTGCAGGGTGGCGCCATCAGACCCTGACCATGCCAACTGTCCACAGCCACTAGATGCATCTCTGCCACCGTGAAATCCTCATCCACTTCATAATCGAGGTCACGTAGAAAATTTATCAGCTTGCCCCTCTTCACAGTGTAAATGAATCCCACCTCGGCCATTCCATGTAACAAATAAAAAAGACAGATGAGAAAAAATGTAGCAGAGTAGCGCAGAATTATTTGTGCTGTAGCACAAATAATACAAAGACAATGCCACTTTCAATCACTGTAATTTCAGAATATTTTACAAGTTAGCAGTCCCTTAGGATTANAATAATACAAAGACAATGCCACTTTCAATCACTGTAATTTCAGAATATTTTACAAGTTAGCAGTCCCTTAGGATTGAACATTTACAAAAAATTTGGCATGCAAAATTTTAAATTCCAAAGGCTCACAATACAAAAAATATAGATTAAAATACNAACATTTACAAAAAATTTGGCATGCAAAATTTTAAATTCCAAAGGCTCACAATACAAAAAATATAGATTAAAATACTCATACAAATAGATTAAGTTGTTATCTCAAAAGAATTGCACAGCTCAAAAGTACAATAAATATTTAACTGGCAAACAAGCCAAGTAGTGTAAAATGTTGTGAAAATACAGTTGACCCTTGATAATCCGACAGGTATGGGACCGAGAAGGTGTTGGATTACTGAAAGTGTCTGGATTACCAAAAGTGGTTTTTTAAAACTATCAGTAGCAGTAAGTTACAGGAATTGCAGTCATTTTTTTATGTTGAACCATTTAGGACAATAGGCTATGAAAACAATCAATTTTACAAAGTGAGAACAAATAAGTTAAGAAAACATTAAGTACATGTATTAAAAACATGAATTACATATTATACAGTACAAAAAAAAACAAAGAATGCAAGGCATACATACGATAATGTATTTACACTTTGAAGAAATCTGGGATAGTCTTCTGTTTCTTCTTACGTAAACTGTCAGTCAATGCTTGTTCCTGAATGTCTTTTAACATTAATATTTGCTCGTAGTCAGATCCTCTCTCCTCACACTATCGTAACAAAGTGTTTGCAGCTGATGAAGCTTCATCGCAGTTGACAGTGAATCTTGTTTATCGTGTTGTCAACAGGTTCTGTGATTTCCTTGATAATTTCTTCGTCTGTGAGATTAGCGTCAAGGTTATCATCTAAAACCCATGTTTTTAAGTCTTCCACTTTATCTTGTGGAATTTCAATTTCATTGCAAATTGCAAATGCAGCCTCCAAAATTGGTCCAGAGTCGTTATTGTTGTCTTGAGATTTGTTGTCCTCTTTCTTTGGAAGAAGTAGATTTTCTGGCCAAATATTTTTCCAAGATTTTATTAATGTAAGAGATTTTACTTGACGCCAAGCAAATGCTGCATTGACAATGGCATCCTTGATGTTGAATTGTCTCAAGAGGGATGTGATGTCTGCGTTAGGTTGACTTACGATATCCGTAAGTAGGCGCTTCTTGTAATGTGCCTTGAGAGTCTTGATAACATTTTGGTCCATCGGCTGAATGAGAGCGGTTGTATTTTTTGGCAAGTACAAAGCCCTTATACTCTCAATTCTTCCTTGTCAGGATGTCCTGATGCATTGTCCAATAAGATAATGGCCTTCACTGGCAACTTTTTCTCGTTCAAGTGTTGTTTTACTTGTGGGACAAAACTGTTAGTGTACCAATCATGAAAAACTTCTTTATTGACCCACGCTCGACTTTGACTCATGTACGTAACTGGCAGAGATTCAACCTTAATGTTTTTAAATGCACGGGGAGATTTTGATTTCCCCACAACCAATAGTTTTAACATATGACTTCCTGAAGCATTAGCACATACCATCAGAGTGATCCGTTCTTTTTGAAGTTTTCTTCCAGAAACATGTTTTTCCTCTTGAGTGACAAACTTCTTACATGGAAGTTGCCGCCAATTTAAGCCCGTATCATCTCCGTTATAAACTTGTTCAGGTGTTAGGCCTAGTTCAGTGATTTTTACATTCAGTTTCTGGATGAATTCAGAAATCTCAGACTCGTCAGCAGACAATTTCTCTCCGCTCATCTGTAGGAATCGAATACCATGGCGCTTTTTGAAATTTTCAAACCAACCATCACTTGCACGGAAGTTGAATTTTTGTAATTTCATTATAAAAAAATTGGGCTTTTTGTTTTAAAATGTCTCCTGAAATGGGTGCATGTCTGCTTCTTTGTTGTTTGAACCAGGCGTAAAGAGCGTCCTCAACTTGAGGAAACTCACTCATTTTAAGGGTTTTTCTTTTAATGGGCTTTTCATCAACAAACTTCATATAGTTTTCAATTTTTTCTCTATTTTTCATGGTATCATAAATTGTAGCTCGCCCTATGTTATACGAAGTACATATCGACGTTGGAGTTTCACCTCTGTCATATCTCTTAATAATTTCCCATTTATCAGATAGATTTAATATTTTATGTTTACGTATTGAACTTGTGCTCGCCATTACAACACTACACTATACAGTATAACTGAACAACTCACAACACTATAATATCACTCTTTACAAAAACTGTACTGTAACAATGCACTAACACATCTGCGACGAAACTGAATTTGGACATCTAAACAAGGAACTGAGTAGGCATGCGGAGGGACAGGAGGGTGTTTCCTGTCGCCACAGGAACTGCAAACTGTATGGTAAACAAAGCGCTTAAATGAAGCTCGGGTGACTCAACTAACAGGCGCGTCGGACTACCGAGCGTGTCGGATTGTTAAGTGTCGGACTATCGCGAGTCTACTGTATCAAAAAGTAACTCTGTTGACAACAGATACTTAAAATGAAAAAATAAGCAGAGTAATATTAAAACTTTTCTAAAATACAAATAGTTACATTGATGACTAGATAAATTTCAGGTATTTAGTGGAGCAGTTTGACTGAAGGATGGCAGTGTTTCAGGCCCAGCAAAGCCTCCTTTACGTAAAAATACAAGTTGAAATCTGAGATAAAATATTACCTTAAAATAGTGAATCTATGGAGACAGTCCATAGCCCCTAACCATAGCTCCATTAAATAAAATAATCGAAGACGGCAATTATAACACTTCAACAGACTACGCCCAACGCGTNAATAATACAAAGACAATGCCACTTTCAATCACTGTAATTTCAGAATATTTTACAAGTTAGCAGTCCCTTAGGATTAAACATTTACAAAAAATTTGGCATGCAAAATTTTAAATTCCAAAGGCTCACAATACAAAAAAANGTCCCTTAGGATTAAACATTTACAAAAAATTTGGCATGCAAAATTTTAAATTCCAAAGGCTCACAATACAAAAAAATATAGATTAAAATACTCATACAAATAGATTAAGTGGTTTTCTCAAAAGAGTTGCACAGCTCAAAAGTACAATAAATATTTAACTGGCAAACAAGCCAAGTAGTGTAAAATGTTGTGAAAATACAGTTGACCCTTGATAATCCGACAGGTATGGGACCGAGAAGGTGTTGGATTACTGAAAGTGTCTGGATTACCAAAAGTGGTTTTTTAAAACTATCAGTAGCAGTAAGTTACAGGAATTGCAGTCATTTTTTTATGTTGAACCATTTAGGACAATAGGCTATGAAAACAATCAATTTTACAAAGTGAGAACAAATAAGTTAAGAAAACATTAAGTACATGTATTAAAAACATGAATTACATATTATACAGTACAAAAACAAAACAAAGAATGCAAGGCATACATATGATAATGTATTTACACTTTGAAGAAATCTGGGATAGTCTTCTGTTTCTTCTTACGTAAACTGTTAGTCAATGCTTGTTCCTGAATGTCTTTTAACATTAATATTTGCTCGTAGTCAGATCCTCTCTCCTCACACTATCGTAACAAAGTGTTTGCAGCTGATGAAGCTTCATCGCAGTTGACCGTGAATCTTGTTTATCGTGTTGTCAACGGGTTCTGTGATTTCCTTGATAATTTCTTCGTCTGTGAGATTAGCGTCAAGGTTATCATCTAAAACCCATGTTTTTAAGTCTTCCACTTTATCTTGTGGAATTTCAATTTCATTGCAAATTGCAAATGCAGCCTTCAAAAGTGGTTCACAGTCGTTATTGTTGTCTTGAGATTTGTTGTCCTCTTTCTTTGGAAGAAGTGGATTTTCTGGCCAAATATTTTTCCAAGATTTTATTAATGTAAGAGATTTTACTTGACGCCAAGCAAATGCTGCATTGACAATGGCATCCTTGATGTTGAATTGTCTCAAGAGGGATGTGATGTCTGCGTTAGGTTGACTTACGATATCCNTGCATTGACAATGGCATCCTTGATGTTGAATTGTCTCAAGAGGGATGTGATGTCTGCGTTAGGTTGACTTATGATATCCGTAAGTAGGTGCTTCTTGTAATGTGACTTGAGAGTCTTGATAACATTTTGGTCCATCGGCTGAATGAGAGCGGTTGTATTTTTTGGCAAGTACAAAGCCTCTATATAGCCATCAGCTGTCTTAACTCTCAATTCTTCCTTGTCAGGATGTCCTGGTGCATTGTCCAACAAGATAATGGCCTTCACTGGCAACTTTTTCTCGTTCAAGTGTTGTTTACCTTGTGGGACAAAACTGTTAGTGTACCAATCATGAAAAACTTCTTTAGTGACCCACGCTCGACTTTGGCTCGTGTACGTAACTGGCAGAGATTCAACCTTAATGTTTTTAAATGTATGGGGAGATTTTGATTTCCCCACAACCAATAGTTTTAACATATGACTTCCTGAAGCATTAGCACATACCATTAGAGTGATCCGTTCTTTTTGAAGTTTTCTTCCAGAAACATGTTTTTCCTCTTGAGTGACAAACGTCTTACATGGAAGTTGCAGCCAATTTAAGCCCGTCTCATCTGCGTTATAAACTTGTTCAGGTGTTAGGCCTAGTTCAGTGATTTTTACATTCAGTTTCTGGATGAATTCAGAAATCTCAGACTCGTCAGCAGACAATTTCTCTCCGCTCATCTGTAGGAATCAAATACCATGGTGCTTTTTGAAATTTTCAAACCAACCATCACTTGCACGGAAGTGTGTTTTTTTTTTCTAATTTCATTATAAAAAATTGGGCTTTTTGTTTTAAAATGTCTCCTGAAATGGGTGCATGTCTGCTTCTTTGTTGTTTGAACCAGGTGTAAAGAGCGTCCTCAACTTGAGGAAACTCACTCATTTTAAGGGTTTTTCTTTTAATGGGCTTTTCATCAACAAACTTCATATAGTTTTCAATTTTTTCTCTATTTTTCATGGTATCATAAATTGTAGCTCGCCCTATGTTATACGAAGTACATATCGACGTTGGAGTTTCACCTCTGTCATATCTCTTAATAATTTCCCATTTATCAGATAGATTTAATGTTTTATGTTTACGTATTGAACTTTTGCTCGCCATTACAACATTACACTATACAGTATAACTGAACAACTCACAACACTATAATATCACTCTTTACAAAAACCGTACTGTAACAATGCACTAACACATCTGTGACGAAACTGAATTCGGACATCTAAACAAGCAACTGAGAGGCATGCGGAGGGACAGGAGGGTGTTTCCTGTCGCGACAGGAACGGCAAACTGTATGGTAAAAAAGCGCTTAAATGGAGCTCGGGTGACTCAACTAACAGGCGCGTCGGACTACCGAGCGTGTCGGATTGTTAAGTGTCGGACTATCGCGAGTCTACTGTATCAAAAAGTAACTGTTGACAACAAATACTTAAATTGAAAAAACAAGCAGAGTAATATTAAAACTTTTCTAAAATACAAATAGTTACATTAATGACTAGATAAATTTCAGGTATTTAGTGGAGCAGTTTGACTGAAGGATGGCAGTGTTTCAGGCTCAGTAAAGCCTCCTTTACGTAAAAATAAAAGTTGAAATCTGAGATAAAATATTACCTTAAAATAGTGAATCTATGGAGACAGTCCATAGACCCTAACCATAGCTCCATTAAATAAAATAATCGAAGACGGCAATTATAACACTTCAACAGACTACGCCCAACGCGTNCCCTAACCATAGCTCCATTAAATAAAATAATCGAAGACGGCAATTATAACACTTCAACAGACTACGCCCAACGCGTAAATCGTGGTAGCACAGTAGCAACAATTAAAGTTCAAGTAAATCATTGGGCAGCAGACAAAAAACTATACACAACACGTTAAAACAACTGTAACTATATAGAGAAGCAAGAAATTAGTTAGTCCGAAACTACAATTTAGGCAAGCTTCCAAAACCATAATTTAGAAAAAATCTAACTATCTGCAAATCTCAAAACGAACACAATACTATGCCACACAAAAAAAACACTAAATTGGCCCACAAATGAAAAGTTGCGACCACGACTCACTGTTTTACCATATTCAGCATAATCAGCCGCTCGCGCAACTACTTTATCTCATAGGACCCTCGTCCAAGATGGGTAAACTGAAAATTTTAGCTCATATTACAATTAAAATTAGCTCTAGCAGGCATCAATCCAACGATTTTCTTCACAGGCGTAGAATGAATGCTGCACAAGGAATGTAACAACTTGTATAAACTAGCCCCTTAATTAAAGAAAGCTGACATACAAGGAAGAGAAATGAGGAGAGAAAACAGGAGGGGAGCCGAGTCGGCCAAGGAGCAGGCCACCTTACAGAGAAGCAAATCCAAATATCATAGCTTCATAGTTGCAGTTATTCCATAATCTCTGCAGTTTAATATTCAATGTTTTATACATTTGACTTGACATTTATTGTTTCTGATCCAGAGTTCATGGTATGATGAATTTTTGCCCTAGAGAACAGCAAGGTACTTGTTATATTATTGAAGTTAGTATCCGTGTAAATAGTCAACAGCAGCACGATTACTTTCATTGGAAGCAGGAACTGTTATGAACTGTGGCAGCAAAGGNATCCGTGTAAATAGTCAACAGCAGCACGATTACTTTCATTGGAAGCAGGAACTGTTATGAACTGTGGCAGCAAAGACTCAGCATGGGAGACCATTACAACCGCAATATTATTTTATAATAGTTGTACGCGATCAGGATAACAATAAATTATTCATNGGGAGACCATTACAACCGCAATATTATTTTATAATAGTTGTACGCGATCAGGATAACAATAAATTATTCATTTCAGTCATTGCTGTCTTCTATCTGCCCATACATCAGTTCACCTATCTAGTCCAGTTTCAAGTGAGTGATTCACAAATGCTTTCCAGTTCAGCTGATCCTTGGCTTTTTTTCTCTCAGTTCTCTGCTTTTACATGCCACAGTACCCTGAGAGATTTATCTGTCTTGATCAGAGTTGAACCACTGCAACCTTACTGGAACTACCTACTTGCCTTGCCTTGCCTTTTGGTCATTTGCTATCTGTCTAATANGTTGAACCACTGCAACCTTACTGGAACTACCTACTTGCCTTGCCTTGCCTTTTGGTCATTTGCTATCTGTCTAATAAATTCCATGTTTTTCACAGTGTAAAAATCTTTTTGATACGAAATTTTATCATAGTAATTGTGTAACGATTGTTTTGACTGGAAGCTACAGAGGACTGTAGAAGTTTCATAACTCTGTTATTACAGTTGAACTCTGTTATAACATTTTTCTAGGGCCCCAAGAAATGTCAGCCTTATATAAGGGAAGACTTTAAAAGAGGGTAATGTATTGAAAAACATGTTTGTAGACCAAGAAAAGGCAGCTAATTAAGCAGGAAAATGTTATAAGAGGGGATGTTGTAACAGGGTACCACATTTATCTTTTGAATTAATTATTGTCAAGAATTACTTTTTCCAAATATATATCTCAGTTATTTGAAATATTTTTTGGCTTGCGATTAAAAAATGTTCAGATTAGTGTTGTGCTTGCTTACTGCAGTTACAGCAGTCTTGATTCTGATAACTTTAAGTTTGATATCCGTACAATTTTCTTTGGTACCGTGAGGTCTTTCTTCACGTCTTCCTTTGCCTTCCTAATGTAATAGAAAATTGCAAGAATTTTTTTCCCTTAGTGTTTTCTATATCCATCCAGGACTACTGTAAATAACAGTAGTGACCTAAAGACAGTGTAATTAAGTATTTTATTTGTATTTTTTGTGTAGGACACACTGGCAAATTTTCTATCCTGAGAGGTTCCTATTTGTGTTTGCTTACAACACACTTTACTTTTTTCTCTGTGTTGAGGAATGCTGTTATGGTTTTTGTTGTAGAATCCAGTTTTCTTTCATGTGTGTGAGTAAGTCACCATCTTTTTGTTTAACCAAAATTGTAACTGTTTTTTTTTANACCATCTTTTTGTTTAACCAAAATTGTAACTGTGTTTTTTAGACATTCCTACATGTAACACAATGATTTATAAGTAGCAGCAGGTGTTTAACCTTTTTTCAGAAAATGTTAAAATGTTACTATAACATGAGCATTCTCAGTTTGCCACATATTGTATCAAATTCTTACATAACCTCTGTTAAAAAAGGGACATAATTTTTTTTACTTTGTTCTTTGCGAGTGTAATTTTGTACTGCCAATTACCTAATCACATGTATTCTTCATTCCTGTTGAAATATTTTCCGTTCCATTTCTGTCTTCTATGTCCATGTGTTACCCTTTGATGAATAGTTAGTTCTGTATGTTTATAAGTACATCTGTGAATCTTCTCCAGTCATTATTTCTAGTTTTCTTTCAGATTTTTGGTGTCTTTGATTTTACTTCCTATCTTATTTTTTTGTTATACATAATTTCTAGCAACGNGTTTTCTTTCAGATTTTTGGTGTCTTTGATTTTACTTCCTATCTTATTTTTTTGTTATACATAATTTCTAGCAACGTAACTGTGAGGAAAGTAAGCAAAATATGTTTGTGTGTAAATTTTTGTAATTTTATTACTAGGGATTTATTTAATTCAGTTATTGAGGGGTACACTTTAAACATTGAAAATAAAAATGAAATTGTGTATTTATTTTGTGAAGTTAATTCAGTTTTGTCTGTTGTACAGCAGTCTTAATTGAATAAAGTTTGAAAAATACTCTGTGAGAAAGTGTATGTGATACAAATTTTTAAGTGTTTTTAAATTATTTTATTTTTCAGTTTTTGTGTTATGTCCTTTTTATAGGCACTGCAACTTTTTTATAATGTTGCAGGTTTGGAAACCGCATTCTTGGTCCGACTTGGAATCGAGACACAATAGCATCAGTGTTGATCAGTTTTAAAGAACCGTTTGGGACACAAGGTCGAGGTGGATACTTTGATGAGTTTGGAATCATTCGAGATGTAATGCAGAATCACCTGTTGCAGATATTGAGCTTAGCTGCTATGGAGAAACCAGCTTCAATTCATCCAGATGATATTCGTGATGAAAAGGTAAAATCATATTTAGAGTGTTGTTCTTAGTGATGTTAATTAGGTAGTTAATAATTGATGGTGCTTCATGTATCAGACTAAACATGACAACTTAGATTTTTCTTAATTTTCAGAAATATATGAACATTTTCCATGCAAGCTATTAAGGCACCACCTACTCTGAGATGTTTGAGGGACAGAAGTAAGCAAGCGACAAGGCAACACTGATATCCCTACTTAGTGTCCTGTCATTCTTACACACAAGGCACTGAACTGCTTCCATCGTGCTGCATGTACCTGTAGGGCTTTAATCGGTGACCATATCATTTATTGCTGGAAAATCTGAAGCAAAGTTTGGTGCACGTCCATATAATTGTTACGCAAGTTTCTGACCAGAGATACAGCAGTGTAAAAAAGACATTNATTTTTCTTAATTTTCAGAAATATATGAACATTTTCCATGCAAGCTATTAAGGCACCACCTACTCTGAGATGTTTCAGGGACAGAAGTAAGCAAGCGACAAGGCAACACTGATATCCCTACTTAGTGTCCTGTCATTCTTACACACAAGGCACTGAACTGGCGTGCAGTGTTTCCATCGTGCTGCATGTACCTGTAGGGCTTTAATCGGTGACCATATCATTTATTGCTGGATAATCTGGAGCAAAGTTTGGTGCACGTCCATATAATTGTTACGCAAGTTTCTGACCAGAGATACAGCAGTGTAAAAAAGACATTNAGCAAAGTTTGGTGCACGTCCATATAATTGTTACGCAAGTTTCTGACCAGAGATACAGCAGTGTAAAAAAGACATTTTTAGCGATATTGGAGGCTTCAGAAAAAGGATTTATAATTTACATGATATATTAAGAGTATTATTCGTACCTTGTTTGTAGTGCGTTTTCTTTTCTTGCATCTGTATAATAGGAACACGTTTCGTGGTTTCGTAAAAAAAAAAACAACGGGGATTTCAAACACTTTGCAGCACAATTCAAGTGACAGGTAGGTAGGTGGCACCCTTAAAGCCCCTACTTTGTTTTTGTAATTGAGTAGATGACTGCTTTTGGAGGTGATAAAAAATGCAACAGCAGCTGTTGAAGTTGAGATGGCAAATAAGCATTTATTAAANGATGACTGCTTTTGGAGGTGATAAAAAATGCAACAGCAGCTGTTGAAGTTGAGATGGCAAATAAGCATTTATTAAGCAGAGGATAAAAATAAATATGGTTAGGTGTAGCATACATTTAAGCTTCAAAGCAGTTTTTTTTGTCAAACAATAATTTTTTAATTTTTTTTAACTCGTTTACTGACACATTGCATTATTCATTAAATACTGCTAAGTAATTCATTTATTCTTCATTACCGTATTTTATACTAGTTAAACAACGTGTTTTGCTATTAGATATCAAATTTCCAGTTCAACCAGTTCATTGCTTGTAACATTATTCCTAGGATGTCTAGTTACAGTAGCAGACTCAGGAAGGTTACTAATGTGCAAGGGGTTCTCAAGAAAACAAATCTAACAAAAAATGACACAGAAAAGTTACGCGTTTTGTCAAAAATGGGCAGACGTTTTTGTAGTGTTGTTTTTCGATTTTATTGTACAAACGTATTCTTTCATGTGTGTAAGTCACCACGTATTTGAGCAACCAAAATTGTAACTCTGTTTTTTAGACGTTCCTAAATACCGTATTGTCCTGAATGTAAGTTGACTAGCATATGTGGACCTATTGATTTTAAGGTTCTGACTCTGGAAAAAAGCTTTGAATAGGAAAGAACAGTAGGTTAATATAAACTTTTAAGTTATATATAATTTTATGTTCAATTAATTTTTCTCAGTGTCACTAAAAGCTTTCAAGTCACATTAACTCTTTTAATTTACACACAAAATATTTCTCAAGTAAATAATTAAAAATTAAGTACTGAACATAAGTCTTGTACATGTTGGTAACAGTTAATTTTAGTTATGTGTTCATCATCACTAGTGGTTTCGCTCTCTTTACTGCTGGTTTCCCCTTAACTTGTGAAGTGCCTGCATATAGGGTGAGTCTTTAATGTTAGCACAAAAGCTTTGGAAAAAATTACTAACTTATATTCAATACAATACGGTATAACAAAAGTAGTTATAACTAGTAGCGGGTGTTTAACATCTTGACAAATGTGTTTTCTTTGGTGGGCAGGTATAAAACAATAGCCAGTTAACAGTATTAGTAAAGAAATGCATAATATTGGGATAAGGTTTTACCTTAGCCCTTGCTAATATGCCATACATTGACTTCCGTACACAACTTGATAGGTATACAATGAACAGGAGTTTCAACATTTTCTCTATCTGCAGTGTATAATTCTACATAGTGACACTTGAATTAAATTTGGTTAGTTTATGTTTAGTAGGGGATAATTGTAAAAACGTTCAGCATATTTCTGAAATATCTTGGCTTTATGGAACTAAGTGCATGTCAGTATTTTAATATACACCTATATTTTCTAATTTTTTTGGCAACCACCCTTTCTATGAAAATGTAATCAGAAAATTTAGTGGCATGGCAAAAAATACAAAATAATGATGTAATTTTAGAAACTTACATGACTACCCAAAATTGTCGTATTTATTTGGATGAACTTTTACAATAACCTCAACTGTAAAAAGAACTAATGAAGTTGTATTCATTTCATTCAGTTATTTCAGCTTTTGTATACAAAATCTTAGTGCTCTTAGGAAATTCTTTTTTTAAACTTTAGTATCCTATTACATTGTCTGGTTATGGTAGGACATTCTTTTTTGACTGAAATATCAATTGAAGATTTACTGTATCTGGAATTTATTAATGGAAAAAAGAATAAAAGTTTTTGAAAGAAAAATTATATGGTTTTCACAGATTTTAGTGTGTAGTTCCTGCATAAAAATATCATCTTGTTTTTAAATTTTACAAGGACCCAGTCTTATGGTTTTGCTACAAATTCATCTTTGAAGAAAGATTTTGCTACAAATTCAGAAATTTTCCTTGCTGTTTGTGTTATTTTGCTCTTCGCTCAATCCATTGTAGATTTCTGTATGTACCCTTAATATCGTTGCCTCCTCATTTTCTAATTCTGACTATTAGTCTGTGTTTTTTATATCTTTGTATGGGCAACATGGTTTACAGAATGTATATATTATTTTGAAATGTATTATACTCTAAACAAAATAAATGCACCAGGATAGTGAAATGTTAGCATTGTAGAGGAAATATTAGGAAATGAACGAGGAAGTGAAAAAAAAAAACTAGGATAGTGCAAGGCTATTTCCAAATGGTAACATAGATGAATAAAGAGATTTAGCTAGTTTGAGCCATCACGTCTAAATAAGTGGGTAAACTTAAGCAAGATCAGGGTAAACATATCGCACACAACATAACATACGTCGAACACAAATACCCTTTGTATAACATCATCTCACCCTTAAACAAAAACAAATACTATTGACAAAATCTTAGGGAATATTTCAACATAATGGTTACCAGCAAATATCTCTTATTTCGTAGACTGAAAATAAAATCATTTCACCAGAAACACAACACAGAATTTATCCCTTGAAATACACAGAAATAATCAAATTATCAATTAACAAAATAACTATTAAAGAAAAACTATTTTGGCNATTTATCCCTTGAAATACACAGAAATAATCAAATTATCAATTAACAAAATAACTATTAAAGAAAAACTATTTTGGCAGGAGATACAATCAAAGGTTGCTGTCCGATAATGAAAGACAAAATGACTGCTAAATAAACAATCTTTACGGCATATTTTCCTCCTCTCGTTTAGACCCTTATCAGTCATGCAGAAAGATAATTTAATGCCTCGGTGTAATAACTTCTTAAAAAGGTGCAAAAGTCCATAGATTTAAAATAGCCTTAAATTATTTTGTTAAACAGTAGAGCATTTGTGAAAACTCATGGCAATGTCCCCTGGGCTTGAATGTTGTGCATTTGAATTATAAATAAATGTAAATTCATTTTCAAGACTGCCAAACAAATTCAAGAGTTCAATTAAAGTGAAATGGCAAATAAAAAAAGGTAGGTAGTGTGACAAGTCTCGCTCATCCGCAGAACGGCTTGATTAAATGGCGCCATCCCAGGCGCAGGCGTGGGCTTCTTTCTTGATGCCACAAATAAAATAATTTAATGAACTTTTGAGAACTTCTTCAAAATTGCTCATGCTCAAATAGGCCTCTACCACCTCTTGGATTAATACAAATATTTATAGTGGCGCAGCTTTTCAACACTATAAAACTATTTTCTTGGAGCCCTCATTTGCTGCGGTGATAAATCCAAGAGTTATTACTGAAATTAGGGCTATCAAAGAAGTTGAAAACTCAGAAGTACATTCATTAAATTATATAATACATATCAGTAAAAATTTTGTTAATGCACCTTTCAATGGGGTTTAAATTCCTTGTTGCTATTAACTGATTTGAGGTGAGCAAGTCTCTTTCATATATTCTTTTATGCAAACATAATTTTAAACCAAAAGAATGTAATGAATATTCGTTATTAACACAATATTAAAATATTACTGAAATTATGCAAAAAATACAAATATTTACCATATTTATGTGAGAGGTGGATCCTGACATAGCTTCCATGCCTACATGACTAATATTGTATTAACATACAATACTTCAAAAGAAAAAGAAAATGTTATTGCTGTAACAGAACTGTTAAATCTTCTTCCTCAGATTGCCATTTGTTACTCCATTCTTCCAGTCTGTTTCACTTTTTTCAACACCCAATCTACAGTGAGCCCATCTTATTTAGCTTGTGTCAACCAAAGTAGAGGAGTTTTTCATTACAACTTATGTTTACATCTTTGAATNTGAGCCCATCTTATTTAGCTTGTGTCAACCAAAGTAGAGGAGTTTTTCATTACAACTTATGTTTACATCTTTGAAGGCACATAAATATTTCCTTATACATATTACTGTACTTGCATAAAAAATAAATTATTTCTCTTTGTTTTCCAAGTGATTCATATCATGTCTTTGCTTGTTCTCAAATCAAGAACTGTTGCATCTGTGCCCTTTTATGAAATTAGGCCTATTGAAATAGTCTTAGTTAGATGCATGGGAGCGACCAGGCCTATTCATAATCNCCTATTGAAATAGTCTTAGTTAGATGCATGGGAGCGACCAGGCCTATTCATAATCATATTAAGCCTATCAGATGAAAAGGTTGTAAAAATATTTGCATGAGGCAAATTAGGCTTATAACTACATTTTCCTCTCGTTCAAACCATTCAGCTCAGCTCGTATTTTTTGTCTGTTCGTAATGTCTTTGTCAACAGAAGAGAGTTCTGTGCCAAATTTAGATGAGTCTACAGACTGCAAGAAAGATATTAGTAGACACAAAACCTTTCTTTGTTTGTTCAATATACAGAGTGGATATGAACTACTGACAAACTTCGGAAGGTGATTCCTCATCCAAAAATAGGTCAATAATAGAATTGGGCTATAGGTTTTATATATATATATATATATATATGCATATATTTTCAACCTATTTTTTTTTATAGGAATCATTGCCGAAGTTTGTTAGTAGTTCATATCCACTCTGTATAATGCTACACATGTTGGGGGTGGCAAGGTTCATTAATGATTGAGTAGTTAGTTAAATAAGAGTGTCTTAATTTCAATTTCCTAATTTATTCACAATATTATAAAAATCAGTATAGCTGTGCCTTTCACAAAGTACATAATATCGCTCATTGTGTAGTCCTCAGTGCAAATAATGTACCAATGGTCAATATCTTTGGCATATTAATCACTGAAATATTTTAACTGTTCATGTTAACAAAAACTATACAGTGCACTTTTTTAGATTGGTCAGAGTGCAANTAATCACTGAAATATTTTAACTGTTCATGTTAACAAAAACTATACAGTGCACTTTTTTAGATTGGTCAGAGTGCACTACTTATGTCAGTCAGTCTGTCTCTTGTGAAGTACCTCCTCCTGCTTCGACACATGGCTGGATCACAAACACTGCATAATTTGTCTTGGAGCACCGTGGTGATTCCCTGCAGTTGCTTTGGGCACAGAGGTGGCTGTCACTGCGCTGCCAATAACAGTTTTTACTCCCCGAATCCACTGGAACACTTACCAGTCACTGTCCACACTCTCAAGAACTGTTTTTGGCAAGGTAAAGTGCTGTATTTATATAACTGCAGNTAATCACTGAAATATTTTAACTGTTCATGTTAACAAAAACTATACAGTGCACTTTTTTAGATTGGTCAGAGTGCAATACTTATGTCAGTCAGTCTGTCTCTTGTGAAGTACCTCCTCCTGCTTCGACACATGGCTGGATCACAAACACTGCATAATTTGTCTTGGAGCACCGTGGTGATTCCCTGCATTTGCTTTGGGCACAGAGGTGGCTGTCACTGCGCTGCCAATAACAGTTTTTACTCCCCGAATCCACTGAAACACTTACCAGTCACTGTCCACACTCTCAAGAAATGTTTTTGGCAAGGTAAAGTGCTGTATTTATATAACTGCAGTAATTCTTTCTCAATAATACCACATTTATGCACACCCAGAGATGACCTAATTCAGCATTGAGTTTTTTCTCAAAAGTTGGCATAATTCCAAACCTTCTGGAAGGTTTTAGTTACCACCAAGGTGTAGCTGACACTCATCTTGACAGGTTTCCTTTTGCACTTTGTCATCTCCTACAGGACTTGTCTCCTTGCAGTATTGATAAGTGACAAGGCTGGTGGTTGGGGAGAAATGGTCTGCCAGGCCACAATACTATGTTATTTGTAATTTTTCCTATTCCAAGGGCTCTCTGTAGAATAATTTTTTTTGAATAAGTGAAGTACTTTGAGGCTTGTATTTAAAAAATTCATAAGTGACATTGACTCAAATAAAGTTGTAAAAATATAAGGCCAGTTGTTACACTTAATTGTTTGTTAAAGGTGAAAGTTCTGCGCTCAATTGCACCAGTTGAGTTGAAGGACACAGTGCTGGGCCAGTATGTGGGCAACCCAAATGGTAAAGGAGAGGCCAAGTTGGGGTACCTTGATGACAAAACTGTCCCTCAAGGTTCTAGCACACCAACATTTGCACTGTGTGTACTCAACATCAGAAATGAGCGCTGGGATGGGGTCCCCTTCATGCTGCGCTGTGGGAAGGGTAAGTTCGCAGTGTTACAACCTATGACTTACTGCTTGTCTGTCTGTCTGTCGTGCTTCCCGTGAGCTTAGATGGCAGTTACCAGCACCAGTAATGTTTTCTATAGACAGATTTTCTTTGTTCAGTCCAATGGAATGTTAATTAAAATTTACACATCAGTTTCTTTTAGAATTAATTTAAATGCTGAACTTTAATGCACATGAGTGATAAAAGCAATCAAGTTAAAAGGTATTTTTCTCTTCTTTCAGAATAACTACAAATCTAGTGTAGTCCAAATAGCCTACTTGATGCTAATGCATTTCTAAGACCCGACCCTAGTCAGTTTTGATACAGGGAATTTTTCACATGACTATCACTGTGGCATGTACGGTTGAATTTGATTATGTCATCTGTTTTGATTTAATGTATTTTTCAGAGTTGCTTTAAATAGAATTTTGTGCAAATAAGATTTAGATACTTGATGAAAGTTCAACTTTTTTTAAACCATTTTGTATTTGTTATATGTTGTTAGTTAAATGTTCATAATAAAATAAAAAATACTGTGTTTTAAAAATTATAAAGTTAGCAATATTCATTAATAAAGATTTTATTGTTTATGTATGTTATGTACCATATTTGTGTACCTGTGTATTTCTGCATGAATAGTGTCTACACTAAAACACCAAACTTCATAATGGTTTGCTGAATGACTGTACTTGTTATTAGTAAATAATAATATTTTATCATGTTTTACAAATTGTTTGCATCTTTATTTTCAAAGGTTATTCACAAAGTCATGAAACTGCACTTTTCTGTTCATCAAAACAGAGATGCAGCAGTGAATAAAAACATGTAACAAATGTGCATGGTTATGTCAGTATCCAGAGGGCGGTATGTAACTTAACAGGGATGGGAGGGGAGGACATTGTGTTTGTGGAGTGTTAATTGCTTCACTGTCTGAATGTATGTACTTGCTTATATAAAGTTTATATTTGCAGCCCTAAATGAAAGGAAAGCGGAAGTGCGGATACAGTACAGAGATGTGCCCGGGGACATCTTTAATGGTAATTTGAAACGTAATGAGCTTGTGATTAGAGTCCAGCCTGGAGAAGCAGTGTATGTCAAGCTGATGACGAAAACTCCTGGCATGACATTCACCATGGAGGAAACGGAGTTAGATCTCACCTACGGCAGTAGATACAAGGTATGTGGAGGCAAGATGTTTAACTCTATAATGAGTTGTGTGAAGATTTTAATATTTTTTGTTAACTACTTGCTACTTTTATTTATTTATTTTTTTTGCTGTTTTCTCACGTCTATTTTTTAATGGAACATTTTGGCTGCAGTGTTATTTGTTTGCAATCAACTTACGATGTAACCACAAGTAATAGCAATAGTACAGTAGGCCCTCAATGACTTAGTAAAATTCCTTTCCTCTTAAGATCTAAACTGTCTACCTAGTTTTGACAATTGAAAATTCCAAAATGCCAAAATTTCACTAAAGTACGTCCCCCCCCCTCCCCCCGCTTAAGTTTTACCAAGCAAAAATTCAAATTTCAGTGGCTTCTTGTGGGGAAAATTAGAGCAGTTTTTATTGAAATATTTTATTTCAATAGATACACATTGTCTAAGTAAACCAGCATTGCCAGACGTCCAGATTTTGGCGGGACGTCCAGATTTTTAGCCCAAAATTAAATGTCCTGCGCGGGACAGGCTCAGTCCTACTTTTCGGGGATTACTCGACTGTGCGGCGCGGAGGCGTGAAGGCAAAGTGAATGAAAAGCAAGCGAGGGCGCAATATTTCTTCTCTTTCACTCCTTTGCTATTGATCAATCATTCGTTTATTTCTATCTATTTCACGATCACGCACAATTACGTACGAAAGAATACAAAGGTACCTAAATATTGCATTTCTTTATTAGTTTTGTTTGAATGCGTAAGCACTGAGCAGTGAGTTGCGTAATTTAATTACATGAAACAAACAAAAGTAAGCTCTTCTTCAGTGTTTTTTTTCTTAAAATACTGGAGTTAATTAAACTATACATATTAGAATCGTTTAAAGATGAATGAAGAAGCCGATAGTGTTGTTTCGGATTGCTCGGAGCCGGAAAACATCACACCTAAGAAGAAAGCCAAACTAGTAAAACATTGCCTAACGAAATAGAGTACAAATTGGGAGGATGATTAAAATTGGCTTTGTATTGCGGAGAGTCGAATGAGTATAAAGCTTACTGTTGACTGTGTAAAAAAGAGTTTAGTATTTCTCATGGTGGACTAAATGATGTAGTGAAGCACTCAAAAACAAGTACTCACTCGAAGATCGCGAGTTATCGTGCTGCAAGAAGTATAACCAGCTATTTCCAGGCACCAGGTACTTCCACTTCTGATTGTGATCTCGACGATATTATGTATAAAACGTCAGCCCCAGAAATTACGTCGATATATCACACTGTTAAACATTTGTTAAGCTACAATAGTATGGATTGTTTTCAAAAGTTATTGCCCCTCATGTACGCAGATTCCAAGATAGCTAAGAATGTTAAATGTGGTAGGACAAAGAGTGAAGCAATAGTTTGTGAAGTATGTGGCGAAAGAAACTTTGAAGGATGCAATACAAAATTTAAAAGAAGATAAATTTTTTTCGATTTCTACGGATGCCAGCAATAAGGGAAACCGTAAAATGTTTCCGATATGTGTGCGATATTTCAGTTTTGACAAAGGCATAAAAAACAAATTACTAGATTTTGTGGCGAGTAATGATGAAACAGCCGACCAAATAACAAAGATACTTTGTGAAACATTGGATAAACATAATTTAAAACTATCGCTTGTAACCTCATGCAAATGTAAACGTTGGTTCAAATCATTCTGTTTACACGAATCTCGTTGTTAAGAACGAAAAAATATTAAAAGCTAACTGTTCAGTTCACATCTTGCATAACATGAGCAAATTTGCATGTGATAGATTAGAGATTGACGTAGAAGCTATCATCTTAAAAAATATAGGGCCATTTCTCACATTCAGCTAAACGTCCTGCGGAATTGATGGAAATATTTGAAAATACGGAAGTGGAGTGGGTCGAATTATTGCGTCACGTTCATGCAAGATTTCTGTCTCTCTGTCCTGCTGTTGAGAGAGTGATCAAGATCTGGCCTGCTTTGAAACGTTACTTTGATAAGCCAGGATTATGTGCGAAAGCCATTGAAAAGATTTTTCACTCGGAAGAAGAGGAGACAAAATCTCTAGCCTACTTGCATTTCGTTCATAATGTGATGAGTGCTTTTGGTACATTAATGAAAGAGTCTCGGGGAAATGATATTGCCACGACAAAAATGCACGAGTCATTATGCCTCTTCAGCTCAAGGTTGACTCAAAGGCAAAAGGATAGTTTTTTCGGCTACCAGACGAAACAGACTTTAAATAAATTGGTTGAATCTGAAAAGATGAAAGCCATCGAAGACTTCAATAATTTTTACACAAATTGTCAAACGTATATATATAGATGAACGTTATAATTTTTCAGATGAAAATATTTTGTTTCAATAGAATTCATAAACCTGAAAAACGAAGTTAGTTTTAAAATTGTTGAGAATGCTGTATCTTTATTAAACTTGACAGGCAATGTTTCAGTAGATAACTTATATGAAGAATTTAACTTGTTAAAATTGTCCTTCAAACAGTTTTCCCGAATGCGGTTTTTCCCAAATTAATTTAAAATGGTTGAATGCCAGAAATAAATGCTCCGTAAATTTAATGAAAGCAGAATTACTCATCCAATTCAATCTGGAGATAACCTGTGCAGAGTTCAACTATATTAAAAGAAAAAAAACTTCAAAGGAAGTTAAATCTTCAGAGAAATATAAATAAGTCATTCGTAAGTAATGTATTACTAATTTTGACAGTTATTGTTATTAGTATAGCAACGTATTTTCATTAAAAAACATTTTCTTTGGCTATCTCTCATCATTGTAACTTAATTTGAAACTCAACTATAAGGATAAGTAATAAAAAAATACTGATTATAGGTTTTTTTATTGTGTCCCGCTTTCGACGAAAGAATCCCGCTTTATTTACTCAAAAGGTTTCAAAATCCCGCTTTGCCCGGAAAAAATCTGGCAACGCTGAAGTAAACTGACATCCTGGAAGAGAGTTTATGACACTCCTTTGTTGGGAAATAATGCGTAAGTACTGATCCCAAGCCCTGTGCNAGTAAACTGACATCCTGGAAGAGAGTTTATGACACTCCTTTGTTGGGAAATAATGCGTAAGTACTGATCCCAAGCCGTTGAGCAAAAGTACACCAAGTTGTGTTGAGCAAAAGTGGAATCTTACCTGAAACTCAGAGGATGTGGTATTGAACAATTAATTGTTGAAGGTCATAAACAATTATCTCCTAATAACTGCATTTATTTGCCTCTGAGGGAGGGAGGAAGTACAGCTAAATTTGAAGCAGTATTTGGAATTAGACATTTTCCATCTGGGAATTTGCTGCCACCTACCTGACTTTGTATGAAATACGATAGCAAAATAAAAAGGAACGTGTGCACAAATGTAAATAAGTGTTTGATTTTTCTGTGGGTGGCTATTAGTATATAATAATAGTATACACTGTTAGTATTAGTATACAGTACTATTAGTATAAAGTTTTAGTTTTCTGTAATTCCCTTTGCCACCTTGCTTTTGCCTTGCTATTTCAGTGTTTGCAGGCATGAAACCGGACAGGTAGGATGCAAACTGACACAGGAGCCATGTAAACATATCATTGCATATCTTCAGCCACATTGCTATTTTTCATAAATTTGTATCATCAGCGCATCATCAGTCTCCTTCAACCACCTTTACAGCCCTTCAATTACCCTTGAACTGAAGGTATGTCAGCTGTGTAAGACAGGCAGTTAGTTGGCCAAGGTCTTTGAGCTAGTGTTGAGCCAATGCAGATTTTTACAGATACTGGTACAAACCGATACTTCCTTGCCGATATCCGATACCGATACAATGGACGTATGAGTAATGAACTGAAAGACTTCTTCTAGCACTAAAAGTATTTTGGAAAGCTGATGGAAATCTGTGTTAAAGTCAGTGTCATGCTATGTACTATTTGATGCTTTAAGTAAACATATAAAACAATAGGTAAATTAATTTCACATAACTTCTTCAAAATCGTAAAATAAAAGCAGCACTCAAAAATACTTTAGTAGGCATCTTAAACAATATATGTTTTAAACTTATCAAATAAAAAATATGAAATCTACATGGTTGTGTACTAAATTTCTCAGCATAATTCAACTTTGTTTATATTCAGAAAATTAGTAATATGTATAGTTTTTAAATTCAGCACATCCTTACTTTACTGAGAGTAAAATTGAAGCACTGCCAGTTGCCAGGTAATGAATTTCAGATTTCATTTTGCTTTTAAAAGAAAGTGAAATGACAAGGTGGAGCTGCAGTGTGATGCCTGCAAAGTTGGTAATCCGGTGACCTGCATAACAGGCTGTAGATGATTATCTTTTACAAAGCCTGTCACAGCAGGCCACAGTGGGGTGGGAGCAGCATCTCACTCTCCCTCACACTTCCCCATAGAAGGTTCTCTTTTCACAGAAGGGTAGCTTCTTGGGCTGCCCTTCACTTTGTTGAGTGACATTCTGTCAGTTTAGTTCTTAGAATAAGAACTGCAACTGCCAAGCATAGATGAAAATATCAGTCTGTATATCAGGCTACAAAGAAAATCGGTTCAGACGGGTTCCGATACCGGTATCCTATCGGCTCAGCTCTACTTTGAGTATCTGGCAATTGTTTGACTGAGATTTATGAACACCTCAACTTAAAGAGTTAATACATTCCCACTGGCCAGAAATCCCCTAAAGGATGGCAGCCCATGATTCCACAGGCCAGCAGTCCTCCCACTGCTAAGCTTGCTAAAAGTGAGGACCTTCCTAGTATTTTTTGCCTCGTGTAAGTTGGCGAGATTTTGACAGTTTGGTGAAAGTAGCACCAAATATTTACTTTTCGTTTATGTATCCTTTCGCCATTAGCTGGTGCGTCAAGTGGAGGCTGTATTTTTTATCAACACGCTGTCAGCCAATCCACTTGCCATTGTAGTGTAATGCTAAACATTCTTTAAAGTATTTATAGACTGACATCTGTCTAAAAAATTTGTAGATTATAAAAGTAAAAATATAAAACCTTGCAAAAAATTAAATATTTGCTAACTCTTTTTTAATTTATCTGAGACAACGAATTTGGGTTAATATTTGCGAGACAGTAATTGTAGTTCTTATCACACTTTGGACGTTACAGCAAATATGTTCAGAGTTGAAATAAAAATAATTTTGGGAACTTTCTCGACAACGCACTTTAATTTGCCCACTCACCAACGACTTTGCAAAGCAGGCGGCAGAACAACATGGCGTGTAATGGACGTAGACGTAACGATTACCGGCCCAAAGGAAATTACTAGTAAACAAAATCGCTCTACACGGAAATACATGTTACTTTAACAATTATACAGAGCTCCCGGAAAAATACAACAATTGGTATATGTTCGTAAATTTGTTATTTTACACAAGAAAGGTATATTTTTCTGGCTGGTTAGTGCTTCAGGAGAGCGATAGATGGTGCGCATGGCATGGCAGGTAGCGCTTTTGTGAGCCGAATGCGTTTCTCAACAGGTGGCAGCACTTTGGCCTACCTCCTGATCCCATCTTTTTAAAAGTTTTCTTTTCTCCTATTACTGGCTTGAAACGACACGAGTTTGAAATATATTTCGTCAAATTATTTGAAAAAATGATTAAACAATACCTTGCGATATTTCTGTAGGCTTTTGGAATTAATATCAAGTGTGTACGGAAAGCATGGATGGAGATTGGGGATACGTGAATAGAACTCCCAAGGTTAGAAGTTGTTTCANTATCAAGTGTGTACGGAAAGCATGGATGGAGATTGGGGATACGTGAATAGAACTCCCAAGGTTAGAAGTTGTTTCATTTTAATACGAATCGTTTTAATGTGCATTTAATTTTGAACACCTATACATTACTACTTTAGCACAAAGTTTAGTTTGTAACACTAAAAACTGCTGTTTTATGACCATGTAAAATAAAATGTATTAATTAATCTAAGAACTCTTTCTTATCCACACATTTTCTGCTTGTTTGATGTGCGTTGGCAGTGCACTCATAATAGTCACCATAATATTAATTTTGGTTCGTTCATGCATCAGCTGATGCAGAATTTTTTAAATGGCACATTGTTTGTTTTGTATACTTTAAGTTGCCACTCGCTGACTGTCAAAATCTCGCCAACTTATATGAAACAGACAATAGATGGGTTTCCTCATGCTTCTGTGAGGGGGAAAACCAAGGTTAAGACAAATCATGGTTGATTGGCATTTATCGATACTACAGTATACCACCCAACCAAGCTTCTAACATCTAAATTGTGTTGTCCTGTTAATGCACATAGACTGAAATTGACACTCCACGTCAGACTTGTACTAAAATCTAATATTTATAGGCTGAAAATGAGCCTACAAAAGTACATTTCTGTTTATGACTATGGTATCCAATACAGTGCAACCCTGCTATTCCCTCTTGTAACATTTTCCTGCTTAATAAACTGCCTTCTCTTGGTCCACAAAATTGTTTTTCAATACAAAATGACCCTCCTATAAAGTTTTCCCTTTCATATGGCTGTCATTTCTTGGGGCCCTTGAAAAATGTTATAACAGGGTGCCACTGTATAAATTTTTGTACTTTCAAAGTAATTGGCTTCAGTTGAATGCTTAGAACGGTACTCTTGACATCAGAGCACTGGAAACCAAAAGAATGGTCACATAGTGTATTTCCTTTTTCCTATATACATTGCAGAGCAGTGTGTTTTGGCAAGGAAAGGTGAAAGGTGGGATGCAACATGAGGCTTTATGCCAGGCTAGATGACCTTGCCTTTCGGTCCCAGTTTCTGTATTACAGCAAAACTATCAGTAATGCATTTGCAGCTCCAGCTGTCAGGTCGTTGTGTTCTTGTACAACAGTGGACCCTGTAGTGATCCCACAATTTAGGATTTGAAACCCTGGCCTACAGACCATTGGGCTGGTGTAGTTTGGTGCTGGACTTGGAAAGGTGAGAGCTGAGGCCTCTGCCTTTCGAAGGGTAAAATACTTTTCAGTGCATAATTGCATGGTGCAATGTATACGTTTTATTTATGTTGTAAGCATTGCAAGTAATTATAATTTTTAATATGTTGGATAAACAATAATCATATTTTAATTCAATACATAATGCTGATAATGTTCTACATTTAAAAAATTTAAAATTGTTTGTGTGGTGCAGCAGTTTTTTCCAGTGACTTTAGAAACTCTACCAATAAAGCTACAATGTTTATTAATATTTGAATGATGTGTGTTTATTTAAAGTATGTGTTTGGATATTGTGCAATGTTCATTAAATTTTTCTTTCTAGGATGCTAAATTGCCGGATGCCTATGAACGTTTGCTTTTGGATGTATTCTGCGGTTCTCAAATGAACTTTGTTCGCTCGGATGAACTCTCAGAAGCTTGGAGGATTTTCACCCCTCTGTTACACAAAATAGAAACTGAGAAAATAAAACCAATTCCATATGTGTAAGTATGCTTAGCTTTGATTTGTTACTGAATAATTCTTAGTGTCTCACAAATATTTATCAGTCATACATAGTTTGTACTGATTTTTTCTTAAAATTTTAAATGTTAACNATTCTTAGTGTCTCACAAATATTTATCAGTCATACATAGTTTGTACTGATTTTTTCTTAAAATTTTAAATGTTAACGAATTTATAATTTGGCTATTTTAAAACAAATTTTTAATAAAATTAAAAACAAATAAATAAATGAAGAAATAGTTTTGTTTCTGCACTCATCACATTTAAACAGTAGTTTCTTTAAGATTTTTGTACTAAATGATGTCTTAGGTTTTTAGTTACANTTCTGCACTCATCACATTTAAACAGTAGTTTCTTTAAGATTTTTGTACTAAATGATGTCTTAGGTTTTTAGTTACATGCTATAATGTACCAGTACTTAAAATTTCGACAGTTACCACCCATACCATGCCAAAAAAATTCCTACCCTACAGTCTTGCTGCAAGAGCCAAATGTATCCGCTCTACTGACAGTCATCTGGACAAACAGTGTGAACAATTAGCCAGAGCATTCCTTGACAGGGGCTACCCCAGGCCCCGTCCACAAACAGACTCGGCAAGCCATCTCAAATACCGGAACACAAAATCAAGGTCAACAACTCTGATATACCACTGATGGTCCCATATCATGAAGGTCATGAAGGCCTAAANCGGAACACAAAATCAAGGTCAACAACTCTGATATACCACTGATGGTCCCATATCATGAAGGTCATGAAGGCCTAAGCAAACTCAGAACCATTCTCCTTTCTGGATACAAAATTGTGGCTTCCTCACCATAGACACAAGACCTGTTCTTCAACCACCCAGTTTGGTCAAAAGGCCACCTAACCTCTGCAACNCGGAACACAAAATCAAGGTCAACAACTCTGATATACCACTGATGGTCCCATATCATGAAGGTCATGAAGGCCTAAACAAACTCAGAACCATTCTCCTTTCTGGATACAAAATTCTNAACAAACTCAGAACCATTCTCCTTTCTGGATACAAAATTCTGGCTTCCTCACCATAGACACAAGACCTGTTCTTCAACCACCCAGTTTGGTCAAAAGGCCACCTAACCTCTGCAACAAACTGGTTTGTCCAAAGCTTCAGCCTACCACAAATGCCAACCAGACTTTCACCCCCAGAGGATCCCACCCCTGCAATAGCCCATACTGTCGCCCCAGTGCCATCCACCAACTTCTTTTTTTTAATAGCAGACTCACTAGCTGTACATACCACATAAAGGGCAACTATAACTGTGCAACAGAAAATCTTATTTATCAGCTACAGTGCCAACACTGTAATGCAGAATACATCAGCCTCACTATGAGCACGCTTGGGTGGAGAATGAATGGCCACAAAGCAGACACTAAACAAGCTATAGCTAGTGACATCCACTGCCAACGAGACAAACCAGTTGCTGCACATGCAGTATCACACAACAAAGATTTTTATTCCTACTACAGTACCAGAGTTGTGGAAGTCCTATCACCTTCAAGCAGTAGTTCAGAACTCAGGTGCTGGGAATTACCTNAAGCAGTAGTTAAGAACTCAGGTGCTGGGAATTACGTCATCAATTTGTAACAAAATAGAGGCAGCCTCCTGGTCTCATATAAGATCATCACAGCTCCAAGCCATGCTCATTAAGTCATTAGCTATACCTGCAAATTTTCAATTTTCTCACCGCACCCTAGTTTGCCACCTGGCCGCTACGTTTGCTACCAACAGCGTCCTTCCACCATATTGCAATGTCCTACAACTTGCCGCCTGATGAATCTGGTCTAACCAGTGAAACGTCGTGATGATGCAACCGCATGAAAAATGTGTCGTCCTTTGTGTGTGCGCCTGTTGACAAGTACTACACTGTGAGAACTTGAATTTCTGTCTAGAGGTGTGCGAATAGTGGATTTTGATGTTCAAATATTTTCAAATGGAATAGTATAATTTTTGAATAACATGTGAATAATTTCGAATTGAATAGTTACCAGTTAAAATTTAATTGCAGTTATATATATTTAAAAAAAATTTTATTTCACTAACTACACAACAAAACATTCCCACACAAAGAATACTTGCATTTTCAAGTGCAGTACACCATTTTTACAAGATAATTTTCAGCCTATTGAATGTAAAAAGTATGCTCCAAAATGTAACTAGTAATAAATAATGCACCTTATGTGTGTATTTGTGTGTGTCTACATACATATATATATATATATATATTTTTTTTTTTAATGAAATATCAGCTATGTATTGTGACAAAATATGATAACATGCATGCTTTGTCGCCATAGGGAAGAACAGATACATTTTGGGCATCAGAAAATAGCTCAAAGTTCTTTGCAATAAAAATAAATGCTTTATTTTTTTATTTATATGTTTTATTATATATATATATATTTGTTTACATTTGTACTCTGACTAGATTCCATTTACTTGTCTACAGATTTGGGATATAGAGATTGTTTGTTAATGTTTGAAATTAATTTGACATATTCTATACAGAAATAGTCATATCAGGTTAACATTTCAAATACAGTATGTATATACACATCTTAAAAAAGATATGAGCTCAAAACATGTGAACCAAAAAAAAAAATTAGAATATTATATAAAGCTTTTTGGATAATGCATTATAGAACCTTGATAGGACTTAAGCTGGTTCTATGCCTGTTCGCCCCTGCCTTTGAGGAGCCCCATGTATAGAGTCAGGCTGGTAGGGCGTCTGCAAGCTACGTAGNCTATGCCTGTTCGCCCCTGCCTTTGAGGAGCCCCATGTATAGAGTCAGGCTGGTAGGGCGTCTGCAAGCTACGTAGATGTCTGATGTGGCTAGGGCGGCAGCTGAAGCTCTGGCTTACCACCTCCAGGCCGGCGCTGGGGGTGGCTGGTGTTCGGCTGGATCTGGCTGGACTTGGGACTGCTGGGTTCTTGGCGGCGGCGGTCGGCGAGCGGCGTAGATGCCCAGACCCACGGACAGTCTGAGTCGAAGGTGAACTACAGCGGGGTGTAGAGTCATGCTGGTCTTCTTTGGTGGCTCTAACAAGTACTTAGGGATGACTGTGGAATTAGGCCCCTGCAGTCGGCGGGCGGCTTGCGCCTGTCCCGAGCGGAGGAGTAGCGGACGGCTGACTGGGAAGGGTTACCTGTTGATGGTAAGAGCCATAGCTGCGTTCTTGTCTGCCCACTTGATGCCTCCTCGTCGGGTGAACGGCATGGGTAAGGTTCTAAGGGCTGTTGCAGCAAGTGACAGAATTTCCTAGCTAGAGGTACCCAGAGGCAATGGCATCACACCGCTTCAGTTCAGGCGCTCCAACCGGCGAGTTTCACTCGGTGGATGGACTGGGTTAGCTGACTTGGGGTGGCGCTACTGCTTCATCGTGAGCCACTCAGATGCGACTGAGTCACACCTTGTGAAGCCTGGCACTCCACCTGGCAAATTTCACACGATGGATGGAGCAGGTTAACTGACTTGGGTGGTCCAGTTTCTTCCTCGGGGAGTGTACCTAGTAGGGTGGTCTACCGTACGTGTGCACCAAGTGCCTAAGCGCACTGGGCCCACAGTATGGTTGGCCAGCGAACTTGTGGTGTTTCGTAAACTACGTGCTGCCTGGTTAAGGGAGCCCGCAGTTCTACTCTAAGGTCGGAATCAGGTTGGCAAGATGATATCACCTGCCTCTCCCTTGGAGGATGGCATTTACTAGGTAGTAGAGAGAGGTACAAATCACCCTTGGAATCAGAACTCTGTGAATAGATGCGAACATATTTATTTTCTGGAGAGAATAAACATGGTGACCTATACTAACTCCTATGTTTTCGTGATTACCAAGCAACCGGCAGAAGTTATGTTACAAACAGGTGATGGGTACCTGTTAGGCAAAGAGCAAACTAGAGCAATGAAATAAAAAAGTTGTGAGAACTACTCTAACCGTACAGTTGTCTAGTGGTGTTCTGAAGGGATGGGGTAAGCACTTCCAAGTGGAGTGTGTGTAAGTGGGGTTGAAGCAAGCTTTGCTGGTAGCAGTTCTCGAAGAGGTGGGAGCAGAGAGCCCAAGCACAGCAGTGGGCGAGCTGCTGAATTTTCTCAAAGCAGAGGTTGACAATGCGATGTAAACTGACATTCTGAGGGCTCGTCCGGCCTTAAATACGGTCGACAGTGTCTCCCTTCGGCTTGGGCACCTTCGGCCGNAACTGACATTCTGAGGGCTCGTCCGGCCTTAAATACGGTCGACAGTGTCTCCCTTCGGCTTGGGCACCTTCGGCCGGGTGATTCCGCCCTTTGTGGATGGCGCAGCTCGTGCTGCTCTCTCTTGGTGAGGGAAGGAAGTTAGGTAGTTTCCTTGTGTGTGGGTGGTATCTGACACTCGCTTAGGGGTAGGCTGGATTCATTCGGTTGGCTAGACGGTGCATGACTGATGTCCGTATTTATTTAACTGGCAACGCGAGTTCATCTAACGTTCTCTGGATTCAGCTGACCCCGGGTTCATTCCTCTGTTTGTTATTGTGACGTCGCACAGGCTGAGTTGAAGTCGGAGGAACAAAATAAAAGATGGCCATCTACGCGTCATGAGTCACATTTTTGTGTATAACCAACATTAAATTATCAGGAAAGGAAACTATTTTCTATGTGTTGCAGTTTTATTTTCAACAATTATCATTGTTTATGAAATGTATAAAGCTTTGAAGTTTAGGCATATTTTCGTGGTTGAATGGGCACTTGGTAGCAGATTCTACAATGCTGCAGTTTGGTGCTTGTAGTGCTATTTGCTAACTCACTGCAGTCCGTTTGTAGGTCAGTAACAGAATTTGTTCACCGTAAGTTGTTTTACGGTAAATAAAATGCTTTGTAAATGCAAAAATTTCATTGTGAACGCTTGCAACCGACTTGCGACCTATTAAACTGGTTGCGCCCTCCTACTACTAGTGCTGATAGTTCGTGCAGTTCGCGTTCCACCACAGCTATGACACGACACCATGTTGGTATTTGTGTCTGCGATCCGCTGTCCACCGTGTTGTTTCGTGCTCTCAACAATTTACCAAAATTATTTACAAATGTTTTTGCAGAAATAAAATGCTATGATTTCCCCAGAATTACCCAAAAAAAATCTGTGTGCTCATCACACGTGGCCGTGTAGTATGTGGATAAAAGCTATACAACAATTTTTTTGTTGTGCACTCGGCCTATGTCTTCGGACGTAAATAATAAGAAAGTATAAATACATATATCCTTTTGGAAATGCTACAGTGAAAATAAATGTATGTGTAATGGTTTTTCTTAATAATTCTAGTTTTATCATGTTTCTAAACGAGTTATTCATTAACATACCAGAGTAAACAACCTCGCTTTGATCGTTGATTTGCCGCCACATTAAAAGGCAAAAATCCTTTAAAAAAAAAAAAAGAGAGTTATGATCATAAATGGTCCAACTCTAACAACAAAGGAATAAAAGTTGAAATGAATGACTTCAAATCAGTAAGCATATAATGNATCATAAATGGTCCAACTCTAACAACAAAGGAATAAAAGTTGAAATGAATGACTTCAAATCAGTAAGCATATAATGTCAAGGAAATAATCACTTCATACAAGAGTGTAAATCATTCACAATNTGAATGACTTCAAATCAGTAAGCATATAATGTCAAGGAAATAATCACTTCATACAAGAGTGTAAATCATTCACAATTTTGGCATAAGTTATTCAAAGTTTGAATACGAATAATTCTTAATTTACTGTTTGCAACTATTGAAATTTTCAAATATTCACGCACTTCTAGACTCCTTCTATTAATTTTTGTAAATATTTTAACTTTGAAAAAATTAACGCATAAATAAGTACTACAGAGTTAAAAATATCCATAAGAAAATAATGTTAGAGGACCATACACAATAGAAAGGTAATCTTAAATGCAAAGTTGATGTAACTATAGTAACAAAATGTATGCTATGTAATATATAATATTATGTTTAACAGCTTATTTAATAAGAAAATATTAGGCATTTTGATTTTGAGGTAATGTACATTTGCCAATTGAACATTATCTTACAACTCACTGCTTTCACTCGGTTTCATTTTTGTACGAGCAGATGGTTTATTGACATAATACATTAGTGACCAGGACACACTTGCAGTCTCACTGTTATTGGCAATTATCCATAGATTCTGTTAAGGCAGATTGTCTCAATATGACTGATGGGCATTTCAGAGGGTGGCTTGGGTCTGCAGGGATTCTTTCATGGTTCACTGAATATCACAGCAGGGTAGCTAGCATCAGGGAAACCCTGGAAAAAACCCAGGGAATTTTACATATCGGGAAAAGTTATGAAAATATCGAGGAAATTCATGTGTCAGGGAATTTAGATCAAATAGTAATAAATGTATTTAGTAAGTAAATAAAAATTGGATTCTAACACTGCCACATGTTATCTCATGAATTGTACTGTTATTTTAGATTATTCCATCTTTGTAAGAAAATTTATAAGCCTGGAGATAATTTTGTTGCTGTGTGTGTAAGTAATCATAACTATGCTTATATACATTTCCTTGGCTGAATTTTTTTCTCTACAGCAAGCATTGGGAAAGTATAAAATATGATTTCTGGTGCAAGCGTAAGATTTTGTAAATAGAATATTTACTGAACATTTTTAGTGATTTTCATTGAATTGATACAGTGTATTGTGTCTTGTCGTATCACCACTTTGTTTCTGGCCTTGAGGATGCTAGTATTAACCTCAGTCACCTTTTTCCATGTGCCATCTTTGTAGATTTTTTTAAATTTTATAAATATTTCTTACTCCATAGGAAAACATCCATAAAGAAAGGCTATGTTAATGCTACCTGTAAAAAAGTGTAATTTTTCAGGAAATGTTATAAAATTGTTTCTAATATTTGCTATGTACTGTACATTGGTCAGGGAGATGCAACATGACTTTGTACCTGGAAAAGTCAGGGAATTTGTTACAAAGATATCATCCTGTACATTCCAATTGGTAGTCTGCCACTAGGCATTTAAATTTGGAGCTGAATTTAATGTGGCTCAGGTTATATGGCTTCTCCTTCTCATTTGAGGATTTCTCAGTGTTCTTTACATCCAGGTAAAGTTGCGGCATGGTTACGAGATAGCACACAAAAACTTCCAACTGCTCCCAGTTTGGTTCTAAGCGTTAGCAAAAAATGACTAGTACATAGTGGTTTTCTGTTCTCTGATTTACGGCCTTACATCTCGCAAGGTACTGTAATGTGAACTCTATTTTCAATAGGTGTTATGCATTGTATTTTGCTATTTCAGAGTGATGTTTTCTGTACGTCAGCAGCTGCAAGTAATTTGCGACAACTTCCCATTTAAGCTAATTTTGACTTTCAAGTTGAAGAGTTAGTAACTGACAGTTGATACAAGGTTTTCATCTTTATATGCTATTGGCCATGTGCTGCTTGAAGGATAATGACATAATGAGAGCTCTTTTTCTACGGGATTGTGACGGAGCTTTTAATTTCTAGTGTGTAGCCATCTAAAATTAGTTTTTGCACTTTGCCTCACAGAATTCTTTTATATCCGCACATCGTTTTTGAGTTGGCAGGAATATAGTCTTTTAGTGCAGCAAGAGGATGATTTTTACAATATAACAGTGCAAATTTTGTTTCTGGATCCTGCACTTCATCAATTTGTAAACTTTCCCGAGCCAGCATATTTTTTATTGTGCTGTTGGTTCTGCTATTTAGCTTGTAGTTTGCATATTAGTTAGCCAATTTATTTATCACATCTGCTATTAGAAAACATTACTGATATAATTTTATTTATTTCGTCAACAAAATTTACAACTACTGATTTAGGTAATTTTTTTTTATCTCTTTAATATCACAGTGTTGCATTTTGGGGTAATGTATGCTGGCCCGGGCCACAAGTCCTCTCTGCGCGGGGTTCTGTCAGTGGTTAGTAGTGGCACAAAATCATGCCTTGGTCAGGTTAGTCTATCCAATGGTCAGTTTCGGAAGGCACTACTTCTCAGGTTCACAGATTCAGGGATGTACTTGGGCATTTGCTAGGAGCAGGTGAGGCAGGATGCCATATACACACGGGGAAATTTCAGTGCATCCATTTTGTTGTCATGCTACGAGACCTCCAATCCATATGTCGTGCCAAGCCGCTGCAGGNCCACAAGTCCTCTCTGCGCGGGGTTCTGTCAGTGGTTAGTAGTGGCACAAAATCATGCCTTGGTCAGGTTAGTCTCTCCAATGGTCAGTTTCGGAAGGCACTACTTCTCAGGTTCACAGATTCAGGGATGTACTTGGGCATTTGCTAGGAGCAGGTGAGGCAGGATGCCATATACACACACAGGGAAATTTCAGTGCATCCATTTTGTTGTCATGCTACGAGACCTCCAATCCATATGTCGTGCCAAGCCGCTGCAGGGATGATAATTTGCAGTAAGTCACGGAAGTATATGCCTTCAGCTTGCAGCTCGGCATGCTGCTGATCCAGTGAAGAGATTTGGGCAGCTCTTAACAGCGAGGTCTTGAGAGCTGTGAAGGTGATTGAGGCGAGGATGAGAAATGCGGAATGAAAGGGCGGAGGAAACTGGAGATCCCCGAGAAAATCCGCCAACAAACTTCTGAGTGGGCCGGACACATTTTCAAAATGGCGGACATAAACATTACAGTTCAGTATGCTATATCTACAAAACTATAAAACCAATTTCAGTTTAACTTTATAAGGACCCAGACACAAAATTGTGGGACACCTGCACACTGCCACTGTCGAAAGTGCCAGCTAAAACAGAGCTAGCTGCCCTCTCAACCATGAGAGGCAGGCTATGTCAATGCAAAAAACCCACAGCCCAGATGGTAGTTAATTTTCAAAAACTAATCATCCACAGAAAGTAATTAAAAGTAACTTGATCACNGGGCAGCTCTTAACAGCGAGGTCTTGAGAGCTGTGAAGGTGATTGAGGCGAGGATGAGAAATGCGGAATGAAAGGACGGAGGAAACTGGAGATCCCCGAGAAAATCCGCCAACAAACTTCTGAGTGGGCCGGACACATTTTCAAAATGGCGGACATAAACATTACAGTTTAGTATGCTATATCTACAAAACTATAAAACAAATTTCAGTTTAACTTTATAAGGACCCAGACACAAAATTGTGGGACACCTGCACACTGCCACTGTCGAAAGTGCCAGCTAAAACAGAGCTAGCTGCCCTCTCAACCATGAGAGGCAGGCTATGTCAATGCAAGAAACCCACAGCCCAGATGGTAGTTAATTTTCAAAAACTAATCATCCACAGAAAGTAATTAAAAGTAACTTGATCACAAAATACTGCATGATTATATTGTTACTGTTAGCAATGTGTGTAATCTGTAGGCGTAATATGCAGTTATTTAAAATTTAATTTAATGTTGTTTGTCTTAAATTCATTCTGTTAACATTCATAATTTGATAATAGGTGCTATTAAAGAAATAATATTGAGGGCTGTTAGACGTTAATTTTTTCCACAACTAATACACATTTTGTGCTTGCATTGACAAGTGATACTCTCTCAATGACATACAGTGTACAGCCAGCCTTATACATGACTGTGATTAGAATTTTTTATATGGTTGGGGTAATTTTAAATAATAGTACAATAACTTATTACAATTCTGAAGGTTTACAGATTTTCCATTTAAATGCTGGTGACCTGCACCTAAGATAGTTTTGTAGTTCGACTGAATATCGCAGTATTTGTTACTGCAATTTATGTGTTATTGTCCCGTTCTCTTGCTGTTTATTATATAATATTTTCTTTGAAACCGTATAAAATTAAGGATTTTGTAGTCTTCCACATTTAAAGAAGATTTTAAGAAGCAGAATATATGCCTTTTTCTCCTAAAACAAATATGAAATGTATGCTGTTCTGTGTTAACTTTGTATTATTGTGTTTAAAATCATATTTTTTTGCATCTAAATTAAAGTGAAACACACACACATCTATCAATCTGTGACAACCAGAAAATACTTGATTGTTTTTATGCTGTGAGGTTAATCAGGATCTAATTTTAATGGCTGATAACTGGGAGGGTTCATATTACACCAGCATTCATCAAACATGGGATAGAAATATGGCTCCCTTAAGGTAAGCTTTTTCTCGAAGGCTTTTTGTGCACTGTTTCTGTTTAACACACTGTCCTTCAGGAAGTGACATATGGATAAACACATGATAGTCTAATGATGCTATATTTGGGGAGTATGAAATCTACAGTTTCTGTTTTGTACTTTTTTCTTGTGGAGTTAGTCATTGTTTGCCAAGAGCAGAGTAGTATCTTTCCTTATTGTCTGACGATGGCTAGTTTTTAACAACTGCCAATGAATTTGGTCTTTTTCTGCACAGTACGAGACAGAAGCAGTGGCATACCCCAAGATTTTGACTTAGGAATACCCAGTGGCACAGGCCTTTGCCCAAGTTAGTAAAAATGGGGTTGCAAAGTTTCTCCTTACAAAAATAAATAAGTTTTAAGCTAAAATAAAAGTTACTGATAAAGCATTTTTACATATTCATGTTTTTGTCTATAAAAGTAAAAAAAGAGGCATGGAAGATTTTTTCTAAAAAATTATGTTATCAGGAAACCAATATAATTCATCACAGAAAATGTACACTAAGGTGCATGCCACATACTTTTTTTGCTTTTAAGAGCAGATAAGCACTACATTAGTTTTTATCTCCGTACACTGGTGTCATGCACATCCGAACAACGGCAAGAAAGCCTGGTCTGTGCAGATTGTCACTTACCCTGCAAATACTGTGACCAAATGCCAGCCTAATAGGTATCTGGGTTTGGGAGAGGCATGAGAAATACAAAAAAGAAAATCCCATCTATTGGCATCTTGCACCATGTCTAAGCATATGTGTAGCAAAAGTTAACACATGGCGTACACCTTAAAAATATGTATTTATAATTTTTTAAATATTTTTTTTTGCCAGGGAATTCCACGCATATGGGTGTCTTATGACGCTTCGCTAGTGGACAGCAATAATGATATAGTAAGGAGGGATGAATTTTAATCTACACCATTCAGTGCTGTCCACCATACTAATAGCAAAATCTTGCGTGGAATAAGCCATATTTTGTAAAGTTTATGGTGGTTGGATCACCAACTGCCCACTTCACTTATTATTGTAGAGCATCCACTTCTCAATCACAAGTAAAGATACAGTTGAGTAGAAGCTCATTTTGGTGACAGACCAACGGGTTATTGCAGATGCTAGTTTGAAGCTGTTTTGATGCTCCGCAACTGCAGTTGCAGTTGTCAGATTTTTTTTCCCTTGTTCGTTGTAGATGGCTGAAAATGGTTGAACTGGAAACGTTTAATTGTCAGGCAAGATCCCTGACAGTGCTGTGTGAATTTTGATGTACATCTTGTACCTTTAACCTGAATGCTCTCCTTTTCTCATGTTGGAGACACTGTTTACGAGCACAAAATTGTTGGAACCAGTGATACTCTGTCTAATTTAAAGTTGCATCTACAAACCATGTGTTCGCCATGTAATGATACTTTCTGCTGTAGTATTCCTGAAGTACCATAACATGTCCTATAACATATGTAGCTACACTGAAGGTTGCATGAAACTGGTTGTTATTGTGACCTTTAGCTGGTATTACTCACGATTCCATTGGCACTGTACAGTAGGAGCCAATGGACAGTCACTAAGAAAATAATTTGTTTGGGAAATAGTGTTTTAGAGATAAAAATGATTTTTAGAAAATAGAATGTTTGGATGAGCTTGCTTCTCTTCAAATATCCTACATTACTGTAATCTTGGTAGATGGAACAGGTAATAATACTTTCTANCACCATGTCTAAGCATATGTGTAGCAAAAGTTAACACATGGCGTACACCTTAAAAATATGTATTTATAATTTTTTAAATATTTTTTTTTGCCAGGGAATTCCACGCATATGGGTGTCTTATGATGCTTCGCTAGTGGACAGCAATAATAATATAGTAAGGAGGGATGAATTTTAATCTACACCATTCAGTGCTGTCCACCATACTAATAGCAAAATCTTGCGTGAAATAAGCCATATTTTGTAAAGTTTATGGTGGTTGGATCACCAACTGCCCACTTCACTTATTATTGTAGAGCATCCACTTCTCAATCACAAGTTAAGATACAGTTGAGTAGAAGCTCATTTTGGTGACAGACCAACGGGTTATTGCAGATGCTAGTTTGAAGCTGTTTTGATGCTCCGCAACTGCAGTTGCAGTTGTCAGATTTTTTTTTCCCCTGTTCGTTGTAGATGGCTGAAAATGGTTGAACTGGAAACATTTAATTGTCGGGCAAGATCCCTGACAGTGCTGTGTGAATTTTGATGTACATCTTGTACCTTTAACCTGAATCCTCTCCTTTTCTCATGTTGGAGACACTGTTTACGAGCACAAAATTGTTGGAACCAATGATACTCTGTCTAATTTAAAGTTGCATCTACAAACCATGTGTTCGCCATGTAATGATACTCTCTGCTGTAGTATTCCTGAAGTACCATAACATGTCCTATAACATATGTAGCTACACTGAAGGTTGCATGAAACTGGTTGTTATTGTGACCTTTAGCTGGTATTACTCACGATTCCATTGGCACTGTACAGTAGGAGCCAATGGACAGTCACTAAGAAAATAATTTGTTTGGGAAATACTGTTTTAGAGATAAAAATGATTTTTAGAAAATAGAATGTGTGGATGAGCTTGCTTCTCTTCAAATATCCTACATTACTGTAATCTTGGTAGATGGAACAGGTAATAATACTTTCTAATAGACCTTAGTTAGAGTTTGGTCACTACAGGCATACACCCACCTAAAGAAATATGTACATACTTAAATTTTATTTAAAAATGTTGATATTTTTTTACCATTTTACCATTAACATTTTAATACAAGTAGTGCCTGTAGTTTTCTTAATAAAATATGCTAGAATTACGCCACTAGGCTACTGATTGCACAAGTACTCACAGGATGGTACTCATAGGTACACACAAATAAAGCCAGAAGAACACATTTTCCACGCGAATGCACGGTCGCGCAACGTTTCGCTGGTTAGGCCAGTTTCATCAGGCGGCGAGCGGTGGCACACTACAGTCTGATGAGCGATGGTTGGCAAACAGTGAACCTAGTGGCCAGAAGGCAAACTAGAGATGGATAATTTGAAATGTGGCAGAGGGGTTATCTTATGTTTAAGGCAGGTGTCTGTCTGGATTTGGTGATGTATTGGTTGGCCAGGTCCCAGCAGGAGGAGGGCCCTCACCACTCTGGTTGTGTAACAAGAGTCAAAGTTCTGGTTGTGAGATGTTGCATGTTATGCAACTGGCTTCTTCTGCAAATTTACATTTGCCCCAGCTATGGCTTGTTTGGTGTCCGCTCTACGGCTATTCATTCTCTGTCTAAGTGTTGTTGGTACTGCCAATGTACTCTGCATTGCAGTGAATGTACTGTAGCTGGTAGGTAAGATTTTCTGTTGCACAGTTGTAGCTGTCCTGGATAGGATAAGTCTTTTTGGTGAGCTTGCTGTTGAAGGAGATGGAAAACCGGTGTATAGCACAAGAGTTATAACGTGGGCTATTGTAAGGATGAGATCCCCTGCGGGGAGCCGGAAATGTTTTGGGTACTGTTTAAGTTTCTTTAATTTTTGTTTTTTACTAATTTTTATTTTATTTTTTACTGTTTAACTTGTTTTGTATGTTTATAGAAGACAGCTAACTGAAGAGTTCACATGACAGATTGTAGGCTTAAATAAGTCATTTGCTTTTTATGTGAGCGTTATATACTCCTGACACAGTTGTGAGTAGGTGTGCAGTGCTATGATACGAGAAATGCATCAGCCATGTAAGATGGTACAACATATTGTATGACAGCTCTTGTAGCACTGCTTTTTTTGTGGTTTTAGGTATGGCTCTCGAGGTCCTAGAGAATCCAATGAGAAGTGTGCAGAAAATGATTTCAAGTACTACGGTTCATATAAATGGAAGAATCCAGCAGAAATGTAATTTCACTGCCAAACATAAGCTATTGCTGCTTGTAATTTTTGATTCTGCGTATTTGTCAGCAATAATTTTAATTTATCTGAGCAATAAAGCACAATGCATTATATGTTTTTATGTATAAAATATGTATTATAAATGTTACCATTTTAGAGTACATTGTTATATAGCTGGAAATCATTAAGTTATTGAGTTTTGCAGTGTATATTAAAATTTTGAAGGATTTTTTTAGACTTTTAGCTTAGATGTTAGTGGAGTTTCTCTTGGAATTAGAACAGTTTCTTTGTTGTTTATATTTTGGTGTTGCGTGTTTATTTTATAAAATGAAGTTCATGCAATAATGAATATGGGTTTTTAAGTAGTGTTTTTTATATATTTGTGTGAGTACCTCTAAAACCAACCTGCTCCAAAGTTGTTCCAGATGAGAGTAAAATTCTAGCTAGGTGTTTTTACAAATGTAAACAGTAGTACATTTCTATGGTAGTTCAATTTGAAGAACATCGTTACTGTGTCAGTCTAAACTTTTGTTCCTGTTTTTTTACTCTACTATATAAATGTATATAATGACATATATAAATATTCCCCTGAAAACTGGGAAATTACTAGGTNGTTTTTTTACTCTACTATATAAATGTATATAATGACATATATAAATATTCCCCTGAAAACTGGGAAATTACTAGGTAGTTGCACCATTTGGCAAATTACATAAAACTTTGTTTTTTTCATGGCATGATGTTTAGTATGTGTTTGATTTCTAAACACATTTTCTTACCAATGAATAGAGGTTTTAAAATGTTTTAAACTAAATTATAAACTTGAGAACAGTGTTCTTGTTGGTTTTTAGTAATGCTATTTTGTTTGTGATTCAGCAGAAATGCAGTGGACATATGTATATTGATACCAGTATTTGGAACATGTATTTATGTGGAGCTTGTGTGATTCATGTTGGCTTGAAAGTTATACATATTTACCACAGTAGCAAGACGAGCATCAGTTAATGATGAGGTGTTTTTGTCATATCTTCTGCATTATCATAGAATCCCCTTTAAGTTATTTCACATACCTTTTAAGATAAAACTTGTGATTGTTAAGTTACATTGCTGGTTTTTGTTATTGTATGTTTCAACCTTCAATAAGAATAAATATGCAAGGTAAAACATCTTTTTTGCAATTTTCAAGCAACCATTAATAATTATGCAAAATGCAGGAAAGTTAAAAAATAGGGAAAATTATACTACAAGGTATAATAAAAAATAGGTAGTGTAAAAAGATGTTTTACTGTTCTGTATGTTCCATTTTACAAACTAAGGTATGCATTGATATAACATGCATATTATTCAAGGGAACTGACTATCCTTAGTTGACTGATCATTAATTCACCTTTGAGTAAATAATGGTAAAATAATTGTAAACAATGCAAAAGTTTTTCATTTTTATGTGATAAAAGAAAATTAGAAAGATCAGAGTTTGGTACTGAAACTGCCATGATGAAAGATATTTGCAGTGTATGAATTAGCAAAATAAAATCACATTCCAGAGTACAATTTATTTACTATTTGCATTTTATGTCATCATCAAAGCAGATGTGACTGCTGTCATCGTGGAAGATGTCGTGGGGTAAGTCGGGTCTCCAGGTGTTAACAAGTTACGGTGCTAATACTATTTGAGTAGATGTGAAAAGAGAAAATAAAACTTATTGTTAAGTAGTTTGGGTGCCTGCACAAAATTGTTGAGCAACATTCCTCACCACTTAAATGTCGTATGTTTCTGCCCTGTAGCCATGTGCAAGACCCACGTCGCATACTCTCACACGTAAATGCAGTTCACTGGAGCTTTGCTGGTAGGAAGGGCAGTTATGCCCTAGCTACCTGGTATGACACCCCAGGGTATGATTTGATGTAGGGATGGGTCGAATAACCAAAAATGTANGTTATGCCCTAGCTACCTGGTATGACACCCCAGGGTATGATTTGATGTAGGGATGGGTCGAATAACCAAAAATGTAGATTCCGGTTCCGGTGCCGATTGTACAATTTAAATATCGGTTCCAGTATTCGGTTCTATGTATTTTGAATATTTGCNGATTCCGGTTCCGGTGCCGATTGTACAATTTAAATATCGGTTCCAGTATTCGGTTCTATGTATTTTGAATATTTGCCTTTTGCTTGCAACTTTAATAAACCAATGTAGGTAAAATTCATTAAATGGTTTTTTTAACCGTTATATGGAAGAATTGAACAATAACAAAGTGTGAAGATAAGTTTTAATGTATGCAGATAAACTTGTTGTATTAAATTTATTTAAGGTTAGTAAATATGTAGAAAATTATTCTTTTTTACATTAATATGTGGTGATTGTGATATGTTTGGAAAATACTTTAATTAAATAACTCGCGGCCCTAAAACCTGTAGCCCAGTCATATTAGGGGTTTCACCTCGGAATGAAAGATAATAAGCTGTAAATTGGTATAAGCCTTTGTTTTGTCGTTCTTAATGTTGTCTCAAAAGTCACCAATGTTATCGTGTCCGCGTCTTAAGATATTGAAGATCAAAGGTCATAAAAATCGGTTTTTCGCGAATATCTCGCTTTTTATTGCTTAAATAAGATTTGCACTTATTATAAAAGTTGTAGAATATAAAATTCTCTACAAC